>CM046041.1:21520355-21717855 GCA_025215565.1 Flaveria ramosissima | reverse complement strand
CATACATACATACATACATACATACATACATACATTACATACATACATACATTACATACATACATACATTACATACATACATACATACATACATGCATACATACATTACATACATACATACATACATACATACATACATACATTACATACATACATACATACATACATACATGCATACATACATGCATACATACATACATACATACATACATACATACATACATGCATACATACATACATACATACATACATACATACATACATACGTACATACATACATACATACATACGCACGTACATACATACGTACGTACATACATACGTACGTACATAGATACATACATACATACATACATACATACATACATGCATACATACATGCATGCATACATACATGCATGCATACATACATACATACATACATACATACATACATACATACATACATACATACATACATACATACATACATACATACATACATACATACATACATACATACATACATACATACATACATACATACATACATACATACATACATACATACATACATACATACATACATACATACATACATTACATACATACATACATTACATACATGCATACATACATACATGCATACATACATACATACATACATACATTACATACATACATACATACATACATGCATACATACATGCATACATACATGCATACATACATACATACATACATACATGCATACATACATACATACATACATACATACATACATACATACATACATACATACGCACGTACATACATACGTACGTACATACATACGTACGTACATAGATACATACATACATACATACATACATACATGCATACATACATACATGCATACATACATGCATGCATACATACATACATGCATACATACATACATACATCATACATACATACATACATACATACATACATACATACATACATACATACATACATACATACATACATACATACATACATACATACATACATACATACATACATACATACATACATACATACATACATACATACATACATACATACATACATACATACATACATACATACATACATACATACATACATACATACATACATACATACATACATACATACATACATACATACATACATACATACATACATACATACATACATACATACATACATACATACATACATACATACATACATACATACATACATACATACATACATACATACATACATACATACATACATACATACATACATACATACATACATACATACATACATACATACATACATACATACATACATACATACATACATACATACATACATACATACATACATACATACATACATACATACATACATACATACATACATACATACATACATACATACATACATACATACATACATACATACATACATACATACATACATACATACATACATACATACATACATACATACATACATACATACATACATACATACATACATACATACATACATACATACATACATACATACATACATACATACATACATACATACATACATACATACATACATACATACATACATACATACATACATACATACATACATACATACATACATACATACATACATACATACATACATACATACATACATACATACATACATACATACATACATACATACATACATACATACATACATACATACATACATACATACATACATACATACATACATACATACATACATACATACTACATACATACATACATACATACATACATACATACATACATACATACATACATACATACATACATACATACATACATACATACATACATACATACATACATACATACATACATACATACATACATACATACATACATACATACATACATACATACATACATACATACATACATACATACATACATACATACATACATACATACATACATACATACATACATACATACATACATACATACATACATACATACATACATACATACATACATACATACATACATACATACATACATACATACATACATACATACATACATACATACATACATACATACATACATACATACATACATACATACATACATACATACATACATACATACATACATACATACATACATACATACATACATACATACATACATACATACATACATACATACATACATACATACATACATACATACATACATACATACATACATACATACATACATACATACATACATACATACATACATACATACATACATACATACATACATACATACATACATACATACATACATACATACATACATACATACATACATACATACATACATACATACATACATACATACATACATACATACATACATACATACATACATACATACATACATACAATAAGGGATATCTTGAAAACTTACTTCTTTGTGAGAACTCTAGTAAACAATGTAAGCCATAAGATTTCAATGTTAAAATACTAAATAACAAAAGCATAATAAAATAAAAAAAAAAAAATAACCTAAAAAGTAAAAATTACAAATATGTTTCCCTCGTTTCCCTCACTCATAAAAATTTAAAAAATATATTATAAAATTGTCATTCACCCATTATCTACACATGTGTATATAATTATTACACATGGGTAAATTCGGATTTACAGATGCGTAAAATGGGTATTATGTACTATAAAACGAATTTCGTAAGGCAAAAAAAGTTTACTTATTTTTTATCCGAACTTTATTAGAGAGGGAAATGAGAGAAAAAAATTTTCTTTCTTAATTTTTTTCAGTTATTTTTGATTTATAATTTTTTTTAAATAAGTTTTTCTTATTTACTATTTTGTCACTAAATCTTGTAACTCACATTGGTTTTAGAGTTCTCACAAAAAAAGTTCTCATATATATAAACATATATATATATATATATATATATATATATATATATATATATATATATATATATATATATATAGGATTGGTTTCATATGAAAACCCTAAATAATTATGAGAAACTTTTAACCTTATATTTAACCGTTGATTTAATATTAAATATTCAAGATTCCATTTGAATGACTTAGATGAGATCAGGGGCAAAAAAAGTCATTTTAATGTTTGTACTTTTTCTAAAAGGTGTCAGGTCTCTTTATTGGAAAAACACCCATAATTTTGAAATCAAAACACCCAATTTCTCAACCTTTAGAACCACCCAATTCCATCTGTGTACGAATCAATGAAGCATCGCTAAACCACCGAACCATCGACGATGGCGCCTGTGAACGAGTTCCGGTATGATTCAGGCGGTGCCGGTGAGCCGCCGTCGAAGAGCTCGTTGCCGTTGGATGAATCGCCTTACAGCGAGCGATGTCGAAGCTGGAGAGGGTCGGACCATTTCGTCGTTGAGGGTCGGACCAACGGTCGGTTTCGATTTGAACTGTAAATTGCTTTCAAGTGGGTTCCCGGTGGGACTACCAACAGTCACTCCGGTGAGTTGTCGATTGATAGCTCACCGACATTCTCCGTTGGTGGGTCTCTCATGGGGCTAAATCGGGTCTCCGACGGTCCGCTGGTGGGTCTCTCAGATCCGATTTTTTTTGTGATTCTGATGTGGGCCCAAGTGTGGATGAGCAAGCTTTAGCCTTTTTGGAGGCCCAAGATCGCTTATCAAAAGGGGCTTCACTGAAATGGCCCTAACTTGGGCTAGAAGTCTCCGTTTTGGGCCCACGACCATCAAAACGACTATTGGATCGAGGAGCACGTTTTCACAAACGCCGCAGGCGGTTTGGGTCATCGTGTCGGCCCAAAAACAGCTTATTTTAGGAGTTATTTCAATTTTTTGTCTTGTTTTTACATTTTGTTGGACTTTGCATTTGGCCCAGTTTTTGGCCCGTTTATGTTTTATGGCCCATTCGAATTTGGTTTTGTTTCTTTATATGATTGTAAGAGATGGGTGAAAGAATTATTCAAGTTTTATAAAATCTGTTTTTTTCTCTCTATCACTGTGTGTGTTAGTGATAAACCCCTGATTATCAGTATTCTTTGTGAATCAACGATAGTTAGAAGGATTGTTCCTGGTATTCTTGTTGAATCAACAAGTTCAATTATCTATCTCTCTGTTTCCGACTGCATCAGATTCTTATGGTTTGCTTGTTTAATCAGTCAAAATCTTTGATGTTTTCACTTGAATTATCAATTTTAGTGGTTGCTATATTGTATGATTTCTTTGATCTTGTAATGTTGATTTAGATCTTGATTTTCCTTGTCGGTGTTGTTGTGAAGATGTTCTTGATTGTAATCGAAGATTCGATTGCAGTTCATAAAAAATGGTGTAGCATATTTTTTTTAACATATGCTAGTTGTGTAGCATTTGATTACTAGTTGTGCCATTAATTTTTTTTAACAAAATCTGTAGTATACCATTTTACATCGAAGTTACAGATTGGTTTATATTAGTTTACATTGGGTTACAATAGTTTACATTGGTTTACAGATTGGTTTTCGTGACAGTTTTGCTATAAGTTACAGTAGTATAACAGTGTAACTTGATGTAACTGTGTACGAGTAATACTTTTTTTTATTTACATTGGTTAATATATTGGGTTGTTTTGTTCCAGATGTAGTGCTAAATCATTAGGACATGGTGTAATGTCGTATGGTTTACATTTAAAAAACATTTGATTTACATTGGTTAATGATTCGTTTGTGTTTATAGATCGTTTTACATTAGTTAATATTGGTTTATATTAGTTTACATTGGTTTATATTAATGTAATGTCGTTTGGTTGTTGTAATGATTATGCTACTTTTAGTCGTAGTGGTGTAATATCATGTATTTAACAGTGTTAAAGGGTTTTTTATTACATCTTTGCTAAAGATTACATTAGTATAACATGATGTAATGTTGTTTGGTTGTTAGGTTGTCGTACAGTAGTGCAATATTATATGATCTATTGTTGTTTGCAAGATAACATGGGAATTAACATTGTAACTTGTTGTTTTTATTATAGTTTTGCTGCATGTTACAACAATGTAATGTTGTAATATGATGTAACTACGTACAAGTGAAACTTTTTTTGCAATACTATAGTAGAATTAAAGAGAATAATATGAGGAGTTTAATGGTGTAATTTTTATAATAAATAACAATTTATAAAAAAGTTACGAGTGTTTAAATTAAAAGGGGTAAAGTTTTTAAATATAAAAAAATAAATAGGAGGATGACACTTGTCATGATCCTGTTAAATCTGAATTTTGATGGATTTGTTAATTGACCTTTATGCCCTTTTTTATAAAAAAAAATTTGAAAGATCTTATCTATCTATTTTTTGATCTATGGTTAAGATTGGGTTAAAGGGTTCTCACAAAAAAAAAAGGTTCTCATAATAACCAAATTATATATATATATAATATATATATATATATATATTATATAATATATATATATATATATATATATATATAATACATACATACATATAATATATAATATATATATATACATACATATATATATATATATATCTATATATCTATCTATCTATCTGTATATATATGTGTATAATATATATACATATATATATACATATATATGTATATATATATGTCTATATATATGTATACATCTATATGTGTCTATATATGTATCTATATGTCTATATCTCTCTATCTGTCTACCTATCTATACTATATTAATAAGCATATGAGAAGGGCAATAATGTCCTTTTGTCAAAACTCTTAAATTAAGAGTTTTACAAGCCTAGAAGCATCATGTACAAGTGGTTGATGCATATTTGGTCATTCAGATTTTGGTCAAGCGGATCCTTGGGTCTTGGTCGGCCTTTTGCCTTTTGAAATCTAGGGCTATTATACCATTTGAAATTAATTCATACACACACATCTAGCAGCAACAGAAGAGAGAAAGAGAGAGAGAGAGAGAGAACACGTTATAATGGGAGCCGTTTGTGGTGGAGGTTGTGAGTGAGAGACCCGGTGGTGGAGGCAGCGGCATCAGGGATTGTTAGATGTGAGCCGGTGATGGTGAAAATCGATAACAACTCCTTAACCCTTACCATTCTTATTTTTAGGGATCGACTTTTTGTGCTCTTTGTTGTTAGATCCAGAAGGATGCGACGGATGCCATGATGTTCGAATCAGAACCTGGTTCATTCAGACTATTTCCTAACAAAACCGAACTAAGGGTTTCGCCTCCTTGCCTTGAAGTTCTTCCTCTTTAGGTATTCATTTGGTTTTGTGATGTCAAACGACGGTGGATTAGTATCTCTACTTAATTTGACAACTAAACTACTCACTTGGCCATGTATGTTTTCCGATATGTATTTGCTGTATGCAGAGTGTATTGGTTGTGCTAGGCTCTATTCTGATTCTAAGGAAGCATAAGTAGAATTCAAGCATGTGCTGCTTCCCTTTATATATGATAAAGATGATCAAACTTCTCCTGTTATAAATGAGGTAAGAATTCTCTATGCCTATTCAAGTTTACTAATAGTATTTTTGCTTAAATAGTAGCTAATACTTGACAACAATTTTGAATTTTAAAGATTAAATAGGTGTGTGTTTAGTTATGATACTTTTTGGTAAGTAAATCTGATGTCTGTTAATTGTTATGCTTGATTCATATATCAATTTCGTGTTATACTCTTCTCAGTTGCAATTTCATTTTTGCCTGTACTGTTAAACAGTTGCAATGAAAAATATTGGTAATCGCTTAATCAGTGACAACATTATTCTTGGTAATTGCTTACTTGTTCAATCTATAACTATGCTCACTACTTGAACTTTTATTATGTAGTAAGTTTTATTTTATCTGTATATTTGCTTTGGGTTGAATTAAAAGTAAATTAGCATCGTATTTTAATGAAATTTATATTAGTTTTAAGCCTTTCGATAGTTAATTAATTAGCATAAATATGATATGAGGCTTGAACATAAAGGCCCTTACAATCTAGACCTGCCATGGTGTGACATCCGGTAAATTTCCGTTACCAAAACTCCGTTAGTTTCGTTAAGTCTTGCATACACGTGTCGTGAGAGCACACTAGTTGTCGTTTAACGTTGGTGACCTAATAATAATGAATAATGTCAAATTATTGATAATCAAATTGATTATGTGATTATTGTATTATGTTTATGTGGTTGCATGTTTTTATATGTTAATTGAGAATTAATCGCGTAACGTGGAAACGTGTGTGTTAATTTGTATGTTTGTGTTTTATAAAGATAAACATATAATTTGTTACCATGAGTTATATGTTTAGTATTGTAGTTAAAAACCATTTAAAAGTGTTTAAAAGAGTGCATTTTTAATAAAACGCAAACACAAGGGCCTAAGTTGTCAATATGCAAAATCAAACTAAACAAAACCACCAAACCCTAGCCCCCACCCCTCGGCCCGCGATCTCACCCTAAACACCTCTCCCTTTGCGAATTCAAGCTAGTTCAAGCTATTGGCTGCGATTTTGGTTCGGTTTCAAGCTATAGAACAAGTTAACAACATCAAAATCGTGTTCTTTGGCAAGAATCAAGGTTAGTTTTGGTGTTCTTATGATTTTCTTGTTAGGGCCGAACCCTAGATCGACTTTGTATCATCATGGGGTCGATTTGGGTGTTGTTTGATGTTGTTAATTCGTTAGTTAGATTGTTTACATGTTGTTTAACGTGGATTATGTATGAATTACATGTTTTTAGTGGATTGATCATGAATCTTGTGTATGAAACAAACCCTAGTTCGAAATGCTATGATTATACATGATGGATGATTGTTTGATGAATGTATGATGATTAGTAGGTTGTATGAATGTTAGAATACATTGATTTTGCAAGAAATTGGTGAATTGAAGTTGGTGTTCATAGGTTACTAAGAATAGTAACTTTATTTTGCATGTAATGTTGAATTGGTGATGAATTGATGTTATGGATGTGTTCATGATGATGATTAGATACTAGATTGTTGTTATGAATGCTAGAAATCTTTGAATGCATGTTGTTGGTTCATAGCTTGCCAAAAGTAGAAACTTTTGTTTATGAAGATGGTTAGATTATGGTGTTTAGGTGATGTTAATCATGTCTAGATATTGTATGGAGCTTGAGATGGTATAATTATGTTGAATTCATGCATACATTGGATGTTTGATGGATGTTGGGATGTACTTTCCCAAAAGGGAAACTTTATTTGCATAACGTCTGAAAAATGATAGCTTGAACATGTTTGGGATATTAGGAGCATGTTAGTATGATCATGGATGAATTCTAAGGCAATGAAAATGTTGAATTAGTTGTATGGGATGTTTTGGATGATCATGGATGATATTTGGATTTTGGTGATCATGTATGATGTTGGTGTTGATTAGTTGCTAGGATATCATGTTTGGGTTTGGTGAGTAATGATTATGGTGTATGTTGTATGCTATGGATAGCTATGATTTAAGTGTTATGTATGGATAATGTAGCGGTGTATGATACTATTTGAATGTTAATCATGTATGTTATATGTGCTCATTGACTTTATTTGAATTATAACTCATAATGTCACCAACGGGTCAAATGGGTCAACTAGGTCAAACGTGTCCATTTTTCTGAAAGCTTGAGTCTTTGGTTTGTGGTATGCTTAGGGTTTCACATGCTTTTCATTTTACACGTACTTATGTACTCACATGATCTAGGTAACCTTTGAAGGTTGGCTATCCTCTCGTTTCTCAAATAAACCCTAAGTACTCTTTGCATACATCAGGTGAGTTCATGCCCCACTCTTTACTTAATCTCTTTTGGGGAGATAGCATACTGGTATTTTACGAACGCTTTTAATATTTAAGTTGTGTATAATATTAATATAGTGCTGTTTACCATGGGAAAAGTCCTCGCACTTTCGAATTGTTAATATATAATAGCAGGGAAAACTTGGGTAGTTCTATACTGGGTCTGACGAGCCCCACCTTGTGACTCGAGGTCAACCGGTGCAATTTGTCCTATTGAACATTGTCACGACATGGTAAGTCGTGACAGGAGGCAACAACTATCACAGTCAGCTTCAATTGCGAAATCACTATGTATTATATTTGCTGTCAATAGACTAGCTATCTATTACAATACACTGCTTATATATATCACAACTGTTTATATGTTTTTGAACTCAAACTCTTGAACTCACCAACCTATGTGTTGACATTTTAGTATGCTTATCTCTCAGTCATAAGCTGCTTGCCTCTAGGAGCACTCCACGGTTCACTTGCATACTAAGACTCGGTTTTCAAGACATTGCATTTTAATGATTATGGTTTACTCTTTGGGTTGGCACATGTTTTGCCATATTTATACTTTTATTTATTTGAGTTGTTTTCAAAACGCTTCCGCACTGTTTCAAACTAAATCTTTGGTTGTTTTTATTTTACTTGTGGCATATAGAGTCATTCTATGTAACTACTGACTGTGATCCTGGTTTGTTCACACGCCTCGCGGTAAAACCCCGCACGTGGATTTTGAGGGTGTGACAGATTGGTATCAGAGCCATTGGTTATAGGGAACTAGGTTGCATACACACTAGACTATAACCGCACACAGTTAGTTAGTTACCTGTACTTTATTTTCATCTACTGTATACTCATTGGCATACACGTCACACTATCTGCAGCATGGCATCATCATCAAGAGCTTCTGGAAAACGACCTGCATCACCTGCACGATCCGAGTCCCCACCTCCCGCACCTGTACCTGATGATGGACTCGACTGGCCTCGTTTAGATTATCCTCGAGGGGAGTTTGACTGGGATCAACCTTTCGCGTTGATGAAGCGTGACCCCCCAAGGACTGGAGTTTTTATCTATCTAGGTTTGTCAATCACATCATGTATAGGGAACGCGTACCCGAGCCGAGACCCAGAATGAGAGGTAACTCTGATCAAGCAGTGCCTTCACTTCCCCGGACGGTGCAGTCCAACGAGCAGTTGATTGCTGCATTGGTGGCAGCACTTGATACAGAGCAGCATCGAGTCAGGCGACTCATTAGCGACGTTTGTACACTACAGACCGAGGTGTACAACCTAGGCATAAGGTGGATGAACTTGAGGGGCGCCATGGAAAGACCCTAGACGGGTGTTACCAAATGGAAGATGGGATCGTAGCACTCAGTGGACACGTGGCTGCTCGCGAGCAGAGGGATGTTGTGGTTGATGATAGGATTGCTACTTTGGAGGCACAGCTAGCAGCACTTCAGATTGCTATAGCTCCTGCTCCTGCAGTCGAACCTGAGGAGGAGGATCCTGAGGAGGAGGAACCTGAGGAGGAGGAACCTGAGGAGGGGAACCCGAAGAGGAGGAGGATGAGAGTGATGGATCTGATATTGTCGATTGATTTCCTTACATGACTTAGACTACGTAGTGTTTTCTTTTTGAAACCTATGTGGGAAGGGTTGTTTCCCCACTCGAACGACAAACTTAAATTTTGACATTGATGAATACGTTGTGACTCATTTGCAATTTATTTACTTTGATTATTATTTTGGTTATGAATGTTGTGGTTGTGATGATTTATTATTCCTTTATTGTTTACTGTACTTCAATGAGATAAATGTGTTTGATGTTACTCATTATTGTATTTGTGGATTAAAGTGAACATGGACGCACGTGGACGTGGTCGTGGACGTGGCCGTGGGCGCGGTCGTGGACGTGGCGCCGGAGACCATGGCGCCGGAGATCATGGCGCTGGTGCCGTTAATATGACCCCTGCTGAGTTAGCTGCCCTGATTCGGCGGCGGTGGCTGCTGCCCAAGCGGGACAGCCAGCAGGTAAACAATGATTGAAAGTTAAACGAATATCTGTATAACCGTATAGGTTGTCTGATCAATAATTGTTGTGTTAAAGCAGGACCACACATTTACTTATAAGTCCTTCATGGACTGTAAGCCCCATACCTACAGCGGTTCTGAAGGTGCTGTGGGACTAGTACGCTGGTTCGAGAAGACGGAGTCCGTATTCTCCAAGTGCAACTGTCCACCTGCTGATCAGGTGAAATATGCCACCGGGACCCTGGAGGGTGCCGCCTTCCTGGTGGAATGCACAAGTCCAGATGTTGGGGCAAGCACTGGCTAATGGACTGCCGTGGGCTGAGTTCAAAAACCATGATGACTGAGGAGTACTGTCCTCGCAATGAGGTGCAGAAGTTGGAGATAGAGTTCTGGCAACTGAAAATGCAGGCTCAGAAATCGAGGCTTACACCACTAGAACTCACGAGCTAGCAACACTATGCCCGGGAATGGTAAATGAGATGCATAAAAGGATCGAGCATTACATACGGGGACTTGTACCCGAAATTCAGAGTATGGTAACTGCTTCTAATCCAACCACCGTACAGCAAGCCATTCAGTTAGCCCATAAGCTAACTGACCAAGCCGTGAAACAAGGACGTCTACCCAAGCGGGCGCCGTGGCAAGCGTGCCCGATAACAAAAGAAAGTGGGATAGTACTAGCAACACCAAGCATCATCATCTTCTGGCGGTCAACCTCAACCTCAGCAGCAACAACAACCGGTCCAACAACAACGGAGTTTGACAACAATCGTAACTTCCCACCAAACGACTGCAACTAATCAAGGACCCAGTGTTATGGTGGGAGACACCCCCGAAGTGCAACCGGTGCAACTATCATCACGTGGGACGATGTGATAGCTTCAAATGTCAGCGTTGTGGTAAAATTGGACACGCCGCGAAGGATTGTCGTGGTGAGCTGGTAGGAGGACACAACAACCTCAGGAAACTCCTAATGGTTGTTTTTGAATGTGGAAAAGAGGGGCACTACAAGCGAAATTGCCCACAATGGAAATGGCCAACATGGAAATGGACACAACAACAACAACAATAACAACAACAACAATGGTAACAACAACGGTGGAAATGGCAATGGTAATGGCGGTAATAAGGATGGAGCAAAAGGGAGAGCCTTCGTCATTGACTCAGTGAGGCTCTAAATGATCCTACAACTGTTACTGGTAGATTCTCTGTTAATGGTTGCTTTGCTACGGTACTATTTCATACTGGAGCTGATAGGAGTTTCGTGTCCTTAAAATTCTGTAGTCTTTTAAGTGATATACCCTCCGCCCTAGAATCTAAATACACCGTAGAGTTGCAGACGGTAAACAGATTCACGTAACGCATATCCTTAAAGACTGTAAGATAGAGCTTGCTGGTCTTACTTTCGCTATAGATCTTATGCTTGTTATGCTGGGAGTTTTGATGTTGTGATAGGCATGGATTGGCTTTCTAGCAAGCAAGCAGAAGTTATATGTCATGAGAAGATCATACGAATTTTCTGTTGATGACACAATTCTGACAGTCCGAGGTGATAGAAGTGGTGCTGTGATAGGCATCATCTCGTTCATGAAAGCCCAAAAGTTACTACGAAGGGTCGTGTGGCTATTCTAGCACTTGTAACTGATAAGCAAGCGAAAGGAGAAGGAGATGGAGATATTCCCTTGTGCGCGACTTTCCAGAGGTGTTTCCAGAGGATCTTCCTGGATTACCACCTCATCGTCAGTGGAATTCCAAATTGAGCTAACTCCCGGCGCAGCCCCGATTGCTAGAGCACCTTATCGATTAGCACCGAACGAACTACAGGAGTTGTCGTCACAACTCCAGGAGCTATTAGATAAGGGCTTTATTCGCCCTAGTACATCACCCTGGGGAGCCCCTGTCCTGTTTGTTAGAAGAAGGATGGCACGTTTCGGATGTGTATGACTATAGGGAGCTAAATAAAGTAACAGTCAAGAACCGATACCCTCTACCCCGTATCGATGACGTATTTGACCAACTCCAGGGATCAAGTACTATTCGAAGATTGACTTGAGATCTGGCTATCATCAACTCAGAGTCCGCGAAGAAGACATTTCCAAAACCGCGTTTCGTACCCGCTACGGTCATTATGAGTTCTTGGTCATGCCTTTTGGGTTGACAAATGCACCTGCTGGTTCATGGACCTCATGAACCGTGTTTTGTGTGCAAACCCTAACTCGATCAGTTTGTCATTGGTTTATCGATGATTACTGATATATTCCAGGACGAAGGAAGACCATGAGGAGCATTTGCGAATGATCTTAGAGCTACTGAAAAGGAACAGCTGCACGCCAAATTCTCGAAATGTGACTTTGGATACGAGAAGTACACATTCCTAGGTCATATTGTTAATGAGAAAGGGATACATGTTGATCCTGCCAAAATTGAGGCGATTCAAGAATTGGACCACACCTAAAACGCCGAGTGAAATAAGACAATTCTTGGGATTAGCAGGTTACTATCGACGATTCATAGAGGGATTCTCTAAGATCGCACAACCTCTCACAGCTTTGACTACAAGGGACTACATACAAATGGGGTGAAAGCCAAGAATCGGCTTTTCAATCGTTAAAGCAGAAACTATGTACCGCGCCGATACTAGCACTACCAGATGGGACCGATGACTTTGTGGTGTATTGTGAGGATCCATTCAAGGAATTGGGTTGTGTCTTAATGCAGCGAGACAAGGTGATAGCCTACGCCTCGAGACAATTAAAAGTTCATGAGAAGAACTATACTACTCATGACTTAGAGTTGGGTGCAGTAGTCTTTGCCTTAAAGATTTGGAGACACTACTTGTATGGTACCAAGTGCACTATCTACACCGATCACAAGAGTCTTCAACATATCTTTGAGCAAAAGGAATTGAATATGAGGCAACGACGTTGGGTGGAACTGCTAAACGACTATGATTGCGCTATTAAATACCATCCAGGAAAGGCGAATATGGTTGATGATGCCTTAAGCCGGAAGGAAACAGCTAAACCAGACGGGTGCGAGCTTTACAGCTTACTATCAGTACGCAACTGCCTGAACAAGTTAAGGAGGCACAGATAGAAGCTTTAAAAAGCAGAAAATATGGGTTCTGAGTCGTGAGAGGAATGGATAAACAGCTAGTGATGGAAAGAGGATGGAATTCGGTATTTCATGGATAGACTTTGGGTGCCTGCTTATGGAAATCTGAGAGACCTGGTTATGAGTGAGGCACACAAATCTAAGTATTCTATACATCCTGGATCTGATAAAATGTATCATGATCTGAAGGCGCACTATTGGTGGCCTAATATGAAAGCGGATGTGGCTACATATGTGAGCAAGTGCTTGACCTGCTCGAAGGTAAAGGTGGAGTATCAAAAACCATCCGGACTATTGCAGCAACCCGAGATACCGATGTGGAAATGGGAACAAATCTCCATGGATTTTATTACCAAGCTGCCCAGGACTAGTACTGGTTGTGATACGATATGGGTTATTGTGGATCGATTGACAAAATCTGCTCATTTTCTTGCAATAAAGGAAACTGACAAGATGGAGAAGTTAACCCGCCTGTACCTCAAGGAGATCGTTTCCAGACACGGTGTACCGATCTCAATTATTTCTGACCGCGACGCTCGTTTCACATCACACTTCTGGCAGTCACTACAAAAATCTCTGGGTACACGATTGGATATGAGTACTGCTTATCACCCGCAAACGGATGGCCAGAGTGAGCGTACCATACAGACGTTGGAAGATATGCTACGTGCTTGTGTCATTGATTTCGGGAATAACTGGGAAATTCACCTGCCATTGGTGGAATTTTCTTATAACAACAGTTATCATACTAGCATACAAGCAGCACCTTTCGAGGCTTTGTATGGGAGAAAATGTAGATCACCTGTTTGTTGGGCGGAAATTGGCGATAGTCAACTGACTGGTCCCGAGTTAATCCATGAAACAACTGAGAAGATTGTACAGATACGTAACCGTATGGCTGGCAGCACGCGACAGGCAGAAGAGTTATGCTGACAGGAGACGGAAACCTTAGAGTTTCAGGTTGGTGACAAGGTTTTGTTGAAAGTTTCACCATGGAAAGGCGTAGTTCGGTTTGGCAAGCGAGGGAAGCTAAACCCGAGGTACGTTGGACCATTTGAAATAGTGGAAAGAATAGGTCCAGTGGCCTATCGTCTAGCCCTACCTGATTCACTAAGTGGAATCCATGATGTATTTCATGTATCAAACTTAAAGAAATGCATAACTGATGAGACGATGGTCGTACCACTAGAAGAGGTTCAAGTGGATGAGCAACTACGTTTTATTGAAGAACCAGTTGAGGTGATGGACCGTGAGGTGAAAACACTTAAGCAAAGCAAGATACCTGTTGTCAAAATCCGTTGGAATTCGCGACGTGGACCGGAATTCACATGGGAACGGGAAGATCAAATGAAGCTTAAGTACCCTCATCTTTTCGAGAAGACGATGTCTGCAGACGAAGGTATTGATTTAAATTTCGGGACGAAATTTCTTTCAACATGGGGATGATGTGACAACTCATCCAAAACTCACTCGATTTCGATTTCTGTGTGCCAATGCAGTAGACTAGTGATGGAACACTCTTACCATGTAACGCAATTTTCGGGACGAAAATTCTTTCAACATGGGGATAATGTGACATCCGGTAAATATCCGTTACCAAACTCCGTTAGCTTCGTTAAGTCCTGATACACGTGTCGTGAGTACACACTAGTTGTCGTTTAACGTGGGTGACCTAATAATAATGAATAATGTCAAATTATTGATAATCAAATTGATTATGTGATTATTGTATTATGTTTATGTGGTTGCATGTTTTTATATGTTAATTGAGAATTAATCGCGTAACGTGGAAACGTGTGTATTAATTTGTATGTTTGTGTTTTATAAAGATAAAACATATAATTTGTTACCATGAGTTATATGTTTAGTATTGTAGTTAAAAACCATTTAAAGTGTTTAAAAGAGTGCCTTTTTAATAAAACGCAAAACACAAGGGCCTAAGTTGTCAATATGCAAAATCAAACTAAACAAAAACACCCCAAACCCTAGCCCCCACCCCTCGGCCGCGATCTCACCCTAAACACCTCTCCCTTTGCGAATTCAAGCTAGTTCAAGCTATTGGCTGCGATTTTGGTTCGGTTTCAAGCTATAGAACAAGTTAACAACATCAAAATCGTGTTCTTTGGCAAGAATCAAGGTTAGTTTTGGTGTTCTTATGATTTTCTTGTTAGGGCCGAACCCTAGATCGACTTTGTATCATCATGGGGTCGATTTGGGTGTTGTTGATGTTGTTGTTAATTCGGTAGTTAGATTGTTTACATGTTGATTAACGTGGATTATGTATGAATTACATGTTTTTAGTGGATTGATCATGAATCTTGTGTATGAAACAAACCCTAGTTCGAAAATGCTATGATTATGCATGATGGATGATTGTTTGATGAATGTATGATGATTAGTAGGTTGTATGAATGTTAGAATACATTGATTTTGCAAGAAATTGGTGAATTGAAGTTGGTGTTCATAGGTTACTAAGAATAGTAACTTTATTTTGCATGTAATGTTGAATTGGTGATGAATTGATGTTATGGATGTGTTCATGATGATGATTAGATACTAGATTGTTGTTATGAATGCTAGAAATCTTTGAATGCATGTTGTTGGTTCATAGCTTACCAAAAGTAGAAACTTTTGTTTACGAAGATGGTTAGATTATGGTGTTTAGGTGATGTTAATCATGTCTAGATATTGTATGGAGCTTGAGATGGTATAATTATGTTGAATTCATGAATACATTGGATGTTTGATGGATGTTGGGATGTACTTTCCCAAAAGGGAAACTTTATTTGCATAACGTCTGAAAAAATGATAGCTTGAACATTTTGAGATATTAGGAGCATGTTAGTATGATCATGGATGAATTCTAAGGCGATGAAACATGTTGAATTAGTTGTATGGGATGTTTTGGATAATCATGGATGATATTTGGATTTTGGTGATCATGTATGATGTTGGTGTTGATTAGTTGCTAGGATATCATGTTTGGGTTTGGTGAGTAATGATTATGGTGTATGTTGTATGCTATGGGCATAGCTATGATTTAAGTGTTATGTATGGATAATGTAGTGTGTGTATGATACTTTTGAATGTTAATCATGTATGTTATATGTGCTCATTGACTTTATTTGAATTATAACTCATAATGTCACCAACGGGTCAAATGGGTCAACTAGGTCAAACGTGTCCATTTTTCTGAAAGCTTGAGTCTTTGGTTTTGGTATGCTTAGGGTTTCACATGTCTTTCATTTACACGTACTTATGTACTCACATGATCTAGGTAACCTTTGAAGGTTGGCTATCCTCTCGTTTCTCAAATAAACCCTAAGTACTCTTTGCATACATCAGGTGAGTTCATGCCCCACTCTTTACTTAATCTCTTTTGGGGGAGATAGCATACTGGTATTTTACGAACGCTTTAATATTTAAGTTGTGTATAATATTAATATAGTGCTGTTTACCATGGGAAAAGTCCTCGCACTTTCGAATTGTTAATATATAATAGCGGGGAAACTTGGGTAGTACTACTGGGTCTGACGAGCCCCACCTGTGTGACTCGAGGTCAACCGGGTGCAATTTGTCCTATTGAACATTGTCACGACATGGTAAGTCGTGACAGGAGGCAACAACTATCACAGTCAGCTTCAATTGCGAAATCACTATGTATTAATATTTGCTGTCAATAGACTAGCTATCTATTACAATACACTGCTTATATATATCACAACTGTTTTTATGTTATTGAACTCAAACTCTGAACTCACCAACCTATGTGTTGACATTTTAGTATGCTTATCTCAGGTCATTAGCTGCTTGCCTCTAGGAGCACTCCACGGTTCACTTGCATACTAAGACTCGGTTTTCAAGACATTAGCATTTTAATGATTATGGTTTACTCTTTCGGGTTGGCACATGTTTTGCCATATTTATGCTTTTATTTATTTGAGTTGTTTTCAAAACGCTTCCGCACTGTTTCAAACTAAATCTTTGGTTGTTTTATTTACTTGTGGCATATAAAGTCGTTCTATGTAACTACTGACTGTGATCCTGGTTTGTTCACACGCCTCGCGGTAAAACCCGCACGTGGATTTTTAGGGTGTGACACATGGATTATCATGATTTCTCACCTTGTGCATGTTATTTATCACCCGGTACATGTTATCGTTCTGGCTTTTTCTAGATCTTTAAATTAGTATAAGGACAACTTATTATGGATCTTTGAATTATTTATATAGGTGATTGTATTTTGTATATTTATGATTGTATTAATTCAAGTATCAGTAATGGTTAGCAGGCAAAAATGATACTCTTATGGTGTGTAGCTTTCAACGTGAAAAAGGCTATTTCAAGTAATTCAGGTATGGTTTTTAACCTGTTGTTAACCTTTCAAACCAAATCGATACTATATTAATAAGCATATGAGAAGGGCAATAATGTCATTTTGTCAAAAACTCTTAAAATTAAGAGTTTTACAAGCCTAGAAGCATCATGTACAAGTGGTTGATGCATATTTGGTCATTCAGATTTTGGTCAAGCGGATCCTTGGGTCTTGGTCGGCCTTTTGCCTTTTGAAATCTAGGGCTATTATACCATTTGAAATTAATTCATACACACACATCTAGCAGCAACAGAAGAGAGAAAGAGAGAGAGAGAGAGAGAGAGAACACGGTTATAATGGGAGCCGTTTGTGGTGGAGGTTGTGAGTGAGAGACCCGGTGGTGGAGGCGGCGGCATCAGGGATTGTTAGATGTGAGCCGGTGATGGTGAAAATCGATAACAACTCCTTAACCCTTACCATTCTTATTTTTAGGGATCGACTGTTTGTGCTCTTTGTTGTTAGATCCAGAAGGATGCGACGGATGCCATGATGTTCGAATGAGAACCTGGTTCATTCAAACTATTTCCTAACAAACCGAACTAAGGGTTTCGCCTCCTTGCCTTGAAGTTCTTCCTTCTCAGGTATTCATTTGGTTTTGTGATGTCAAACGACGGTGGAATTAGTATCTCTACTTAATTTGACAACTAAACTACTCATTTGGCCATGTATGTTTTCTGATATGTACATGCTGTATGTAGAGTGTATTGGTTGTGCTAGGCTCTATTCTTGATTCTAAGGAAGCATAAGAAGAATTCAAGCATGTGCTGCTTCCCTTTATATATGATAAAGATGATCAAACTTCTCCTGTTATAAATGAGGTAAGAATTCTCTATGCCTTATTCAAGTTTACTAATAGTATTTTTGCTTAAATAGTAGCTAATACTTGACAGCAATTTTGAATTTTAAAGATTAAATAGGTGTGTGTTTAGTTATGATACTTTTTGGTAAGTAAATCTGATGTCTGTTAATTGTTATGCTTGATTCATATATCAATTTCGTGTTATACTCTTCTCAGTTGCAATTTCATTTTTGCCTGTACTGTTATTAACAGTTGCAATGAAAAAATATTGGTAATCGCTTAATCAGTGACAACATTATTCTTGGTAATTGCTTACTTGTTCAATCTATAACTATGCTCACTACTTGAACTTTTATTATGTAGTAAGTTTTTATTTTATCTGTATATTTGCTTTGGGTGAATTAAAAGTAAATTAGCATCGTATTTTAATGAAATTTATATTAGTTTTAAGCCTTTCGATAGTTAATTAATTAGCATAAATATGATATGAGGCTTGAACATAAAGGCCCTTACAATCTAGACCTGCCATGGATTATCATGATTTCTCACCTTGTGCATGTTATTTATCACCCGGTACATGTTATCGTTCTGGCATTTTCTAGATCTTTAAATTAGTATAAGGACAACTTATTATGGATCTTTGAATTATTTATATAGGTGATTGTATTTTGAATTTTTATGATTGTATTAATTCAAGTATCAGTAATGGTTAGCAGGCAAAAATGATACTCTTATGGTGTGTAGCTTTCAAACGTGAAAAAGGCTATTTCAAGTAATTCAGGTATGGTTTTAACCTGTTGTTAACCTTTCAAACCAAATATATTGATGTGGAAAAGAAAGGACTTTCAAGTTTTAAATTTTGAATATTTAAAAGATGTTTAAAGAAGTAATATAATGAAATAACTTTTCATGAGTGCAGAAAAAAATACACATAATAAGTACTCTGTAAGAAGTTTTCTTCTTTATTATTTTCTGTAAAAAATAGTGTAAACTTTATACTACTTTATGCAAATATTGTCTTTTATGTAAGAAAAACAGTGTTGCACCTGCAATGAAAATGATTTGACTTTTTACTGCCACATGGGTCGAAGGGAGGATTTTAGGCACCGGGGGGTAATGGTACGTTGGTACTTCTTACATTAATATTATAAAATGTTTTTGTTTTTTTACTAATACATGTTAATTTTATTTTGTTTGATGATCATGATGTGTAGAAGTTGTGTTCCATCCCAAAACAAAGATAGTCAAGCATGTATCATTACAAAAATATTATTTTATACAACCTGTAAACATGACATTCATTTTCAATCCCGTTTTTAGAGAGCTTGATTAATGAGTTAATAATTAATGTTTTAAAGTGATTCTTGATAAGGTCAAATTTTATTAAGTTTATAAAAATAATGCAGTGTTTTAGAACCTCATTTGTACTTTGTTCTTCATATTCATCTATAGCTTCACATGTTTTAGTTATCATTGGGAATGAATCATATCAAGAGAGTTACCCTCTCTAGCCAGAAAAGTTTACCTGTCCTCTAATTGTCAAACGTTAAGGTCTCAAATGGTTTGATCTGGTTGTGTTCCATTTCTAGCGGTTCAAACGGGTAAAACAAAATTATTTTAGTTCAATCTAGCAGTTACGTTTATATGTGGTTTTAATTTATTCAATCAAGGTTTCAAGCTAAATAGAGGTGGCTATCGGGCCTCTTACTTGCAAATGGGTTGATTTGGGTTGTATGATGTACAACAAATTAATACGGCAATTTAAAGGATTTGTAAGAGGTGCAAAATTTGAAGCATAGTGTACAACATTGAAAAACTTCAAAAACTTAAAAATGAAATATCCCGCCTAAATCCATCCCCCCTTTCTTATGTCCCTTTCAAACAATCGCATATTAGGGCTTCTGTTTGTAGTGACTAATACAACTAGGGTTTAGAACTAAGAACTTATTTGAGAGAGAGATCGGTTGCCTATAGTTAACGAAGATACCATATGGTCTGTTCACTATAATATTTCTGCTCCCAAATGTGAAGCTAATGTGCCTCCGTCTCCATTGATGTAGCTTCACTTTTTGGTTCGTTATCTTTTTTTCAATGATTTATTTGTGGTGCTTTATAGTTAGGGTTTATGTCGATCTTCTTTTCTTAGTGTTTTTAATGAAGTTGGGGTATCTTAGTGTTAACAGTTATAAATTGGATTTCGTTTGAAGCATGGCCGATGACAAGGGTTTGAAATCTGACCTTCTTTTGGTTAGTTGCATCGAATGTTATTCTGTGAAAATTCCTTTATACATATATGTACATTCTCAGGAAAAAGCAGCAAGAATTGGCCATCGGGAATGTTCATCAAAGACGAAACGACAGGGAAAGAGCATCTGAATGATTAGACTTAGCTTCAAGCTCCATGTATGTCTCTTTCACACTCCATGTATGTCTCTTTAACACTCTATGATGTGTTGTTTGACATTTACCTAAAGAATAAATTAAACTTGTAGTTAGTACTGTTGATTTCATTTGGATTTGAGAATGTTTGTTGTTTGATAATGCAACATTTCTATCCATTTGTCCTTACAAGCAGACCAAATGAAGTTCTGGTTTTAGTTTTTGTAAGGGTTTCACTAATGAAAGGAAGCTTTTTTTGAAGGAAACACAAGATGAACATGCAAGTTCTAAATAAATTTATGTTTTACTTGGTAATTGGTATTGATGTATTGTATTAACTTCTTGGTAAGTTCCTTTAAGTTATTTAGAATATTAATACATTTATAATTTAAATTTGATGAGACTTATTGACCGATGAGCTGTGAATATGTGAGGATTGATTAAGTAGATGAGACTTTGCGAGACTTGATTAATTAGTAAAACTAAGACTTTGTGAGACTTAATAAGGTGATATATAATATTAAATAATAGTTATTTACAACAAGCCTGTTCCATCTTCTCTTGCTTCTGTTACTCTCCAATTCTTCATGTTGCCATTGAGATTGAGAAGGATAATGATAGAGTTTATTACTATGTTTCTCAACACTTTGTGCTATTTTCAAGTGATTATTTTGATTGGGTGAGATGTTATCTGTTGAAAAAAATTGTTGCATGTGGTTTGATAATGGGAGAGTGAAAGTAACGTATTTATATGTTATTATTTTTATCTGTTGTTGTATTAGAACTGATAAAGTAGCATTAGTTAGTCTATAAGCATGGAGTTAACTAAGAAAATGAAATAAAAATCTTAATATCATCTAATTATGTAACACCCTGAAACTTATTATTTTGAAGCCGACGAAGAAAGAAAAGAAATAAAGTCCAAAGTCGAGGGACCAAACTCGCCAACGAAGAAAAGTCGGGTAATGTGGTGATATGTGTAGGGAGAGGGCAGCCCACTCTCCCCACACTTCACATATTTCAGCTCACAAAGAAGAGAGAAGAGAGAAAGAGGAGAAAAGGGAGAAAAGTGGTGTTTCGGGTGATTCGGGTGTCCAAATCCGTCGAGTAGCAAGCCAAATCGAAGCTCTTGTCTTTGTGCTCGATTTTGTGAGTTCTAGGACCCCACTTTTACTTGTTTTCAACTGATTTTGGGGCTGGAAAGTGTTCAAAACCCGTTTTTATGTGTGTGTGTGTTTGACCCATTTGGGTGTGAAGTGTATGATGTGTTTAGAGTATGTTTTCGGGCTTGGTTGTGCTTGTATGGTGTTAAGGTATGCATTCCTAAGGTCCAGAAGGGTTAATTTAGGCTTAGAATGGGTTTGGATGAGCTTGGAGGCCGAAAATGGCAGATTGGGTTCGGGATGAACTCCATTCTGCATCAGCTAGGGCTAGGCGACCGAATGAAGGCCATACGGCCGAATGAGGGCGATTGAAGGTCATTCGCACGATTGGGACTCAGTCGCACGACTGGGAGTCCAGTCGCATGAGGGTTGTACGACTGAGGGTTCAGTCGCATAGATGCTTAGTCGTATGAGTTCATTCGCATGAGGTTAGTCGCATAGGTGCCCAGTCGCAGTAATCCCATTCGCACGAGGTCCATACGCACGATTGAATGTTCATCCGCATAGATGACCATCCGCATGAGTCCAGTCGCATGATGTTCAGTCGCATGAAGGCCATGCGACTGAAGGGTGTCCATACGCCCGAATAGGGCTGTTGCACTCGAAGGAATGTGTAGTTTGACTTCTGGCCTTCGGGAAAGGTGCAGATGTAAGTTCTGACGTAAAGTAACCCGTAAGAGCATGTAAGAGGATGGTTATGGCCTTAGAGAACATGTAGGGCATGATGATGATGATGTTGCATGTTTATGCATATTATGAATGTATGATATTGCCCTGTATGATGATGATGAATGTGTATGATATGTTCCTTATTATGATGTATGCTTATCTTTCTTGTGGCTTTACATGTCCTGTTAATGAATGAATGAATGAATGAATGAAGTATTATGTAATGTAAAGCGAAAGATAATGAAAGAGGAACATGAAGTAAGAATGCATGCATTAATGAACGATGAATGAACGAAAGAAAGGCTTGCAAGCATATATATTGGGGTGAGCGACTTTGTGTTGCAAAAGACTCGGATGAAGTGCAATCATTTAGATTGCCTATGAGGTGAGCAACCTCGTCGTTGCAAAAGACTCGAGTAAAGTGCTATCGTAATGTTGCCTTGGGGTGAGCAACCTTGTTGTTGCAAAAGACTCGGATAGCTTGCTATCGTGATGGGCAATTGGGGTGAGCAACCTTAGGGGTGCAAAAGACTCGGATAGCGAGCAATCATTGAGATTGCCATTGAGGTGAGCGACCATGTAGTCGCAAAAGACTCGGAAGACAGAATGAACGAAAAGAATGGAAGATAATGAATATGATGAAAGATAATAATGATATTATCTGTGTATACGTATGTTGAATGATCGCATGATAAAGGAACGGTTTTCAATGAAAGTAAAGTATTTATGTTATAAAACTAGAACTCACTCAGCAACGCTGACTTTTATTGCATTTTCCAGTTGGCAGGTGAATGATGCTGAGGATGGCACGGCGAGGCTACTCGGCTCTTTTGGGATGGCATCCATTTATAAGCTTTTGTGTTATAATGCAAACATGTATTTTGTAATCGGATAATGATGTATTATTTGGCAAAAGTAATTATAATGAAACGTGATGTCATTTTTGAATGTTTCCGCTGCAATGATTTCTTAATGTAATGAATTATATGTTTTATGTGCGATGAATGACCAACTGTAAGCGTCCCGGGAACGGGGCCTTACAAGTTGGTATCAGAGCCAAAGTTTAAGTGAAATGGGTAAATTTTCAAAATAAACCTTAACTTAAACTGAGAATGGGACGAAAGGGAATGGGATGCCAAACTGAGTAGCTGCGTGCCATCAGGTATTTTCTTAAAGTTAACCGGTTTATGTGCGCATGGTATATGTTATGTGTTGTATGTAGATTTGAATACTGATGTAGTCAGGACAGGTAATACTTGGGGTATGAAGAGTACAGTAAGTGGCTAATCACAACTGGCCACTGTAATTAGGGACTTACTATACTTGACATAAACTGAGTTGTTTCCTTGAATGACCGTGTTGGTGTTTGAATCTTTCAGTGTGATAGAGAATGGCTGGTGGTAGATCTTCTAGAGCTTCTAGGGGTGGAGGCCGTGATGGCCCTGTTGCTGAACCACGCCCTAAAAGAGGAAGGCCTAGAGCTGAGAAAGAGGTTCCTGCAGAACCTGAGACTCCTCATCCAGAAGCTGGGGATGAGAGTGCGAACTTGAGGGCCTCGGTAAAGGAGGCTGTTGTTGAGGAAGTACATCAGGTCATGCAAACAATCTTACCGTCTGTGGTGACCGAAGTCATCAAAGCCGTGAAGGAGGGAGAGAGGAAGGAGAGAAACCGGGCCTCGGGGGAGCAACCGGAGCCTGAAACGATTTTCTCCGATAATGAGGATGAAGAGGAAGAGGAGCCTGTGCGAGAGGTGGCACGAGGCTGTAACTACGGGGTGTTTATGCGATGCAAGCCCCCTACTTTTGATGGTAACGGTAATGCTGCTGCTGCTCACCGATGGGTGAGAGAAATGGAGGCTGTTCTCGACATCAGCGAGTGCCGAGAAGATCAGAAAGTCAAGTTTGCCACCCACTCCTTCGTGGACTCGGCACTATGCTGGTGGGACAACATTGTCCAAGCGGAGGGTAATCGGGCAATCGGGAGAATGAGGTGGCCCGAACTGAAGAAGATGGTGATCGAGGAGTTTTGTCCTCATCGGGAAATGGATAAGGTTGAAAGGGAGTTTCTGCAACTGGAGGCGGGAACCATGACACACCAACAGTACACCACGAAGTTCAACGAGATGGCACGTCTGGTGCCGGATCAAGTGACGCCTCTGTCCCGAAAGATCAAGAGGTATATACAGGGTTTGCCGGCGGATATTCGCAGGCACATGATCGCCGCCCGGCCGAGCACGTTTAGGTCGGCGGTAGATTTGGCGGGAAGACTGTATGATGAAAGAGCGGTGGTGGTGACTGATGGTGGCAGAAAGGGCGGTGGTGAATGAGGCTGGCAGGGGAAGAGATTTGGTCGGGGTAATGCCTCGACGGGTAATAAGAAGGCACGGGTGGATGATCGCCGTGTGGTCACGACAGGTGCGGGGTCGAGAAGGTGTGGTAAATGTGGACGGGAGCATAGCGGGGAGTGCAGGTTTGGGTCGAACTTGTGCTTCAGGTGTGGAAAGGCGGGGCACATGGCAAGGGACTGTCGTGCGGTCTGATGCTTTAACTGTGGCGAAGAGGGTCACATGCTCAAAGATTGTGAGAAGCCGAGGGCTGAGAGTTCAGGGGCAAAGAGGACGGGAGGTGATGGACCGAGGGCGAGCGCCAGGGCATTCACCATGACACAGGAGGAAGCTAGAACGGACCCTGATGTCGTGTCCGGTACGTTTCTGGTGAACCAAACTTTAGCTTCTGTGTTATTTGATTCTGGTGCAAGTAAAAGTTTTATTTCTGCTGCTTTCTGTGCTAAGCTGCCTGTTAGTAGTAGATGTATTGATGCGCCCTTCGATGTAGAAACTGCCATAGGTAAGTCTACCAGGATTTCTAGGATGATAGAGAATTGTGATGTGGAGCTCGAGGGTCATAAGTTTCCTGTTAGGCCGTTTGTGATGACCTTAGGTGGTTTTGACTTGGTTCTTGGGATGGATTGGTTAGCGGACTTCGAGGCGAACATTGTGTGTCGCAAGAAGATGATTCGGTTGTCGGCGCCTGACGGTAGTTCAGTGACGGTTTATGGGGATCGGGTTACCACGATTCCAAAGGTGATCTCGATGGCGGTGGCGGGAAAGTGTATGAGGCGTGGATGTAGTGCCTACTTGGCCTATGTAAAGGATGTGGATACGCCAACACCACAACTAGCCGATGTTCCGGTTGTGTGTGACTTTCCAGATGTGTTCCCAGAAGACTTATCAGGAGTGCCACCTGACAGAGAGATTGAGTTTCAGATTGATCTGATACCGGGTGCCCAACCTGTTGCCAAGGCACCGTATCGGTTGGCTCCGACCGAGATGAAAGAGTTGATGGAGCAGTTGCAAGAGTTGCTTGATAAGGGGTTCATTAGACCGAGTATCTCTCCATGGGGTGCTCCGGTCCTGTTTGTAAAGAAGAAGGACGGTAGTATGAGGATGTGCATGACTACCGCGAGCTGAACAAGTTGACAGTGAAGAACCGATACCCCTTACCGAGGATAGATGATTTGTTTGATCAGCTTCAGGGTGCCAGTTGGTTTTCAAGGATAGATCTTCGATCTGGTTACCATCAGTTGAAGGTGAAGGAGCAGGATATTCCTAAAACAGCTTTCCGTACGCGCTATGGTCACTACGATTTCTTGTCATGTCCTTTGGCTTGACCAACGCGCCAGCTGCTTTTATGGATTTGATGAACCGTGTGTGTCGGCCTATGTTGGATAAATCAGTGATTGTGTTTATTGATGATATCCTGATTTACTCGAGGAGCGAAGCAGAGCATGCCGGACATATTCGGGAGGTTCTAGAGACGTTGAGGAGGAGAAGTTGTATGCAAAATTCTCCAAGTGCGCGTTCTGGTTGCGCGAAGTTCAGTTCTTGGGTCACGTGGTGAATCCCGACGGAATAATGGTGGACCCGGCAAAGGTGGAAGCAGTTATGCAATGGAAGTCACCAAAGACGCCATCCGAGATTCGTAGCTTCTTGGGTTTGGCGGGCTACTATAGAAGATTCATCCAAGACTTCTCTAAGATTGCTTCTCCACTAACCAAGTTGACCCGAAAAGATGTAAGGTTTGTATGGGGTCAGGTTCAAGAGAAGGCGTTTGAAGAATTGAAGGCGAGATTGACTCAAGCTCCTGTTCTGTCGTTACCCGATGGAAGCGAAGATCTGGTGGTTTACTCCGATGCTTCTTATTCGGGGTTGGGGTGTGTGTTAATGCAGAGAGGAAAGGTTATAGCCTATGCATCCTGACAGTTGAAGGTTCATGAGGTCAATTATCCTACTCATGACTTGGAGCTGGCAGCCGTGGTCTTTGCTTTAAAGATTTGGAGGCACTACCTCTACGGGACGATGTGCACCATATTCACTGACCACAAGAGTCTGAAGTACTTCTTTGAGCAGAAGGATTTGAACATGAGGCAGAGGCGGTGGTTGGAACTTATAAAGGATTATGATTGTGAGATCCACTACCATCCGGGCAAGGCCAACGTGGTGGCTGATGCCCTTAGCCGAAAAGAGAGGCCCGAGCCGATTCGAGTGAAAGCCTATCAGTTGATCATGACCTCCGATGTGATGAATAGGTTAAGAAGTTTCAAGATGAGGCATTGAAGGAAGATAATCTTAACTCTGAAAGAATGAGAGGTCTGGTTGGAGAATTGGGTGAAAACACGTTCGGTGTTAGAACCCTATTCAATCGTGTGTGGATTCCTCGTTTTGGGGATCTACGGGGGAAGATAATGGATGAAGCTCACAAGACTCGGTATTCCATTCATCCTGGTGCCACGAAGATGTACCATGATATGAAGAAAGATTATTGGTGGCCGGGTATGAAGCGCGAGTGGTGGAGTACGTGAGTAAGTGCCTCACTTGCTTACAGGTGAAGGCAGAGCATCAAAAGCCGTATGGGAAGATACAACCTTTGGATATACCGGAATGGAAGTGGGAGCACATCACCATGGATTTCATTACCAAGTTGCCGCGTACTCCGAAAGGGTACGATGCCATATGGGTGATAGTTGATCGTTTGACGAAGAGTGCTCACTTCCTACCGATCCGCGAGACATATTCATCTGAGAGGTTGGCTGATCTGTTCATCAAGGAGATTGTGACTCGTCATGGTGTGCCGGTGTCTATCGTGTCGGATCGGGACACCCGGTTTACATCTAAATTCTGGAAGAAGTTCCACGACGCTATGGGGACGAGGTTACATATCAGCACGGCTTATCATCCCCAGACTGATGGTCAGTCAGAAAGGACCATTCAGACGCTGGAAGACATGCTTCGGGCATGTGTGATTGATTTTGGTGGAAGTTGGGATGACCACTTACCGTTAGCTGAATTCTCATACAACAACAGTTATCATGCCAGCATTGGTATGCCTCCATATGAGATGCTATACGGTAGGAGATGCAGAACACCCGTTTGTTGGGGTGATATTGGTCAGAAGGAATTGGGGAGCGTCGAGGTAATCGAGGCTACGACTGAGAAGCTTGAGAAGATCAAAGCCTTCATGAAGGCAGCCAAAGATAGACATAAGTCGTATGCTGATAAACGACGCAGGCCGATTGAGTTCCAGGTGGGTGACCGGGTTATGTTGAAGGTCTCACCTTGGAAGGGTATCATTCGTTTCCGAAAGCGGGGCAAGTTGAGTCCCAGGTATATAGGCCCTTTCCGAATCATTGCTCGAGTAGGAGAGGTGGCCTATAGACTGGAGTTGCGAGATGAGTTAAGTGGAATACACCCGACATTCCATGTATCTCATCTAAGGAAGTGCTTAGCAGATGAAGATATGATTGTCCCATTGGAAGATATCGAAGTAGATGAACGGCTCAATTATGTGGAGCAACCAGTGGCAATCATTGACCGAAAGGAGAAAAGGCTAAGGAATAAAGTGGTTCCTCTTGTGCGTGTACAGTGGAAGCACAGGAAGGGATCCGAGTCAACGTGGGAGACTGAGGAAGAAATGAGACAACATTATCCACGTTTGTTCGAGGAATGACAGGTTTCGGGGACGAAACCTATTTAAGGGGGGTGGACTTGTAACACCCTGAAACTTATTATTTTGAAGCCGACGAAGAAAGAAAAGAAATAAAGTCCAAAGTCGAGGGACCAAACTCGCCAACGAAGAAAAGTCGGGTAATGTGGTGATATGTGTAGGGAGAGGGCAGCCCACTCTCCCCACACTTCACATATTTCAGCTCACAAAGAAGAGAGAAGAGAGAAAGAGGAGAAAAGGGAGAAAAGTGGTGTTTCGGGTGATTCGGGTGTCCAAATCCGTCGAGTAGCAAGCTAAATCGAAGCTCTTGTCTTTGTGCTCGATTGTGTGAGTTCTAGGACCCCACTTTTACTTGTTTTCAACTGATTTTGGGGCTGGAAAGTGTTCAAAACCCGTTTTTATGTGTGTGTGTTTGACCCATTTGGGTGTGAAGTGTATGATGTGTTTAGAGTATCTTTTCGGGCTTGGTTGTGCTTGTATGGTGTTAAGGTATGCATTCCTAAGGTCCAGAAGGGTTAATTTAGGCTTAGAATGGGTTTGGATGAGCTTGGAGGCCGAAAATGGCAGATTGGGTTCGGGATGAACTCCATTCTGCATCAGCTAGGGCTAGGCGACCGAATGAAGGCCATACGGCCGAATGAGGGCGATTGAAGGTCATTCGCACGATTGGGACTCAGTCGCACGACTGGGAGTCCAGTCGCATGAGGGTTGTACGACTGAGGGTTCAGTCGCATAGATGCTTAGTCGTATGAGTTCATTCGCATGAGGTTAGTCGCATAGGTGCCCAGTCGCAGTAATCCCATTCGCACGAGGTCCATACGCACGATTGAATGTTCATCCGCATAGATGACCATCCGCATGAGTCCAGTCGCATGATGTTCAGTCGCATGAAAGCCATGCGACTGAAGGGTGTCCATACGCCCGAATAGGGCTGTTGCACTCGAAGGAATGTGTAGTTTGACTTATGGCCTTCGGGAAAGGTGCAGATGTAAGTTCTGACGTAAAGTAACCCGTAAGAACATGTAAGAGGATGGTTATGGCCTTAGAGAACATGTAGGGCATGATGATGATGATGTTGCATGTTTATGCATATTATGAATGTATGATATTGCCCTGTATGATGATGATGAATGTGTATGATATGTTCCTTATTATGATGTATGCTTATCTTTCTTGTGGCTTTACATGTCCTGTTAATGAATGAATGAATGAATGAATGAAGTATTATGTAATGTAAAGCGAAAGATAATGAAAGAGGAACATGAAGTAAGAATGCATGCATTAATGAACGATGAATGAACGAAAGAAAGGCTTGCAAGCATATATATTGGGGTGAGCGACTTTGTGTTGCAAAAGACTCGGATGAAGTGCAATCATTTAGATTGCCTATGAGGTGAGCAACCTCGTCGTTGCAAAAGACTCGAGTAAAGTGCTATCGTAATGTTGACTTGGGGTGAGCAACCTTGTTGTTGCAAAAGACTCGGATAGCTTGCTATCGTGATGGGCAATTGGGGTGAGCAACCTTAGGGGTGCAAAAGACTCGGATAGCGAGCAATCATTGAGATTGCCATTGAGGTGAGCGACCATGTAGTCGCAAAAGACTCGGAAGACAGAATGAACGAAAAGAATGGAAGATAACGAATATGATGAAAGATAATAATGATATTATCTGTGTATACGTATGTTGAATGATCGCATGATAAAAGGAACGGTTTTCAATGAAAGTAAAGTACATTTATGTTATAAAACTAGAACTCACTCAGCAACGCTGACTTTTATTGCATTTTCCAGTTGGCAGGTGAATGATTGCTGAGGATGGCACGGCGAGGCTACTCGGCTCTTTTGGGATGGCATCCATTTATGAAGCTTTTGTGTTATAATGCAAACATGTATTTTGTAATCGGATAATGATGTATTATTTGGCAAAAGTAATTATAATGAAACGTGATGTCATTTTTGAATGTTTCCGCTGCAATGATTTCTTAATGTAATGAAATTATATGTTTTATGTGCGATGAATGACCAACTGTAAGCGTCCCGGGAACGGGGCCTTACAAATTAACTCATAATCGGTTGAGGGTGCAATTAAAGCTTGAGGTCTAATGTGAATGTGAATGAAATTTTATTGAAAAAAATATTAATATGGCTTGGGTCATCTATGATTATCAGAAGATATTATGATAAAAATAATCTAAATCTTTGAAAAAATTAGGACATCTAAGCTTTAGGACTGTTCCACTGTTGTATCATAATGCAGCAAAAAGTTTTGAGTGGGTGCAGGCATAATCGGGTTGGTGGTGGAGTACATGCTTACAAAAGATGTTGCAGAGGTCGTATTGTACGAGAAGGAGGAGTACCTTGGCAGCCATCCCAAAACCGTCACCATGGATGAAGGTGTTGACCTGGACTTGGACCTGGGTGTCCTTCATTTTTTAAGTTTAGTTTAAGATCTTCATATGAAACTTGATGACCTTTGTCTAGGTTGATCTATATGGTTTTTGATTTTATTAAGTTTGAAGTTTATTTATGTGTACTTTGGGCTATTGAATGTTGCAGATTTAGTTTTGTATACATGAAAAAAAGTTGTGGTTACTATAAATTATGGGAAACTTGTAAACTGAAATCTAAGAATAGTTTTTCAAATGAAGGTTTTTATATATTTTCTCACCAATTCAACTGCCTTTGTTACCATATTCAACATGTGCGTACTCTATAATTTACCTAATCGTCTTCCATGTGATACATTATATTCACATCACTCTAATTATCATTTTTGATGATTAACTCAGGTCTCATGATTATCTTATATGCAGCACTTGTAATGGAATTAAGGAAACGAGTTGCAATGATTAGTATATTGAGCTTTTTATTTTGTGCAGCCGTTTTTGATGTTTTTTTATTGATGTTTAGTTAGTTTCCTATTTAAGTCATTGGCAAAATCTTGTACCTATTCTTTTGGCTTAATAATTTTGTTTACCGTCGTGCTGTTTGATATTGTGTTTTGCTTACATTATTTGAAAGTTCAAGAGATTATGATGAATAAAATCCAGATTCACACTTTGGTGTGGCAGAATCAAAGGTGGGTTGGATTCTCCACTTGCAACCTATGTTTCTGCCAATTGAGGTCTCATGATTTGAGCCTACTCAAGTATGCCATCTAAGTTCCAAATAATGTCCCTTTGACTATTGGAGGTGCAGCAAGAATACATCATTTCATTTTGTGTTTATATCAACTATTTGAGTTTTGTTGATGTCATCTTAAAAGTTTGTTGATAATTTATATATGAAGCAATACGTAGCTCTCTATTTAGAATGTATGTTCTTATCTAATTTACAAACATAATCAACTACCAAATAGTCAAACTTGTGTATGAAGAAGTTTGAGAGGGTAAAATTTTCTTGCTGCCTTAAGAACTCTTTGATAAAGATGGAAGTGGGTTCATAACCATCCATGAGTTTCAGTAAGTTTCTAACCAGTAATTTTAAAATTGAATAACATTATACCTTAGTAAAATAACGGGTTAAGGAGTAGAGTTGTAGCTATTTTACAACGAAGATATGTAAAATTACATACCCAATAAAATATTATGATTCTAGATAGTTTTATATGATTATCCTTCATTTAATGGTCTAGATCATAGCTAAAAATTATTTATCTTTTAACAAGTTTTGTGTACATCATGGTATTTGCATAGAGAGTACTATGTTTACCATTTGCTTTTTCTTATTCATATGTTTGTTATTATTAAATTGGGATATGTGAGGCTCATTACATAGGTATATTACACTGATGTACAAAAAAATTAAAAAAAATTCATTGTAAATTGTCGACGCCGCCGCATCGCGCGGGTTCCTTACTAGTATATATGTATATATATATGTATATATATATATATATATATATATATATATATATATATATATATATATATATATATATATATATATATATATATATATATATATATATATATATATATATATATATATATATATATATATATATATGTATATATATATATATATGTATCTATATATATATATGTATACATATATATGTATATATATATGTATACTATATGTATACTATATATGTATACATATATATGTATATATATATATATGTATATATATACATGTATATATATACATGTATACATATATTTATATATACATACATATATAGGTATACATATATATATATATACTAGTAAGAACCCGCGCGATGCGGCGGCGTCGACAATTTACAATGAATTTTTTTTAATTTTTTTGTACATCAGTGTAATATACCTATGTAATGAGCCTCACATATCCCAATTTAATAATAACAAACATATGAATAAGAAAAAGCAAATGGTAAACATAGTACTCTCTATGCAAATACCATGATGTACACAAAAATTGTTAAAAGATAAATAATTTTTAGCTATGATCTAGACCATTAAATGAAGGATAATCATATAAAACTATCTAGAATCATAATATTTTATTGGATATGTTAATTTTACATATCTTCGTTGTAAAATAGCTACAACTCTACTCCTTAACCCGCTATTTTAGTAATGTATAATGCTATTCAATTTTTAAATTACTGGTTGGAAACTTATTGAAACTCATGTGTGGTTATGCACCCACTTCCATCTTTATCAAAGAGTTCTTAAGGCAGCAAGAAAATTTTACCCTCTCAAACTTCTTCATACACAAGTTTGACTATTTGGTAGTTGATTATGTTTGTAAATTAGATAAGAACATACATTCTAAACAGGCAGTTGTGTATTGCTTCATATATAGATTATCAATCAACTTTTAAGATGACATCAACAAAACTCAAATAGTTGATATAAACACAAAATGAAATGATGTATTCTTGCTGCACCTCTAATAGTCAAAGGGACATTATTTGGAACTTAGATGGCATACTTGAGTAGGCTCAAATCATGAGACCTCAATTGGCAGAAACATAGGTTGCAAGTGGAGAATCCAACCCACCTTTGATTCTGCCACACCAAAGTGTGAATCTGGATTTTAGTCATCATAATCTCTTGAACTTTCAAATAACGTAAGCAAAACACAATATCAAACAGCACGACGGTAAACAAAATTATTAAGCCAAAAGAATAGGTACAACATTTTGCCAATGACTTAAATAGGAAACTAACTAAACATCAATAAAAAACATCAAAACGGCTGCACAAAATAAAAAGCTCAATATACTAATCATTGCAACTCGTTTCCTTAATTCTATTACAAGTGCTGCATATAAGATAATCATGAGACCTGAGTTAATCATCAAAAATGATAATTAGAGTGATGTGAATATAATGTATCACATGGAAGACGATTAGGTAAATTATAGAGTACGCACATGTTGAATATGGTAACAAAGGCAGTTGAATTGGTGAGAAAATATATAAAAACCTTCATTTGAAAAACTATTCTTAGATTTCAGTTTACAAGTTTCCCATAATTTATAGTGACCACAACTTTTTTTTATGTATACAAAACTAAATCTGCAACATTTAATAGCCCAAAGTACACATAAATAAACTTCAAACTTAATAAAATCAAAAACCATATAGATCAACCTAGACAAAGGTCATCAAGTTTCATATGAAGAGCTTAAACTAAACTTAAAAAATGAAGGACACCCAGGTCCAAGTCCAGGTCAACACCTTCATCCATGGTGACGGTTTTGGGATGGCTGCCAAGGTACTCCTCCTTCTCGTACAATACGACCTCTGCAACATCTTTTGTAAGCATGTACTCCACCACCAACCCGATTATGCCTGCACCCACTCAAAACTTTTTGCTGCATTATGATACAACAGTGGAACAGTCCTAAAGCTTAGATGTCCTAATTTTTTCAAAGATTTAGATTATTTTTATCATAATATCTTCTGATAATCATAGATCACCCGATCCACATGAATATTTTTCAATAAACTTTCATTCACATTCACATTTGACCTCAAGCTTTAATTGCACCCTCAACCGATTATGAGTTAGTTAGATGATATTAAGATTTTTATTTCATTTTCTTAGTTAACTCCATGCTTATAGACTAACTAATGCTACTTTATCAGTTCTAATACAACAACAGATAAAAATAATAACATATAAATACGTTACTTTCACTCTCCCATTATCAAACCACATGCAACAATTTTTTTCAACAGATAACATCTCACATCCACTATATCACCCAATCAAAATAATCACTTGAAAATAGCACAAAGTTTTGAGAAACATAGTAATAAACTCTATCATTATCCTTCTCAATCTCAATGGCAACATGAAGAATTGGAGCAACAGAAGCAAGAGAAGATGGAACAGGCTTGTTGTAAATAACCATTATTTAATATTATATATCACCTTATTAAGTCTCACAAAGTCTTAGTTTTACTAATTAATCAAGTCTCGCAAAGTCTCATCTACTTAATCAATCCTCACATATTCACAGCTCATCGGTCAATAAGTCTCATCAAGTTTAAATTATAAACGTATTAATATTCTAAATAACTTAAAGGAACTTACCAAGAAGTTAATACAATACATCAATACCAATTACCAAATAAAACATAAATTTATTTAGAACTTGCATGTTCATCTTGTGTTTCCTTCAAAAAAGCTTCCTTTCATTAGTGAAACCCTTACAAAAACTAAAACCAGAACTTCATTTGGTCTGCTTGTAAGGACAAATGGATAGAAATGTTGCATTATCAAACAACAAACATTCTCAAATCCAAATGAAATCAACAGTACTTGTTGGATCAAGAGAGGCTGTTGCAACCAAAACCATATCACTTAGAAGATTTTGAGCACAACATACAAAGGACTTCCGAAACCAAGTGTGGGACTTCCGAAGGAAGAAAGAGCTCTTCCGAAGTCTAAGTGTAAAATACACTTCCGAAGGAGAACTCCAACTTTCGAAGGTAAAGAAGCCACTTCCGAAGGTTCAAGACTTGAAGACAAAGTTCTGAAGTCAACTTCCGAAGTATAAAGAAGTCCTTAAAGCCTCGGAAGCATAGAAGCATCTTCCGAAGTATAAGTGGCTTCGGAAGAACTTGTTCTTCCGAAGCCAGTTAACCTTCAGAAGACACTTCTATTATCCAGTAGACATAAGTATGGTCTGTCTGACAGTACGCTGCAAATCTCTGATATACTGCATGGCGTTTTCTCAAAAGCCATGTAGTTGACCATACTTTAATCTACTGTTTACCTTTTTATGTTAAGTACAGTTGCCATCTTTAGTTGGTGACAAAAGGTAAGTCATGGACATGTCATGACTACCATATCTTAGATAATACTTTATCTAAGATACCTTAACTATAGCATTGTAGTATATGCTTTAGTCATAGGTTTCCAGCTGGTATCAAGTATAACCTGCTGTAGGATCTAGTATATATAGTTTCTCATTGTAACTCATGTTCCATGCTTGTAAGTGTCTTGTAATCTTGAGTTGAGAAGTAATATATACAAGTACCTTGAAAATACTCCTGCTTGTTGCTTTGATTACTTATTATATTATTATCAACTCTTGTTAAAGGCATTGCTTCATCTTGTTTGAGTGATATTATAAGTGAGTTTGAGAGAATTACAAGTGTTAAGTGACAAAACCCGATCCTGCAATTGGTATCAGAGCTTTTTAGGCTCTTGATTGTGAGATCTTACCATCCTAATCAACCAGTTTTTCACTCCTCCTTATACCTCACTCAAAAATGGCCCTCATCAAATCTGAAGTTGAAATGGGAACGATGACCAAAGCTCCCATCATCGATCCTGAAAACTTCAGGTCTTGGAGCAAAAGAATGGAAGGCTTCATCAGATACCAGGATAGCAAGATGTGGCAGTCCATCGTTAATGGCCCGTACAAGCCAAAAGTTGCTGGTGGAAATGGTGCCATGATCGAGAAGGCTGTTGAAGACTACTCCGATGAAGACAGGAAGAAGCTTGACATAGACAGCAATGCTATGACTGTTCTCATGACTGCAATCCCAAACTCCATCATGGTGGGGTTTGAGCATTGTAAGTCAGCCAAAGAACTCTTTGATGCACTTGCTCAAATGTACTCGAGCTCTAATGATTCAAAGAAGGACTCACTGAAGCAGCAGTTTGAGAACTTCACCTATGTTGCTGGAGAAACCTTTAGCCAGCAATATTTCAGGTATATGGATCTTATCTCCTCCCTCCAATCTGTTGGAATCACTCAAGAACTTAGAGACCTTACCAGAAAGTTCATGAGTGCTCTACCCAATGAGTGGACTTTCTACTGTGTCTCCATTAAGAGAACAGAGAATTTAAACACTCTCACCATGACCGAACTTTATGGGATCCTTGATGGATACCGTTTGGAAATGGAAAGCAAGAAGGGTCACCAAGCAGACCCTTGAGCCTTCCTGCTCAGGTATCTCCCAGTCTCAGCAGTACCTGTCATACACCCAGCAGCCATCTTGTTCATCTGGGCCTTATATCACATTCCCTGAGACTCCAAGGTCTCATCAAGCTCAGCAAAGCTCCTTTCAGGAGGGCTGTGCGTTTGTCTCAGGGAGTGGACACTCCAATGATCATCAGTTTTGCTTTGATGATCTTGAGTGCTTCAGTCCAGATGACATAGAGTATGTGGACATTGTCCAGCAAATGGCTCTCCTTACCTACAGAGCGAAGAAGTTCTTTAAGAGAACTGGAAGGCAATTCCCTCAAAACCCAATCACTAGCAAGTTTGGGTTTGACAAGAGCAAGGCTAAGTGTTACAACTGTAACCAGCTTGGCCATTTTGCAAGGGAATGCAAGGCTCCCAAGTCCAACCCGGGAACCTCACAGGCCTCCACACATCCTTCTACACCAAAGCCCAATGGGAAGTCAACTGAAACTGCAGCTATGGCTCAAGAAGTTGACTGGAGCTTTATGGTTCAAGATGTGACTCCTGCTCAAGCACTCATGGCAGGAACAGATGAAAACAAGGTATATGAACATCTCTGTACCCCTGCTTGCATTGCTAAGGTTATGTTGTACCAGGACTACAATATGGAAATTAAATCCAATATTGAGTCTTTAAATGTGCTAAAATCTGACTTTAAAAGAGCTGAATCTGACTACCAAAAGAAAATTGAGGAGTTAGAGAAAACTGTATCTCTTTTAAAACATGAACACACCAACTACAAGACTCAAATCAAGGATTTATTATCCAAATTGACTGAGGCTCAAGCCCAGCTTGTCACAGCTGAGGCTCAAGCCAGGAAGTATGCTATTGCTGAGCAAAACTTCCAAGCCATACTTGCATCATCCTCTCACTCCAAACTTTGCTATCAAAACAAAAGTGGGTTGGGAACCAATGAAATTGCTCCACCACACTCTTATGAGTCTGTTAGACAACCAAGATGTGGTACTGAAGAGCAAGAGGTTCCATCTGTTGACCCACCTTGTAAAGAGTCAAAGAGTGATGCAACTGTGAAGACCATGACCATCACAGGGAAGGAACAAGAAATTGAGCCCTCCCAGACCAATGATAATCAATCCCTGACCACCAAAGCCAGAAGAAGCAGGGCTAAAGCAGCCAGAAAAACTGCCAAGAAGGTGGCTGAATCCAAGCTGAAGATAGACCCAAAGCAAAAGGGTGTATTCATATCAGCAGGATTCCAGGTTGTTGGACCTTCTGATTCAGGAAAGGAGTATAGTACCAGTACTCCTATCCTACCAATTCCCAGAAAATTAACATTGCATGCATAATGTGTGGTCTGCAAAATCACATGGCTAAAGATTGTTACTACAATCCTGCAAGCACACATTATGCAAATAATGTTAAAAGAGAAGGAGTCAGGGAAGGTTTCACATTTGGACCATATCAAATGGTTCAAGTGTTGAAAAAGGGAAAGCTTGTTTCCGAAGCAAGGCTTGTCTCGGAAGAAAACTCTTCTTCCGAGAGGAAAAAGGCTTCGGAAGTGAAGGCTGCAAAGACTCACAAAAGAGTCCCCTTGAAACCATCCCATAAGAAGATTGCTTCGGAAGAAAAAGTGGTGAAGGTCTCTTCCGAAAAGAAAGAAGCTTCGGAAGAATGCCAAGCTACAAAAGCTTCATCAAGCTCATCTACTGTGATCAACCAAGGGATGGAATGGAAGATCAAGGAAGATGTTGTAGCCCAAACCTCTTCTTCAAAGACATCCATTGAACCCCCATGCATAAATTTTGGTTCAATCATGTCACTCTCATTGGAAGAACCCAAGACCAATAAGGCTTGGGTTTCCAATCAAAACTAATTATCTCACCTTATGTGCAGGGACATCCATATGACAAGAATAACAACATTTGGATTGTAGATAGTGGATGCTCCAGGCACATGACAGGGAACAGATCTCTCCTTCAACAATTTCAACATTATGATGGAGGTCCTGTCCAGTTTGGAGGTGAGGCCGGAGGATATATTTCTGGCAGAGGAAGTATATCCAACGGAAAGTTAAAAGTTGACAAAGTTAATTTTGTCAAACAGCTTGAACACAGCCTGTTAAGTGTTTCTCAGTTTGTGATCAAAAGCATCAAATGCTTTTCACAGAACATGAGTGCATCATCCTCAAACCTGGGATGACAATTCCTCAGGAATTGGTGCTTCTTAGATCTCCCAGGAGAGGGGATATGTACAAGCTTGATATGAACAATGCTTCCCCAATGGGAGAAGTATCATGCTTTCTTTCCAAAGCTGATAGTGATGAGTCAACACTATGGCATAAACGAATGTGTCATGTCAATTTTAAGACAATGAATAAATTGGCTAAAAATAACTTGGTACATGGTTTGCCTAAAAAGGAATTTTTCTGCAAAGATAACTGTGTTGGCATGCCTGAAAGGGAAACAACATAGGTCTTCTCATAAATCCAAAGTTGTTAACTCTATCACTACTCCATTACACTTATTGCACATGGATCTTTGGTCCCACAAGTATAATGAGCATTGGAAGGAAATCATATTGCCTTGTGATAGTTGATGATTTTACTAGATCTACATGGGTATTCTTTTTAAGAACTAAAGATGAAACTGCTGAAACTTTAAAATCTTTTATTCTTAAAATAGAAAATCAAGTTGATCACAAGGTTAAAATAATTAGAAGTGATCAAGGGACTGAGTTTAAGAACTTTGTTCTTGACTCATTCTGTAACTCAAAAGGGATTGCCAGACAATACAGTGCTCCTAGAACTCCTCAACAAAATGGTGTTGCTGAGAGGAGAAATAGGACACTTATTGAGGCAGCTCGGACTATGTTAGCTGATTCAAAGCTGCCTCTAACATTCTGGGCAGAGGCAGTCAGCACTGCATGCTATGTGCAGAACAGAGTTCTTGTAGTAAAGCCACATGGAAAGACCCCATATGAGCTATGGAACAAGAGGCCACCGTTCATTGGCTTTCTAAGGTCCTTTGGCAGCAGGTGTACCATACTTAACACAAAAGACAATTTGGCAAAATTTGCTGAAAATCAGATGATGCTATCTTTGTTGGATATTCTTCCCATTCTAAAGCTTACAGGGTTTATAATATTAAAAACCAACAATTTGAGGAATCCTCCAACATTGTAGTTAATGAGCACACTCCTTGTGTTAGGGGGAATGGCCCTGATCATATTTTTGATTTAGAATTGTTTCCAAACTATTCTAAACCATCTTGTGAGAATGTTTCAGCTGGAACAGGTGCTCAAGGCAATTCTGATGAAGATCAACTGTTTGAGCTTCCCAGACCTACTCCAAGTTCTCCAAGAACAACAAATCAAGTTCCTACTATTGAAAGATCTGACAGTATAACCATTTCAAGAAATAGTGGAACTTCAACAAGGGATTCACCTGATGATCTTCAAGTCTCCTCAGGTGATCCTACACAACACCAAGCTGATGGAAGCAGCATTTTGAAGGAACAGGCAACTGTTAATGATGCTTCACAGCAAAGAAATGATGATGTTTCTCTTTCATTCAATCAGTCCTCATTGAATGAGATTGAAACAACAGCTGGACCAAGTATTCAAGCTCCAGAGCAAAATATGTCCAACTTGGACCTATCTTTGCAACTGGAAGTGATTCCAAGACTCAGAATTCACAATACTCATCCAGCTGAAAACATCATAGGGGAAGTCTCTGAGGGTATGAGAACAAGGGGACAAACTCACAATGGGAATGTCTGCTTGTACTCATGCTTCTTATCCCAATTGGAACCCAAGAAGGTGGAAGATGCCTTAAAGGATAGTAGCTGGGTTGAATCAATGCAAGAGGAGCTGCTTCAATTCAAAAGACAAAAGATTTGGAACCTATGTCCGCTACCATCTGGTCAAGTACCTATAGGCACCAAGTGGGTTTTCAGAAACAAAAGAGATGACAGAGGCTTGATCATCAAGAACAAGGCAAGACTGGTGGTTCAAGGATACACTTAAGAGGAAGGAATTGATTATACTGATGTCTTTGCACCTGTTGCAAGACTTGAGGCAGTTAGGATCTTCCTTGCTTATGTTGCATCCAAGAATTTCACTGTCTACCAGCTTGATGTCAAGTGTGCCTTTCTATATGGGGATATAGATAGGGAAGTCTATGTATGCCAGCCTCCAGGATTTGAAGACCCACAGCACCCAAACTATGTGTGCAAGTTGGATAAAGCTCTATATGGGCTGCACCAAGCACCTAGGCTGTGGTATGAGACATTGTCTCAATTTCTTCTGAAGAATGGTTATACTAGAGGAACCATTGACAAGACTCTCTTCATCAGAAAGTCTGGGAAAGACATTTTGCTAGTTCAAGTCTATGTCGATGACATCATATTTGGTTCCTCAAATGACCAAATGTGCAAAGACTTTGAGAGCATTATAAAAGGAAGTTCGAAATGAGTTCTATTGGAAAAATGGACTTTTTCCTCGGAATTCAGGTAAAACAACTGAAGGAAGGGTTTTCATCAATCAATCTAAGTATGTCAATGATATCTTAGAGAGATTTGATATGAAGGATTGTAAAGCAGCAAAGACGCCCATACCCAGAAACCATGATTTATGCCCTGATTATGAGGGGGAGGATACTGATCAACATCAGTATAGAGCAATCATTGGTTCTCTGATGTATCTCACAGCAAGTAGACCTGATATCATGTTTGCAACCTGCATTTGTGCAAGATATCAGGCTGCTCCAAAGGTGTCTCACCTAATTGCTGCCAAGAGAATCCTCAGATACCTCAAAGGAGCACCTAAGTTAGGTCTTTGGTATCCAAGAAATAAGGATTTTAATCTCTATGGTTACTCTGACAGTGATTATGGTGGCTGCAACATCAACAAGAAATCAACATCAGGTGGATGTCAATTTCTTGGTGGAAGGATCATCTCATGGCAATGCAAAAAGCAATCCTGTGTCTCTACATCAACTGCTGAAGCTGAATACATTGCTGCTGCAAGTTGTTGTGCTCAGCTGCTGTGGATTCAAAACCAGATGATTGACTATGGATTCAACTTCATGAGCACTCCTATCCACATTGACAACAACAGTGCTATATCCATCACTGAAAATCCAGTAAAGCACTCAAAGACAAAGCATATTGACATCAGGTATCATTTCACTAGAGATATTCATGAGAAAAATCTTATCAAACTAATCAAAGTTGATTCAAATGAACAATATGCTGATTTGTTCACCAAAGCATTTGATGAACAAAGATTTAAATATCTCATTACATCTATTGGGATGATAAACATTGACTAGTTAATCTCAATTGAAAACCTTTTCAATATGTAAAGTCTTATGTCAATACAATCTAAGCCCTGTTACAAAAGATCCTTTCTTATTTAACTAAGTATAAGTTCTTCCGAAGAGAAACTTGCCTTCGGAAGATATCTAGTATAACTTCCGAAGCAAATTTCTCATAGGATAATTTTCTTCTCGGAAGTGTACTAAGTCTCGGAAGAAGCGATTGAGGTTATCTCAGATCTACTTCCGAAGCAATTAAATACTCTCCACTTGAAAGCAACATGTATCTTCGGAAGCAATTCATTTACCTTCGGAAGTACATTTGCCTTCGGAAGAACTTTACCTTCGGAAATACCTTATACTCGGAAGAAAGATTTTACTGTGTAACGGAAATCTTTTGGGCCCCACTCTGTAAAAAGTAAAGATTTTGTTAATGATGTCGGATTATTTAAATGGCTTAACCTTACCGCCCCTGTCACATCATCCTCTGAACCCTCACATCATCTTATCCAAACCACCCTTTAAACCGCCATTTCACCCATTTAAATACTTCCGGTTAATCACTTACACTCTTTTTACCAAATTCACTGCCCTAAAAGCTTTCTTCTTCTCCAATTTACCTCTCTCTAGAACTTTTCCTTTGCTATTTTCTCAAATGGCTCTAAACCCTCAGCACAACCAGGTCGCACTCCTTGACTCTTCAAGGGATGCTGACTTTTCTGATATTATCTCTTTCTTAGCCCAATCTTCATACTACACAGCTTTGACTGTAAACCCTACCATTTACTCCAACCAAATGTCCGAATTTTGGGCAAATGGTCGGATTGAAACCCTAAATGGGGTTCGTGCTATCAGGTCAAGTGTTTGTGGCCAAGAGTTGGTCATTACTGAACAAATCATCAGGGAGCATCTTGAGCTCCATGATGAAGGCGCACCGACGGAATTCCCCAAATCTGAGTTAGATAACTCTTATCTCCAAATGGGATACGGTGGAGATGTAAGCAGGTCTACAGTCTACAAATTCAACTTCTCCTACAAGTGGAAGTTCCTGCTACATGTGGTTCTTCACTGCTTATCTAACAAATCCGGGGGATGGGATCAAATTCCCTATGAACTCGGGTGTCTAGTTCATGGGTTGGTACAAGGCCTGCGCTTCAACTACTCCAGGTTTGTGCTAATTTACCTCATGGGAAATCTTCAAAGGGACACATTCTTTATGTATCCCAGATTTCTACAGCACATAATCAACTGCGAGCTAGATCAGGGTAAGCTTGTCTGTGCAGCTGCTCTGTCTGCTCCCCAAATGAGGCCGACCATCTTCAAAGTCTTGAAGAAGGTGTCTACCAACTACACTGGGAAGGATACCGCACTACTTCCAGGTATGATTGAGCCAACGGCTCCTGGTGACATCCCTGTTAACCCCACAGGTGATGAACCCACACCAGCAACTACTCTCACCATTCCAAATCTACCTTCTCCTCCAATCACTGTCACCTACCAGAGACGTACCAAACGAACCCTTGTTCAATCTACTCTGATTGAACAAGCCCCTCCTCTTCAAACCAAAAAGGCTAGAGTGGAACAAGGGGCTCCCACTCAGCCAGAGGTCCTCCAATCCTTCACTTTTGACCTCAATATGGGTCTTGAGTCTCCTCAGTCTCAGACCCATGAGCCCATAATCCCAGCTGATAGCCCTCAGGGTGAGTCTCTATACTCCCCTGAGCAGCCACCAAGGGACAGCTCAATGCCTTTTGACATTGATCAAAGTCCCGGGTCCTTAGGTCTTTATTCCTTTTCTTTTACTGACCTATTGACCGGAGCTGGTGAAGAGACTATGTCTCTCAAAGGCGATGAAGTTGATCCACAACACCCAATTAAGGATCAACAGAGCCTAGAGAAACCTCTTGTCTCTAGCCCACACCAGCAAAGCCCTACTGAGGTGAGTCCCACTGATGTGGAGGGGACTCATGTAGATTCAGCTGCCACTACTGAAGGAGCCTCAATGGATCCTCAGGACAGTGGTAACGATAGTCAGACTGAATCTACGGCAACCAAGCCCTATGATGCCTCTGAAAGAGACATCATTGTGCAAGGGAAACCAGGGTGCCAAGAAACCACATCTGGTGGTGAGGATGAACATACTAGGTATGTTACCTCATCTCCCCATGATTCTTCAAGAGAAGATGAGGGAAGAATGCAACTCACAATAAGAGACCTACTTTCTAAAGTCTCAAACCTTGAATCAAAGGTTAAGACTTTAGAGGATAGGTCTGCCACTCAGCAACTTGAGATTGAAAATCTCAAGGTCAAAACTAGCTGAGAAACAGATTGAGAGATCTGTTAGGCATGTACCAGTTCAAGTCTCCTTGACCTCTTCCTCTAGCTCATCTGCCTCTCAAGATGATGCTACCAAAAAGGGGGAGAATGTTGAGGAACAAAGCCAAAGACAGGATTCCAAGACAAGTCAAGCTCTCACTTCTTTGAGCTCAAGACAACAAGCTGCCATCTTCCCTGAGCCTCCTCCAGTTGTGTTTCAAGTGGATCAAAGGATGCTTCAGGATCTAAATAGGATCTTCAACAAGTTCCTGTTAGAATCCCTAATTGATCAACCCAGTCCAGATATGTCTGTGATTTACTTTGGAGCTCAAGAGCTTCAGAGGTTGAATGCACCTCCTACCACTGTTGAGGAAGTTGGTCAACCTAAGGCCCAAGTGGAACCTGAGATTGATTTCGAAGGGGAAACTAGGACTGATGGCCCAGCAACTGAAATAGTTGGGACAGAAGGTGTGTTTTCACAGGCTTCCGAAGCACAATTCGAAGCCTCGGAAGAACCAACTCAAACTTCCGAAGCTGAAATTGCTGCTGCGGAAGGACTGTTCTCTCTTTCCGATGATCTAATAGTCACAGATGCAATTCTGGAACTTGCATCTGAGGTTAATAGGGAGGACTTTCTCAGCCAACCACTAGCTATTACATCTGCATTGACCTCAGCTCCTACCTCCACCATCCAACCTGAATCTTCTACCCAAGAACCACCAAAGTCTAGCACTTCCGAAGACATCAAAGGCAAAAGGAAGATGACTTCGGAAGAGCTTCAGGAAGAAGAAAGGTTGGAGAAACTTAAAAGGAAAGGAAGACTGCCAACTGGGAAACTGTTAGCTGCAAGTTCAAAAGCAGCTGCAGCCAACCAAGAGGCAATCAACAATAGAAGAAGGGTGGAGGTAATTGATAGACTTGTCAGTCTAGGAGCTGCCTCGGAAGATGTACTCCTGCTACCATTAGAGGAACTGATAGAGCTTGAAAAGGCAACCTTGCTGCAAAGACAGCAAAAAGAAGAAGCTGCAAGGTTGGCCTTGGAAGAAGAAAGGCTGAGAAAGACTTATTGCTGGTTCAAGTATATGTTGATGACATCATCTTTGGTTCAACTAATCCAAAGCTCTGCAAAGACTTTGAGAAGCTGATGAAAGACAGATTTGAGATGAGTTCAATGGGAGAACTCAACTTCTTTCTGGGAATTCAAGTGAAGCAGGTTGAAGACGGCATCTTCATAAGTCAGTCAAAGTATGTTCAAGACATACTCAAGAGGTTCAATATGACTGATTGTAAGATTGCTAAGACACCCATAGCCAGAAACCACTCCCTTGGTCCAGATCTTGAGGGGGAGTGTGTAGATGAGCACTTATACAGGGCTATGATTGGGTCTTATGTATCTTACAGCTAGCAGGCCTGATATCATGTTTGCTACATGTATTTGTGCAAGATATCAAGCCAACCCTAAGATGTCTCACTTAATCACTGTGAAAAGGATTTTAAGATACCTCAAAGGTGCTTCAACACTTGGTCTATGGTATCCAAAGAATCCAAATTTTAATCTGTATGCCTATACAGATAGTGATTATGGTGGTTGCAATATGACTGCAAAGTCTACATCTGGGGGATGTCAATTCCTTGGTGGAAGGGTGGTCTCATGGCAATGCAAGAAACAATCCTGTGTGTCTGCATCAACTGCTGAGGCTGAATACATTGCTGCTGCAAGCTGCTGTGCTCAAGTGCTTTGGATTCAAAATCAGATGCTGGACTATGGATTTAACTTCAAAGAGACTCCTATCCACATAGACAACAATAGTGCTATCTCTATCACTGAGAACCCTGTGCAGCACTCAAGGACCAAACACATCAACATCAGGTATCATTTAATAAGAGATAACTATGAAAAAGGATTAATTAAACTAGTCAAAGTTCATACAGATGAACAATATGCTGATCTGTTCACCAAAGCTTTTGATGAACAGAGATTTAAGTATTGATATCAGCTATTGGGATGATTAACTTTGAGTAGACTTTTTATTAAAACTAATTCTAATTATTTCTTCTTAAAATATGTGTGTCCTAAGTTGTCTAGTTCATCACTTTCATAAGCTCATGTTTTCTTTGGATGTAAAATTCTTTTTGAAGACTTTCCTTAGATTCTTGAAAATTTCTGATACTTCGGAAGATAAAATTTTATCTTCGGAAGAAAAACATGTCTTTAAAATAAATAACTGTCTAAGAGATTTTACCTTCGGAAGAAGTAAAGACTCATCTTCCGAAGCTTAAAATTCTTATCTCAGACACTTATCTATTTTCAAGAACCTTTTCCTTCCGAAGCAAAATTAACCTTCGGAAGCTTTGTTTATTTTCATACAAAGCATTCAAGGGTTTATTTCTCTTCCGAATCATAAATTATCAAGACTCTCAGGAAAATCTTCCGAAGCCATTTTAGCTTCGGAAGCTTTTTAAATCAAAACTTCCGAAGACAAATAAACTTCGGAAGCTTTTCGAATTCCAAGAAAACTACTTTTTGAGCAAAAGTAAACTACCTTTTCAGAGGTGGGACCGACTTTCGGATTTCAAAGTTTATCCTCTTTCATTAACTTTGGTTCAAATCCCTTTTCATATAAATACCCAACGGTTCCCCCTCTTTCCCACTATCTTCCTCAATTCTACTGTTTCTCTAACCTAATTCTCTAAACCGCCTTTGCTTTCTACCTTTCTTCACCCTTAAGCTTCTGAAATGGCCAACCTTAACCGCAGAAACAACCCTGATTTCTCCATGCAACTACACAGGCAACATAATCAAGTTGCTCTGTTAAGCTCTGAGAAAGATGCAAGTTTCTCAGAGATTTGCCAATTCTTGACTCTGTCAAACTACTTCACCTCCCTAACCATTGATCCTACTCTGTATGAGGATCATCTGCTTGAATTCTGGAAGACCTGCCAAGAGGTCATTATGGATGGGGAGAAGGCACTGTCTGCCACAGTGCAAGGGAGGACAGTCTTCATCACTCCGGCCATCATTAACCAACATCTACAGCTGGATGATGAAGAAGGTGAGGTGTCCTTCCCAAAAGAAGCTGTAATCATTCTTTTGAGCAGATGGGCTATGAGAGATTTCTCTGTAAAGACCTTTAGGAAAGGGAAGGTCTCATCCCAATGGAAATTCCTGCTCCATGTGGTTATCCACAGCTTGTCAAACAAGCATGGTGGATGGGACCAGATTCCTGAGGATCTCTCCTTTATAGTTCATGGAATGGTTCAGGGGGTCAAGTTCAGGTATTCACAATTTGTTTATACTAATTTACTTGCAAACTTAGACTCCTTAGAGTATTACATGTTTCCTAGATATGTTCAACACATTCTCAACTGTGAACTGGGCTCACAGTTGAGGGAAACAGGTAATATTCTTAAATTGGGACAGATGAAGCCCGGCATCTTTAAAATAATGAAGAAGCCAACTGTAGGCTTCTCTGGGGTAGAAACAGCCCTAGTCCCAAAAATGTTAGAGCTCATTGCTCAAGGTGACAACCTAGCAACACAAGCTAGTGTTGAACCCACACCTCTTTTGTCCCTACCATTAAAAAGACCAGAAATCACCCTCACCTACCAAAGAAAATCCAAACGAACCCCTGCTCAGACTATTGAGTCTGTGCAGGCCCCCAAATACTCAACCTTACAGGAAGAAGTGGACACTAGAGCTCCCACTTCTCCTGAGGAGCAAACCACTCCCATTACTTCACCTATCAGGGCTGAGGTTCCTCAAGCTCACCCTGATGAGCTCAATAGCCCAACAACCTTAAGCCTTCACTCTGAGTCTCAACACTCAAGTGGACAACCTTCAGGGGACAGCTACCATCCCCAGCCTTTGGATCTCAACCAACCAATTCCCAACCTATCCTTTTACACTGATGAAGACTTAGGATTCAGTGAGTACCATGAGTCTCTCTTCTCCTCCCCTACTCAAAGAGAGATGAGTACCTCTGACTCTCCTCAGTCTATCCCCCATCAGTCACCTGTTACTGAGGTGGACACTTCTGAACCTGTTCAGGATGTCCATATGGAAGAGGCTCTCACTTTTGAAAGTGATTACATCATTAAGACCTCAACCATGGCAACTCAGCCCATTGGCATCTCAACTGAGGCTGCCAGTGAGCAGAGGAAAACCAGCAGCCAAGAAACTCAAGCTGGTGGTGAGAGAGAGGACTTTGGTCCAATCATCTCATCCCCCAATGAATCTTCTGATGAAGATGAGGGGAATTTGAGACTAAAGGTGCAAAAACTGTCAAAAACATGCACCTACTTAGTCTCTAAGGTTAGTCACTTGGAATCTCAGGTGACTACCTTGCAAAACAGGGTCAATGATCAGCAACTCCAGATTTCATATCTGCAGGAAAAACTAGCTGGGAGACCTTTAAGGAGAGCTCAACCAGGAACACAAGAACCTGTGGAAGTGATTGACTTATCCTCCAGCTCACCTATGCAAGTGGGTGATGCTACCAAAAAGGGGGAGAAAGTTGTTACAACCACAGAACCTGGGAGTTCTTCAGAGAGAATGGACATAGAGGACTCACCATCCTCACTTGCTGTTGTGCATTCTCAGCAACTTCCTCAAGTTCACATTAATGTGGACTCTATAGACTCTCTCATCAGGAGTCTCTTTGAGGAAGGCATACCAAGGGCTGTCTCATCTCCACCACTGGGAACTGGCAATCAAATCATAAGGTGGAGGTATGATGATGACAGGAGAGCCCTCATACTTCAAAGAGTTCAAGGCCAACAAGAAGTTTTTCAATTCCAAAGCCTGAGCTTTTATGAAAGACTGGATTTAGTCAACTTGCCACTTGTCAATCCAAGCAATTCAAGACAAGCTGACAGGCTGGCTCAAAGAATCCAAGACAGGATCCTTGCAGAGTTCTCTCTAAGAAGGAGACTTAGGGAATCAGGCAATGTCATCGGTCAACTGGATGTTGAGGTGGACCCTAAGATTAGTTTCATAGGGGAAACCTTGACTGAAGGCCCAGTGACAGAACCTGAGACCCCTGTCTCATCATCAACAACTGCTGCTGAGGTCCAAACTCCATCTGAGACACCTGCTGGTGAAGGTGTTTCTCAGCCTCTCTCTGGCCAGAGCATGGAAGCTACTCCAAGCAATGAAGGCCAAGCTTCAATCCACCCTGAGTCACAAAGGTCTGTTGGTGACAAAGGGAAAAGGATAATGACTCCTGAGGAAATTGAGGAGGAAGAGAGAGAGAGGAAAAGGAGACTAAGGGGAGAAAGTTCCACTGGGTCATCTAGCTTCATGCAAGCTGCAATCAGGGCTGCCCCCAGACCAAATACTCAGGATGATGAGTTAAGGGCAGTCAGGATTACCTACTTACAGACCAGGAACTATGACATTGATGAGATCATCTCCCTCCCCTTAGAAGAACTAAATGAACTGGCTGACAGAGAAGTGTCAAGAGAGTTGAAGGAGAAAGAGGATGCAATGATACTTCTCCAACTCAAAGAGGAGAAGAGACAGAAAAGACTTTACAAGCATGCTCCTACTCTCTCACCAGTTCAAGAAAGTCCTGCACAGGAAGATGTGGCTCCACAAGAACCTCAGGTAGATAAAGAGGAAGATAGGATCAAAATGATCAACTACCTGAGTGCCACAGGCTTCTATCAGGCAGATGCACTTCTCCCTTTGTCCTATGACTTCATTGAGTTCGAGTATCTAAAGCAACTTGAACTTGAGTTAGTCAAGGAAAGAAAGACAACCAAAAGGAAACTAAGGGAAGAAGCTGCAAAGTCAAGGGCCACCATTCAAAAGAATGCAAAGAAGTCTGCTGACAGACAAAGAATGGTGAGCTTCTTGAAGCTGTATGGATTCTCCGGAAGGAGACTTGGCCCCATGTCTCTATCCACTATGGATGAGCATATTAGGGTGATCAAGCAGAAGATTAAGAGTGGAGAACTTATTGACTTGCACTCTCTTCCAAGTCAAGTCCCACCTGAAGTGGAGGTCAAGTTTGAACAACCAGAGACACCTCAACCAGCACCTCCAGCTGAGCCCCAGCAAGCTTCATCTTCTGATCCTAGGCAGGGTCAAACTCCCTCTCCTTCTGAACCTGTGAGGGAGGAACACCCAACTGAGAAAGACACTGATGATCAACATGGTGCTGCAGACCAGTCTTCTCAGTTAAAGACAACCAAGAGGAAGAAGAGGATGGCTTCTAAACCAAAGACAAAGAAGAAGAAGCCAAAGTCATCTACCTCTGCACCTCAGGCTGAATCAGATCAACCTGAGGAAGTGCATGATGAGGCAGCCCAATCAACTCCTATTCAAGTGGCTCCTCTAACTAGTGAGACACCCATCTTGTCCTGGACTTACTCTACAATCCAGAGAGATGGACTGTTATCAGAGATCAAGGTGTTGAGAATGTCTACTCATGGCAAGACATAATCAACTTACCTCTGCATGATCTCTTTGAGATGAGAAGATACTATGAAAGTCTTGATGATCCTGACCATCTCATGAAGAAAGGAATGGTCCTGATTGTACTGAAGACTACCAACATTTGAAGATCTTCCAAGTGTTTTGGTAGCATCAGCCTAGGGGGAGTTTGTAAGGATTCCTGAAGTCTGATGCAACCCAAAACAGCCTAAGTGTCTCAGCAACATGCACTAAGTACTGAAGTGAAGAATGCTTCGGAAGTTTTACACAAAGCATTAGAAAATACTCTAAGTGTAAAATCTTCCGAAGCCAAGACCAATATCTTCCGAAGCCAAACATGAAGTCTTCCGAAGCTTCAGAGACAAAGTCTTCCGAAGCCTCATCCTATGAAGACAGATTTCTTCCGAAGACTTTTAGTACACATGCTTTATCTGATGTACTGTTCCATAAAGCACCTTTTCCGCTGCATCTCTGTAAAGTCACCAACTTACATGAGTTGGTGAAAAGGGCCTTGCTTTTGGTAACTGTACATTGAGGTCTTGAGTATTCAACTTTCCACTTTATGTACTTTATCCTTTTTGTATTGTATAAGGATGTGAGCTATGGCATGTCATAGTCACAAGGTCAAAAGGCAGATATGCCTTTTGATCCTACAATTGATTTTGTTAGTGTCTAGTCAATTGTATCCAGCTGGCTTTCAAAGTATAGCCGGCTGTAGGTTGTAGTATAAGTATTTCAAGTTCTTGTATCTTTTCTTTATGCTTTGTAACACTTGTAAAAGAACTTGAGAAAGCAATATACTGCCTCCTTGAAACCCATACTCTCTTGTTCTGTCTCTTGCTTTACTTGTGTTCTTTGTATCACTTTGGTTACCCAGTTCACTGTTTGATTAGAGCTTAGTTATTCTCCTCATTGTGTTGTTGTGTTGTAATTGTGCTTAAGCCCTTAAACGGTCCTGCAGATTCAACTTCATGAGCACTCCTATCCACATTGACAACAACAGTGCTATATCCATCACTGAAAATCCAGTAAAGCACTCAAAGACAAAGCATATTGACATCAGGTATCATTTCATTAGAGATATTCATGAGAAAAATCTTATCAAACTAATCAAAGTTGATTCAAATGAACAATATGCTGATTTGTTCACCAAAGCATTTGATGAACAAAGATTTAAATATCTCATTACAGCTATTGGGATGATAAACATGTAGTTAATCTCAATTGAAAACCTTTTCAATATGTAAAGTCTTATGTCAATACAATCTAAGCCCTGTTACAAAAGATCCTTTCTTATTTAACTAAGTATAAGTTCTTCCGAAGAGAAACTTGCCTTCGGAAGATATCTAGTATAACTTCCGAAGCAAATTTCTCATAGGATAATTTTCTTCTCGGAAGTGTACTAAGTCTCGGAAGAAGCGATTGAGGTTATCTCAGATCTACTTCCGAAGCAATTAAATACTCTCCACTTTAAAGCAACATGTTTCTTCGGAAGCAATTCATTTACCTTCGGAAGTACATTTGCCTTCGGAAGAACTTTACCTTCGGAAATACCTTATACTCGGAAGAAAGATTTTACTGTGTAACGGAATTCTTTTGGGCCCCACTCTGTAAAAAGTAAAGATTTTGTTAATGATGTCGGATTATTTAAATGGCTTAACCTTACCGCCCCTGTCACATCATCCTCTGAACCCTCACATCATCTTATCCAAACCACCCTTTAAACCGCCATTTCACCCATTTAAATACTTCCGGTTAATCACTTACACTCTTTTTACCAAATTCACTGCCCTAAAAGCTTTCTTCTTCTCCAATTTACCTCTCTCTAGAACTTTTCCTTTGCTATCTTTCTCAAATGGCTCTAAACCCTCAGCACAACCAGGTCGCACTCCTTGACTCTTCAAGGGATGCTGACTTTTCTGATATTATCTCTTTCTTAGCCCAATCTTCATACTACACAGCACTGACTGTAAACCCTACCATTTACTCCAACCAAATGTCTGAATTTTGGGCAAATGGTCGGATTGAAACCCTAAATGGGGTTCGTGCTATCAGGTCAAGTGTTTGTGGCCAAGAGTTGGTCATTACTGAACAAATCATCAGGGAGCATCTTGAGCTCCATGATGAAGGCGCACCGACGGCATTCCCCAAATCTGAGTTAGATAACTCTTATCTCCAAATGGGATACGGTGGAGATGTAAGCAGGTCTACAGTCTACAAATTCAACTTCTCCTACAAGTGGAAGTTCCTGCTACATGTGGTTCTTCACTGCTTATCTAACAAATCCGGGGGATGGGATCAAATTCCCTATGAACTCGGGTGTCTAGTTCATGGGTTGGTACAAGGCCTGCGCTTCAACTACTCCAGGTTTGTGCTAATTTACCTCATGGGAAATCTTCAAAGGGACACATTCTTTATGTATCCCAGATTTCTACAGCACATAATCAACTGCGAGCTAGATCAGGGTAAGCTTGTCTGTGCAGCTGCTCTGTCTGCTCCCCAAATGAGGCCGACCATCTTCAAAGTCTTGAAAAAGGTGTCTACCAACTACACTGGGAGGGATACCGCACTACTTCCAGGTATGATTGAGCCAACGGCTCCTGGTGACATCCCTGTTAACCCCACAGGTGATGAACCCACACCAGCAACTACTCTCACCATTCCAAATCTACCTTCTCCTCCAATCACTGTCACCTACCAGAGACGTACCAAACGAACCCTTGTTCAATCTACTCTGATTGAACAAGCCCCTCCTCTTCAAACCAAAAAGGCTAGAGTGGAGTAAGGGGCTCCCACTCAGCCAGAGGTCCTCCAATCCTTCACTTTTGACCTCAATATGGGTCTTGAGTCTCCTCAGTCTCAGACCCATGAGCCCATAATCCCAGCTGATAGCCCTCAGGGTGAGTCTCTATACTCCCCTGAGCAGCCACCAAGGGACAGCACAATGCCTTTTGACATTGATCAAAGTCCCGGGTCCTTAGGTCTTCATTCCTTTTCTTTTACTGACCTATTGACCGGAGCTGGTGAAGAGACTATGTCTCTCAAAGGCGATGAAGTTGATCCACAACACCCAATTAAGGATCAACAGAGCCTAGAGAAACCTCTTGTCTCTAGCCCACACCAGCAAAGCCCTACTGAGGTGAGTCCCACTGATGTGGAGGGGACTCATGTAGATTCAGCTGCCACTACTGAAGGAGCCTCAATGGATCCTCAGGACAGTGGTAACGATAGTCAGACTGAATCTACGGCAACCAAGCCCTATGATGCCTCTGAAAGAGACATCATTGTGCAAGGGAAACCAGGGTGCCAAGAAACCACATCTGGTGGTGAGGATGAACATACTAGGTATGTTACCTCATCTCCCCGTGATTCTTCAAGAGAAGATGAGGGAAGAATGCAACTCACAATAAGAGACCTACTTTCTAAAGTCTCAAACCTTGAATCAAAGGTTAAGACTTTAGAGGATAGGTCTGCCACTCAGCAACTTGAGATTGAAAATCTCAAGGTCAAACTAGCTGAGAAACAGATTGAGAGATCTGTTAGGCATGTACCAGTTCAAGTCTCCTTGACCTCTTCCTCTAGCTCATCTGCCTCTCAAGATGATGCTACCAAAAAGGGGGAGAATGTTGAGGAACAAAGCCAAAGACAGGATTCCAAGACAAGTCAAGCTCTCACTTCTTTGAGCTCAAGACAACAAGCTGCCATCTTCCCTGAGCCTCCTCCAGTTGTGTTTCAAGTGGATCAAAGGATGCTTCAGGATCTAAATAGGATCTTCAACAAGTTCCTGTTAGAATCCCTAATTGATCAACCCAGTCCAGATATGTCTGTGATTTACTTTGGAGCTCAAGAGCTTCAGAGGTTGAATGCACCTCCTACCACTGTTGAGGAAGTTGGTCAACCTAAGGCCCAAGTGGAACCTGAGATTGATTTCGAAGGGGAAACTAGGACTGATGGCCCAGCAACTGAAATAGTTGGGACAGAAGGTGTGTTTTCACAGGCTTCCGAAGCACAATTCGAAGCCTCGGAAGAACCAACTCAAACTTCCGAAGCTGAAATTGCTGCTGCGGAAGGACTGTTCTCTCTTTCCGATGATCTAATAGTCACAGATGCAATTCTGGAACTTGCATCTGAGGTTAATAGGGAGGACTTTCTCAGCCAACCACTAGCTATTACATCTGCATTGACCTCAGCTCCTACCTCCACCATCCAACCTGAATCTTCTACCCAAGAACCACCAAAGTCTAGCACTTCCGAAGACATCAAAGGCAAAAGGAAGATGACTTCGGAAGAGCTTCAGGAAGAAGAAAGGTTGGAGAAACTTAAAAGGAAAGGAAGACTGCCAACTGGGAAACTGTTAGCTACAAGTTCAAAAGCAGCTGCAGCCAACCAAGAGGCAATCAACAATAGAAGAAGGGTGGAGGTAATTGATAGACTTGTCAGTCTAGGAGCTGCCTCGGAAGATGTACTCCTGCTACCATTAGAGGAACTGATAGAGCTTGAAAAGGCAACCTTGCTGCAAAGACAGCAAAAAGAAGAAGCTGCAAGGTTGGCCTTGGAAGAAGAAAGGCTGAGAAAAGAAAGAGAAGCTGATCTGCAGCTCAGGAGAGAAAGGATCACTTTCCTACTCTTCAGAGGATTCTCTCAAGAGGAGTTGTCTCCACACAATAGTGACACGATCTTATGGCTCTTTAATAAAGAGCAAGATCAAATGGAGAAGGAGAGAAAGAGAGCTGCAAGGGAGAAGCTGGTAGAGAAGAAGAAGAAAGAAGAAGAGGCTGGACTGTCTGCCGCCAAGAAGATAGGTGACAAAGCTTGGATGAAGAACTATCTTAAAGCTCATGGCTTCTCTGGCAGGCAAGTGGGTCCAATGTCTGAGAAGACTCTCCAACGATATGTCAGTGACATCAAGGCTGACATTCGTGCAGGGAGAAGAAAGGAGATGTATAGAAGGGGACAGGGGATGACCTTCAAAGCCACCCCTCAGCCAAATATTCAAACCCAACATCAACCTGAACCAATACCCTTTCCCTTCCCAATCAAAACTGAACCTGAACCTTTCACCCCTGAACCTACACCATCACAACTACCAACTCCCTCACCTCAACCACCTAAACTACCCATCATCCAACCTAAAACCTTACCCAGAACCCAAACTTCTAAACCTACCCAACAACCAATCAAACCATCCCCTCAGCCTTCCAAACATCTCTCTATGGAGGAATTCAAGGCGATCAAAACCAAGCTCATCAACTGCACTACGCTGAGCGACATCTCATGTGAGGAGGATACAGTCAACCTGACTTATGTTGATGGATCCTCAAGTTCCCTCACTAGAGATGAGTTTCTTGATTTGCCAAGAGGAACTTTGGACCAAGCCGCAAGACTCCTTGGCCTCAATTCAGATACATTGAATGAGGAAGAAAAGAAGCTGAGGAGAAGGCTGGTGACTCTGCTGGACACAAAGAAAGGAGATAGGGTACCAAGACAACCTCTTGTACCCAGAAAGAAGATAGTCCAGTGGAGGTTCGAAGACTCTTCTCACAACTTTGTTGTTGAGAGAGAGAATGGTGAGATTAACAGGCTGAATGCCTCATCTCTGCTACACTTAAGCAGATTTGATATTGCTGAGTTAGCAGAGAAACCATTCTCCAACCCCTCAAACTCCGATGTAGCTGCCCACATCAGAAATCATCTTGGCAGCCTTCACATGGCCGAGCTCACTGCCAGAAGCAAGGTCGAAGAGGAGTCAAAACTGAGAGAGGAGGAGGAAAGGAAAGGATCAGCAACCAAAGGCAAAGCCTTTCTTCAAATGGTTGAAGGTCCTGAACTTGAGTCCATAGTTAGATGGGAGTATGACTACAACTCCCGTCAACTAACTCTCTTCAGGGGGTCACAACAAAGGGTACATGTCATTCAAAGTGATAGACTGGATCTCCTATCCACGAATGACTTGTACAAGCTTCTCAGCACCACTTCCGGAAAGAACAGAGAGACAGACAAATATCTGTTGTCCCTGGTGCTGAAGACTTTGAGAAGTAGAAATAAGTGAAGTTTTGTTGCATCAGCCTAGGAGGAGTTTGTTGGATCAAGAGAGGCTGTTGCAACCAAAACCATATCACGTAGAAGATTTTGAGCACAACATACAAAGGACTTCCGAAGCCAAGTGTGGGACTTCCGAAGGAAGAAAGAGCTCTTCCGAAGTCTAAGTGTAAAATACACTTCCGAAGGAGAACTCCAACTTTCGAAGGTAAAGAAGCCACTTCCGAAGGTTCAAGACTTGAAGACAAAGTTCTGAAGTCAACTTCCGAAGTATAAAGAAGTCCTTAAAGCCTCGGAAGCATAGAAGCATCTTCCGAAGTATAAGTGGCTTCGGAAGAACTTGTTCTTCCGAAGCCAGTTAACCTTCGGAAGACACTTCTATTATCCAGTAGACATAAGTATGGTCTGTCTGACAGTCCGCTGCAAATCTCTGATATACTGCATGGGGTTTTCTCAAAAGCCATGTAGTTGACCATACTTTAATCTACTGTTTACCTCTTTATGTTAAGTGCAGTTGCCATCTTTAGTTGGTGACAAAAGGTAAGTCATGGACATGTCATGACTACCATATCTTAGATAATACTTTATCTAAGATACCTTAACTATAGCATTGTAGTATATGCTTTAGTCATAGGTTTCCAGCTGGTATCAAGTATAACCGGCTGTAGGATCTAGTATATATAGTTTCTCATTGTAACTCATGTTCCATGCTTGTAAGTGTCTTGTAATCTTGAGTTGAGAAGTAATATATACAAGTACCTTGAAAATACTCCTGCTTGTTGCTTTGATTACTTATTATATTATTATCAACTCTTGTTAAAGGCATTGCTTCATCTTGTTTGAGTGATATTATAAGTGAGTTTGAGAGAATTACAAGTGTTAAGTGACAAAACCCGATCCTGCAGTACTAACTACAAGTTTAATTTATTCTTTAGGTAAATGTCAAACAACACATCATAGAGTGTTAAAGAGACATACATGGAGTGTGAAAGAGACATACATGGAGCTTGAAGCTGAGTCTAATCATTCAGATGCTCTTTCCCTGTCGTTTCGTCTTTGATGAACATTCCCGATGGCCAATTCTTGCTGCTTTTTCCTGAGAATGTACATATATGTATAAAGGAATTTTCACAGAATAACATTCGATGCAACTAACCAAAAGAAGGTCAGATTTCAAACCCTTGTCATCGGCCATGCTTCAAACGAAATCCAATTTATAACTGTTAACAATAAGATACCCCAACATCATTAAAAACACTAAGAAAAGAAGATCGACATAAACCCTAACTATAAAGCACCACAAATAAATCATTGAAAAAAAGATAACGAACCAAAAAGTGAAGCTACATCAATGGAGACGGAGGCACATTAGCTTCACATTTGGGAGCAGAAATATTATAGTGAACAGACCATATGGTATCTTCGTTAACTATAGGCAACCGATCTCTCTCTCAAATAAGTTCTTAGTTCTAAACCCTAGTTGTATTAGTCACTACAAACAGAAGCCCTAATATGCGATTGTTTGAAAGGGACATAAGAAAGGGGGGGTGGATTTAGGCGGGATATTTCATTTTTAAGTTTTTGAAGTTTTTCAATGTTGTACACTATGCTTCAAGTTTTGCACCTCTTACAAATCCTTTAAATTGCAGTATTAATTTGTTGTACATCATACAACCCAAATCAACCCATTTGCAAGTAAGAGGCCCGATAGCCACCTCTATTTAGCTTGAAACCTTGATTGAATAAATTAAAACCACATATAAACGTAACTGCTAGATTGAACTAAAATAATTTTGTTTTACCCGTTTGAACCGCTAGAAATGGAACACAACCAGATCAAACCATTTGAGACCTTAACGTTTGGCAATTAGAGGACAGGTAAACTTTTCTGGCTAGAGAGGGTAACTCTCTTGATATGATTCATTCCTAATGATAACTAAAACATGTGAAGCTATAGATGAATATGAAGAACAAAGTACAAATGAGGTTCTAAAACACTACATTATTTTTATAAACTTAATAAAATTTGACCATATCAAGAATCACTTTAAAACATTAATTATTAACTCATTAATCAAGCTCTCTAAAAAGGGGATTGAAAATGAATGTAATGTTTACAGGTTGTATAAAATAATATTTTTGTAATGATACATGCTTGACTATCTTTGTTTTGGGATGGAACACAACTTCTACACATCATGATCATCAAACAAAATAAAATTAACATGTATTAATAAAAAACAAAAACACTTGATAATAGTAATGTAAGAAGTACCAACGTACCATTACCCCCCGGTGCCTAAAATCCTCCCTTCGACCCATGTGGCAGTAAAAAGTCAAATCATTTTCATTGCAGGTGCAACACTGTTTTTCTTACATAAAAGACAATATTTGCATAAAGTAGTATAAAGTTTACACTATTTTTTACAGAAAATAATAAAGAAGAAAACTTCTTACAGAGTACTTATTTTGTGTATTTTTTCTGCACTCATGAAAAGTTATTTCATTATATTACTTCTTTAAACATCTTTTAAATATTCAAAATTTAAAACTTGAAAGTCCTTTCTTTTCCACATCAATATATTTGGTTTGAAAGGTTAACAACAGGTTAAAAACCATACCTGAATTACTTGAAATAGCCTTTTTCACGTTGAAAGCTACACACCATAAGAGTATCATTTTTGCCTGCTAACCATTACTGATACTTGAATTAATACAATCATAAAAATACAAAATACAATCACCTATATAAATAATTCAAAGATCCATAATAAGTTGTCCTTATACTAATTTAAAGATCTAGAAAAAGCCAGAACGATAACATGTACCGGGTGATAAATAACATGCACAAGGTGAGAAATCATGATAATCCATGGCAGGTCTAGATTGTAAGGGCCTTTATGTTCAAGCCTCATATCATATTTATGCTAATTAATTAACTATCGAAAGGCTTAAAACTAATATAAATTTCATTAAAATACGATGCTAATTTACTTTTAATTCAACCCAAAGCAAATATACAGATAAAATAAAAACTTACTACATAATAAAAGTTCAAGTAGTGAGCATAGTTATAGATTGAACAAGTAAGCAATTACCAAGAATAATGTTGTCACTGATTAAGCGATTACCAATATTTTTTCATTGCAACTGTTAATAACAGTACAGGCAAAAATGAAATTGCAACTGAGAAGAGTATAACACGAAATTGATATATGAATCAAGCATAACAATTAACAGACATCAGATTTACTTACCAAAAAGTATCATAACTAAACACACACCTATTTAATCTTTAAAATTCAAAATTGCTGTCAAGTATTAGCTACTATTTAAGCAAAAATACTATTAGTAAACTTGAATAAGGCATAGAGAATTCTTACCTCATTTATAACAGGAGAAGTTTGATCATCTTTATCATATATAAAGGGAAGCAGCACATGCTTGAATTCTTCTTATGCTTCCTTAGAATCAAGAATAGAGCCTAGCACAACCAATACACTCTGCATACAGCATATACATATCAGAAAACATACATGGCCAAGTGAGTAGTTTAGTTGTCAAATTAAGTAGAGATACTAATTCCACCGTCGTTTGACATCACAAAACCAAATGAATACCTGAGAAGGAAGAACTTCAAGGCAAGGAGGCGAAACCCTTAGTTCGGTTTGTTAGGAAATAGTCTGAATGAACCAGGTTCTGATTCGAACATCATGGCATCCGTCGCATCCTTCTGGATCTAACAACAAAGAGCACAAACAGTCGATCCCTAAAAATAAGAATGGTAAGGGTTAAGGAGTTGTTATCGATTTTCACCATCACCGGCTCATATCTAACAATCCCTGATGCCGCCGCCTCCACCACCGGGTCTCTCACTCACAACCTCCACCACAAACGGCTCCCACTATAACCGTGTTCTCTCTCTCTCTCTCTTTCTCTTTCAAATGGTATAATAGCCCTAGATTTCAAAAGGCAAAAGGCCGACCAAGACCCAACGATCCGCTTGACCAAAATCTAAATGACCAAATATGCATCAACCACTTGTACATGATGCTTCTAGGCTTGTAAAACTCTTAATTTTAAGAGTTTTTGACAAAATGACATTATTGCCCTTCTCATATGCTTATTAATATAGTATAGATATATATATATATATATATATATATATATATATATATATACATATATATATATATATATATATATATATACATATATATATAATCTCTCTCTCTCTCTCTCTCTCTCTCTATCTCTCTCTCTCTCTCTCTCTCTCTCTCTCTCTCTCTCTCTCTATCTCTCTCTATCTCTCTCTCTCTCTCTCTCTCTCTCTCTCTCTCTCTCTCTCTCTCTCTCTCTCTCTCTCTCTCTCTCTCTCTCTCTCTCTCTCTCTCTCTCTCTCTCTCTCTCTCTCTCTCTCTCTCTCTATCTATATGAATGACATTCAATTGAGAACCATAAATCGGTAAAGAACCAGAAGAACCACTTTAACTCTTATTTTTTATTATATAAATATATCAAAACGTTTGTAATTATACTATTTTTAAGATAGATTTTTAAAAATCACGATATCTATAGTCTTTTGATAATGTGCATCAATGCACACACATTGTATTGCATATATGAACATTTTAAAGTTTTGCTAAAAAATTGAGGAGAGAGGTGTTAAAATGAAAGAAACGATTAAAAAATAGAATCAAACCATCATCTTTTAGTATTATCAATTTTATCGAGATGTTATGTCCATTGCTTATGTGGTTCTTAGTAGTTCTTTACATATTTATGGTTCTCAATAGAATGCTTCCCTATATACATATATATATATATATATATATATATATATATATATATATATATATATATATATATATATATATATATATATATATATATAAATATATATATATATGTATATATATCTATGTATATGTATATATATATATCTATGTATATCTATATATCTCTCTATATATGTATCTATATATCTGTCTATATATATATATGTATGTATATCTATATTACAAAATGTGATAATTTTATCCCACGAAGAATCATATAATATAAGGTTTTATATCATGATAAACGTGATATACCTGCACTAAATTTATACATTTATTCATGCTCATTTTACATGATTATTTTGGTTGATGTTCATACTTAATTTGATGCATATACGGTTGTTAAATTAATAAAAACAATAAACCTATTAGGAATTATCATGTATGAACTTTCACACCTGTAGTCCTGAGTTACTTGAGTAACTTGCTTCTCCGATTCCACCATTCATATGAAATAACCTTACCATATCCATTTCTTCATACATCTCCTTGCCACAACCACGTACACAAGTTTGAAATGCAACAACTTACGGTTTATGTTCTTATTTATAGGGAACTTGTATTCACGTCACAGTCTAATGTAGATTCCATATACATTAGTGATTACAAACATGCATTGTTTTATATTTTTCTTGTTCGTAATTATATATGTACGCTTATACCCTTCACGTAAATACATCTCGTTTTCTAGGTATAAATAAAATGCTTAAATTTGTACTCCAATTATTATTAGACAAGCGTTTGAAAGTTAAAACAATCCTTTAATTTGTGGGATAGTTAATCGACATTTGAAATTATAAAATGTTGCAACACTATTTACATACAAAATTAATTAACTAACTAATTAATTAATTTTGTAACTCTACTATTTTAAAAAATCATAAATAATTCTTTTAATTTTAATAATCCGTCATTTTTAAAACAAATTTTAACATTAGGTTTTATATTCAGTGATCAAAACAAATTATTGAACATGATTCAATTGAAATTCATTTATTACTCACACTCCTTTACATAAGTGCATCTCCATCACATATCATTGTTACAAACAAAAATTTCTCATAAAGCAACGTATCTAATAAAATAATATCTGTTAATTAATAATTCCTACACAATAACAAGTATCCAGCACATAATACATGCGAAAATAACTACAAATAAAACCATATATATACTTACCTACACTACAATATATATATATAATATATATATATATATATATATATATATATATATATATTATATATATATATATATATATATATATATATATATATTAAGGAATACAATAGTTTTAAGTTTTAACTACATAATTTGCTTATAATTTATTCCTTCACACAATTATTTGACCTATACATAAAAACTTCACACACCAAAAATCTCAAAAGCAAACAAGCCTAACAAACCCTGCACATAATCATCCACTACTCTTGTCTAAAGACCTCCTATATAAAATGACTTAACAAATAACTACTAGCAAACACACTAAAAAATTATTTGTGCATTAAACATCATTTTTTTCAGTAAACTTAAAATTGCCTACACAAGATAAATCACAAATATTACATGCACAAAAATTGTTTTGCAAGCAACATAAGTACTCATCACCTACATCAAAATCACAAACAACAAAAATAAACCGTCAAAGACAAGAACTCATAAAATGACCGAGTATTAAAAACCTGGGTATTAATTGATTTTTCAGGAGAAGTGTAAAAATCTTAATTTATAGCAATATTGAGGAAATTTTTTTGGAACCGTATCATTTTGCAAACAAGGAGAACAAGTTGAAAAAATAGGTGACTGGATAAGCTTTTGAGAAAATATTAAATAAATTCCATACTATTGGTTCATAGCTAATAGTAAATAATTAATATCCTCCATATAAATTGATAAAAACACCCTCACATTCACTAAATAAAGGAAAAATACCGTTTATCAAATTTAATCTACTGTTGAAATGTAAACCAAAGTTTTATGGCCATGATCGGCCTTGACAATTTGCAAGATCCTAAATAATCCACGATTCATCTTGTATTTTAGTTCTTCCACATATCCTTGTATTTTAGTTCTTCCACCTATCATTAAATTTCTACGAATCAGATTTCAAAGTTATTAACTACACCACCAAAATTTATAAATATATAAACAATTAATTGAAATCTTATCTAAGTTGATATAGGACAGATTGTCGAGAGAACTCAAAACAAAAGGCACTTATGAAGGAGGACCCATATCATAATTAGTAGAGAAAATTAAGAAAGTGATAGGCGGTAGTTTGCGGTGGAATCGGTAGTGATTTTTAATCATTACTAGTTTATAGACCCGTAATTTATTACACCGGTTGAAAGAAAATATTAAATAAACAGTTACAAATAAACATTTATGAATTGTAAAATAATTTTTTGAATAAGATATGTTTAAAGTCACATACAAACAAGTTTTCAAGTAATGGAACAATAATAAAAGGTCAAAACAGATCAGGTGCTAATGAAATAAACTTGTATTCTAGCTCTAGTAAATCACAATCCTTTCCATGTAGTTATGAAAATATATGAATATATTCTAGTTCTTCATATTTTGAAAAAAGTTGACCTTGTCTTCCTGTTCTAGCATTTTCTAATCACAAAAATAGTTAAACATTTAATAATCAAAGTTAAAATATATAAAAGTCCAAATTATATATAACCTCACAACTATATTAGCGTCTCTTTATCTTTTGATTATTTACTTCTTACTTATGGTACAATTGGTTAAGCAGAAGTTTCTTACTTATGATATAATTGGTTAAACATGAGTATGTTGCTATGTAAGGACCACAGGTAGGGACCTGACTAAACCATTTCATGGGCCAATGGATTGCATAGCTTACCAAGCATAGAATTTGTCTCACCCGTTAAATTAGTCTATAGTTTAACTTACATGAATAAAACTGAATAAAAGAAACATGTGAAAATAGAGTTTGATTGTGATAATATAGCTATTTATTTATAAAAAGACAAAGAAAATTAGAAAAAAAGTGTTTGTAGACCAAGAGCGCCCCTGAAAGTCAGTTTGGTTTTCTTTACAAATTAAGCTTGCCAAGACTTTGATTCGCTTATTAAACTAACAAAGAAAAATTACAAAATGTGATAATAAGACTGATATTTTTGGTAGAGCAAGTAAAAGTTGTTATCTTCATGATTTTAACTTTTAAGGAGTGACACAAAAATGAGAAGACTAAAAAATATTACCTATTAAATGATTTTCCTATTTTAATAAAAGTGTAATTATGGATGTCACATGGTAACACTGCATTTATTCTTTACAAAATTTTCCTGCTTATTTCTTATATTAAATAAATATATAAATTACTAAATACATTATTTAATTCATTTTTTATTAAAAATTATTTTAAAAAAATTAAGAAATAGATCTTTTTATTAATGTTATTTTTCAGAGAAACAAACTTTTTATAGAAAGAAATTTTTCAAAAACATCATATTTTTTTAAAACACGAAAATTTAAAAATGTTTTGATTTGAAATGAAATGTTTAATTTATTTTTTGGTGCAATCAAAAAAAGTTTAAAAAGTTGATAACATTGTTTTATTAATTATAGTCCTTACTAATACATAATTTAAATCATATATTATTTTATAATTATATTTTTTTATTCTCATCGGTCAAACTTTTATAACTCGGGAAAAACTGGAGAATTAAACTCTTCCTAAATGAGTTTATATCTGCATACTTAGAAAATGAAGCAACAAGATAAACGGTTATTCTAGAGTTCGGAAGTTATAAATGTAAACAAAACACAAAAACTGTTAGTCAATATAAGTGTTTCTAGAGAAGACAGAATCAACCATTTTATTATGCTAATACACAAATCATGTAATAAATTAATATGTGAAAGTTGGTATATATGAAATATTCTATCAGATGGTGAGTAAAGGACAATTGTAAAATACTTGCAGTGAGTTTGTTTGTATTTTTTAAAAGCTTTATATGACTGTATTACAACCTGCTCAAGTAATACATAATTCAAACTACTTATAGACGTTAAAGATAAAACCTAACCCTAAATAAACATATTCGTATATAGGTCAAAATGGTCGTCCGTGTTCTAAGGGCATTCTTTTAATATGTATGCATTGATATTCTTGTCCAAAGGATGGAGATGTTACTGTAGCCGATGGTGATTCGGTCTCGTCAGGTCAAACAATTAAAACCTATTAATATTAAATTTTTACTTTTTATTCAAAGTACTAGTCTTACACATAATGACATAGAAATAAAAAAGCTATTTAAAAATAATGTGGGAGAAATGTGAGTAACTGAAAGAAGAATTACAACTCAGCCGGATGTCCTTTAAGATCTTTGTAATCATCTATTATACATTCATAATCAAAACTTTCAGTTATTTTTTTTCTATGTAAATCATTAAGCTATTGGCGAGATACTCATCTAACATTTTATTACGAAGGTGATTCTTGAATATTTTCATTGTAGAAAATCCACTTTTGTTGTTGCAGGAAAAACCAAAAGTGTCAATACTAGCTGAGCCACTCTGTAACCAAATAATTTGTCTCACATTTCTTAGTTTTCACAAGAATTTAGCATAGATAAGAATAATCAATACACCCTTAGCTTGATATCTTTGTCTTTTCAACATTAAAAATCATCAATTGATATCTTAATTGAATACTCTCATGTTCTGTAAAATTTTTAGGCATAATACTTCTCAACAAGAAGACAAATCTGATCAACATCAATCTCTTTTAGTAGTCTCACGTTCTATGAAATCATCTAAACTATTCTTTGTTGATCAAACTAACTCCATGGCATTCAATCAGATCTTGGGATTTCTTTGGTAAAGATTGAGAAAGCATGTCAGTCCTTCCTATTATTTTCTACAGGATCATTTAAGGGATGGTCAATACAACTAGTCTCCCAATGAGGAGAGTGTTAAAACACTTAACAGATCAAATAAGGAACCAGGACAGTATTATGATACTAAGAACACAAGTAAACAATGAGACAGAACTAAGAACAACAAAAAGATGAATTTGATTTTCAAGGATAAAGTATATTGCTCTTAAGTTCTTTTACAAGTGTTACAAAGAATAAAGAAAAGATACAAGGACCTGAGATACTTTATACTACAATCCTACAGCCGGCCATACTTTGAAGACCAGCTGGAAACACTAATCTAGACAACAAGATCAATGTAAAGTCAAAAGGTATATTGCCTTTTGACTAGTGACTATGACATGCCACAGCTCACATCCTAATATATTACAAAAAGGATAAAAGTACATAAATTAGAAAGTTACAGACTCAAGACCTCAATGTACAATTGCAAAAACATCGATCTTTTCACTAACTTATATAAGTTGGTGAGTCTTCAGAGTTGCAGCGGAAAGTGGGTCAGCTTTATACAAAAGTACGACAGGTAAAGCATGTTCTCCTTTGTCTTTGAAAGAAATTGGTCTTCACTTCATTGGCTTCGGAAGACTTTGTCTATGAAGCTTCAGAAGACTTCATCTTTGGCTTCGGAAGATTTGGTCTTGGCTTCTGAAGATTTTACACACAATATTTTCTATGTAGAGTGTAAAACTTTCGAAGCAACTTTTACTACGTACCATGTGCATGCATGCATGAAGCACTTTGGTTTTTTAAGTTGCATCAACCTTTCTATAAACCTTACAAACTCCCCCTAGGCTGATGCTACCAAAACAAAGAAGTTCTTCAGTAGTTGATAGTCCTTATTAGGATTCTTCTTCGTCATTTGGTCAGGATCCTTCAGACTCTCAAAATATCTTCTCATTTCATGGAGATCATGCAGAGGTAGATCAAACATGTCTTGTCTGAAATAGACATCTTGACCACCTTGATCTCGGATGACATACTATCTATCTTGATTGGCAACAAAGGTCCAAGACAAGATGGGTCTTCCAGATACAAGAGGCTCTACTTGAGATGGAGTTGGTTGAGCAGCCTCTTGTTGTACTTCCTTAGGATGCTTTGACTTATCTTCAGGTTTGGAGGTGCATACTTTTTTATTCTTCTTTGATACACTGTTTAAAGCCATCCCTTTCCTCATCTTAGGAGTCTTTGACTGAGAGGGCTGGTCTTGAGTACCAGGTTGATTAAATGTGCCTCTCTCAGTTGGATCCTCTTCCCTCATTAGGTTAGAAGAATAGTGAGCAGGACCCTGTTATGGAATAGAAGATGAGGTTGGTTGAGATGCAGCTCTTGGTTCAGGTTGTGTTTTCTGAGTGGGTTCAACCTTAACCTTAACCTTAACCTTAGGAGAAGCTTGACTTGGTGGAGAACGAAAGTCCACAAGCTCTCCCTTCTTTATCTTCTTCTTGATCACCCTAATATGCTCATCCATAGTGGATAGAGACATTAGACCAAGCCTCATTCTGGATAATCCATACAACTTCAAGAAGCTTATCATCCTCTGCCTATTGGTAGACTTCTTTTTGACTTTTCTAGATGACGGCTCTTGACTATGCTCTAGCTGCTTAAGGTACTCAAAGTTAATGTACTCGTATGAGAGGGGAAGAAGTGCAGATGCCTGATAGAGACCTGTGGCACTCAGGTAGGTAATCATGTTTTGTCTGTCAACTTCCTTATCTACCTGAGGTTGTTCAGTTTCCATAGCCTTTGTCTCAGGGCTTTCTTGAACTAGGGAGAGGGTAGGAGCATGCTTGTAAAGCCTTTTCTGTCTTGTCTCTTCTTTAATCTTGAGGAGCAGCTTTGCATCCTCTGCCTCCTTTTTCTCTCTAGACATTTTTGTGTCTTCTAGTTCATTCAGTTCTTCCAAGGAGAGAGAGATAATCTCATCAACTTCATAGATCCTAGTCCCCAAATAGTTTATCCTAGCTTCCCTCAACTTATCATTCTAAGTGTTTGGCCTGGGGGCAGCCCTGATAGCAGCTTCCATGAAGCCTAAGGAACCAATAGAACTTTCTCCCCTTAGCTTCCTCTTCCTCAATCTCCTCAGGAGTCAATTTTCTTTTTCCTTTGTCACTCAAAGGCCTTTGCGACTCATGGTAGAGAGAGCTCCGGCCTTTATTGCCTCATGTAGCAGTCAAGCTCTGGCTAAAGAGCGGTTGTGAAGCACCTTCACCAGCTAGTGCCTCACTGAGGGAAATGGGTGCTGAAGATGTACCTGTCTCAAGGTTCACAGGTTCAACCACTAGGCCTTCAGTCAAGGTTTCCCCTTCGAAGCTAATCTTAGGGTCCACCTCAAGATCCAATTGACCAATAGCCTTACATACTAGCCTCTGTCCATATAGTCTTGATCTTTGCCTGAACTCTTCAAGCACCCTCTCTTGAATCCTATTTGCTAACCTTGCAGCTTGTCTGTGTTGGCTTGGGTTGACAAGTGGAAGGTCAATCAGATATGTGCTCTCATAGAACCTAAGGTTGGAGAAGTTGAAGATTTCCTGTTGCCACTGAGTTCTTGAGATCACAAGAGCTCTCATATCAGCATCATACCTCCATCTCATGATTGGGTTCTTAAAGTGATGAGATGGAATAGGCATAGATATGGGTATACCCTCCTCAAACAAGCTTTGAATGAGTGAGTCCATATCAATGTGAACTTGAGAAGGTTGCTGGGCATGGACAATTGCAAGCGAGGGTGGTGAATCCTCAGTGTCCATACCCTGTGAAGAACTCCGAGGTTCTATGATTGCTTGGACTTTCTCCTCCTTTTTGGTAGCATCACCCTCTAGCATAAGTGAGCTAGGGGTTAGGTCTATTGTCTGCAGGTTCTTGTGTTCCTGGTTGAGCTCTTCTTAAAGGTCTCCCAACTAGTTTCTCCTTGAGACAAGAAATCTCAAATTGCTAATCATTTGCCCTATTTTGTAAGGTAGCCATCAAGATTCCAAGTGACTAACATTGGAGACTAAATAGATGCATGTTTTAGTCAGCTTTTACACCTTTAGCCTCATGCTCTCCTTATCTTCATCAGAAGAATAATATGGGGATGAGAGAATTGGACCAAAGTTCTCTCCCTCACCATCAGCATAGGGTTCTTGGTTGCTAGATTTCCCCTACACACTGACAACTTTAGGTAAAGTGTCAATGGGCCGAGTTGCCATGGTTGAGTTCTTAATGATGTAATCACTTGGAGAAGTGAGTGCCTCTTCCATATGGACCTCCTAAACAGGGTCATGGAGATCCACCTCAGTAATGAGTGAATGATATGGGCTAGACAGAGGAGAAGCAGGAGTACTCATCTCTCTTTGAGTATGGGAGGAGAAAAGAGACTCATGGTACTCGTTGAATCTAATGTCTTCATCATTATAGAATTCAAGGTTGGGTATTGGTTGGTTAAGATCAAGAGGCTTAGGATGGTAACTTTCCCCTAAAGGTTGTTCATTAGAGTTTGGAGACTCTGAGTGAAGGCTTAAGCAAGTTTGGCTTATGAGCTCATCAGGCTGAGCATGAGAAACCTCAGCACTGACCATTTGTGAGACGGGAATGGCTTGCTCCTCAAGAGAAGTGGGAGCTCTAGTATCCACTTCTTTCTGTAAGGTTGGTGATATGGGGGCCTGCACAAGTTGAATAGCTTGTGCAGGGGTTTGTTTGGATTTTCTCTGGTAGGTGATGGTTATTTGTGGCTGTGTGTGTGGTTAAGAAGTAGAAGGTGTGGGTTCAGTACTAGCTGGTGCTGCTAGGTTTTCATGTTGAGCAATGAGCTCTAACATTTTCTAGACAAGGGTTATTTCTACTCCTTAGTAGCTAATAGTTGGCTTCCTTATTGTTTTGAAAAAGTTAAGCTTCATCTATCCCAATTTAAGAACTTCACATGTTCCCATCAACTCTGAGCCTGATTCATAGTTGAAAATATGCTGGACATATGTAGGGAACATGTAATATTCTAAGGAGTCCAAGTTTGCAAGTAATTTAGTATACACAAATTGTGAGTACCTGAACTTGACCCCTCAACCATTCCATTAAATATGAATGATAGATCCTCATGAATCTTGTCCCATCCTCTATGCTTGTTGGACAAGTTGTGTATGACTACATAGAGGAGGTACTTGAGAGGAGACTTTTCTCTTCCTGAAGGTCTTTACAGAGAAATCTCACTCATATCCCATCTGCTCAAAAGAGTGGTTTACAACAGCTTTAGGAAAGGACAAATCACCTTCTACATCATCCAGCTGAAGATGTGTATTTATGATGGCCAGAGTGATGAAGATTGTCCTCCCCTACATTATGGCAGACAGTGCCTTCTCGCCATCCATGGTGACCTCTTGGAAGGCCCTCAAAAAATCCAAAAGTTGAGCCTCATAAAGAGGATGATCAATGGTGAGGGAGGCGAAGTAATTTGACAAAGAAAGGAAACGACAACCTTTGAGAAACTTGGATCTTTCTCGGAGTTCAACAAGGAAACTTGATTGTGTTGCTTGTGGAGTTGCATGGAAAAATCAGGGTTGTTTCTACGATCAAGGTTAGCCATTTGGGAGATCTTAAAGGTGAAGGAATATAAGAACAAAGGCGGTTGTAGGTGCATTTAGGTTAGAGAAGATTGTAGCTGAAGAAGAAAGTGAAAGAGGGGGAAATGTTGGGTACATACATGTGTTAGATTTGAGACAAAGTTAATGGAAAATGATAACTTCGAAATCTAGATGTCGGTCCCACCGCTAAAAAAGTGCCCAAAAAGGTCGTTTTCTTGGAAGTCGAAAATCTTCCAAAGGTAATTTTCTCTTCGGAAGTTTTGGTAAAAGCTTCAGAAGCAAAATTACTTTGGAAGATATTTCAAAAAGTTTTGAAAATTTTGTTTCGGAAGGAAATTTCTTTAGGAATTTTCACTTTTGAGACTTTTTTGGTTTCAGAATAGATCAAAATTTGTTAGTTTTATTCTAAAGAGAATAAATCTTCCGAGACTTAATTGCTTTCGGAAGAAAATTGTTCTTCAAAAGCATATAAGTAGTTATGAATAAAGTTAAGCTTTGGTAGATATTTCAGAAATTTTTCCGAAGGTAAATTTACATAAGTAGTTATTTGATTTGAAAACATAATTTTCTTCCGAATGCAACTTGATATCTTCCGAAAGAAAAGATGTTCAAAATTTTCAAAACTCTAAGTAATATTATTTAAAAGATTTTCTTCTAAAGTAAACATGGGCTTACGAAGGTGATAAAATAGACAACTTAGGACACACATATTTTAGAAATAATATTGAGTTAATTTCAAGAATATATATTCAAGGTTAATAATCCCAATAGGTGATACAATGTCACACCCCGTGCCCAAAGTGGGTGGAACATCACAGACTGGTAAACAAAACATACATGGCAGCGGAAACTAAACATCAAGAGAGCACAAAAGGAGAGGACATCACATGGCATTACATTTCATAATAACCGGGCTACAAAAGGCCAAACCTAGTTATAAAAACATAAATAACTCAGTACGAAGTGTTTAAAGTACATCAAGTTTAAATTGTTTCAAAACTAAACAAACTAATGCCATGTGTCATGGTGGTCATCAAGTATTCTACACAAGCTAGACTTCCATCAAGGATTACCTGAAACATGCTCAATAAAATTTGTGTCAACTAAAAGTTGGTTAATTCAAATGCTTAGAATTTAAAAAAACGAAAGGATTCATCAGAATCCAACATTTGATTTAAATAAAACATAGTATCATTGTTGTGGGGATTACAATCAACCTTGCACTCAGCCACGACTAGCCTCTTCAAAAATTATGTTATCGGTTAGATCCCATTGGGAGAATTGAGCCTCAAATCAGTGCACCATACTTGCCGGAGGGTTCACCATAGAATCTTATAAAACCTGTTACATGCAACAAACGACCCCGCAGGATCTCAGTGTGGTACCCTTCCCGTTCATCACGGAAGGCACTGTGTGGAAGATTTCCCAAGTAGATCTACCCATATAAACAAGCAGTTCACACAAGAATTAATGACTGTGATACAAGTGTCAGCAGGTATCAACATTACCACAACATACAACATAATAAAATAGCACAGTAATAGTTCAGATTAAACAGAGCATGCTTCACCCCAAAGCAGTAATAAAAAGGGAACACTTGAACTCACCTTAGTAACAGGAATAGGTCGTGAAAGGAAAAGTGACTCGGTCCTAGCACCCTAATCAACAAGATTCAAGCAATAGGCTATGTGCTCAAGGGTCATTAGAGATGTATTTAGTTGTCTTATAACATTAGATATTCCATGAGTTTGATTCGACAATCTTCTCGTTAAAACGTTTCCGTTTTAGGAAGGTTTGTGTAATTACATCTAAATGGCAAGTTCTAATGATTATAAGTAGTTTGTTATAGTGATATTAAGTGTATAAGTTATTTCTAGTCAAAAGGGTCATTTTTGGTGAATTTACAGAATTTACATATTAGCCCCTTAAGTTTTGAAATTTACAAATTTTACCACAACCCGGTCCTTACCACATTTCCAACCATAAATACCCAAATTTTCAGCCTAAAACTTACTGAAATTCTAGTCTAGTGTTCGGTGAAACCTACATAACATGAATATGGCCATAAATGGGCGTTTTACACGGTTTACACATGTGTAAATGTCATAAGTTGTACATATGCGTCTCTCAAATCATTTGTAACATTCAAATCAGATTACAATGGAGTTAAAAGGCTGTTTTTACATAGGTTTTTAACTTAGGTTGGGAGATTTAAAACAAACGGATATACGGTGCTTATTCTCATGAAAAGTGGGTTTTCAAAGTAAAACATGGTGTACCGAGTCTAGATTCACCAAACATTCAAGAAAGTTTACCTCAAACAAAGATTAGAGGTTCCTCAAGAACGAGAATTCGGCAGCAAACCTCTGCTAGAACAATAAAAGTATGGTTTTGAAGTACGATAATAGTGAATACTCGAACATTTAGGACGTAAGATACGAACTTGCCTACACTTAAACGGTGGAGAGGCGGTTCCTCGGTTGTTATTTTTAGAAAATGTAGAAATGCAGAAATGTGTGCATGTGTTTTTGGTAGAGAGAGAGGGAGAGTAGAGACAAAACCCGAGAGTTTGAAGTGTGTGGTGGTGAAACGGGTTTTCTTGCATGTATTGAAAAGAAGAAAAAGGTTGAGTGTTGCATGAATCTCGGAATGGTGGTGAGTGGGTGAGTGGGCGGCCGAATTTGTTATTTAGTGAAGTCTTTTATTTGAATTTTTATTATTATTATTATCTACACACTGCATTCGAAATTAAAAATGTTCCTTTAAAATTCTACTAAGTATTATTTAAGTGTGGATTTAATTGACCCGAGCGCATAAGCTTCAATGCTTATAAAAAATATTTGGAAGGAACCAGTTAAAATACTAAAAATTTGAATTAAGACCGGAGATAATGATTGAAACGTGTATTAGTAACAATAACAATAAAAAGGAGAACGTAATTGTACAATATATATAAGTAAAATTTCTAGGCGCCTGACAACTGTTGGGACGTATGACCACTATTGGGACGTGTGAAGTCGCTGGATCGGTAGACATCCGAGCATGTTCTTGACGGAAGGAAACAAAATCAAAACCAAGAGACAAACAATAAACACAATCTATAATAAAATGGTTTCATTGATAAAACCTAATGATTACAAGATCGTTACAACATAATATTCACGACTCTTGGCAAGGGGAGATCGAGCATGATCTCCCCTCTCATCCGGCAGCACCTAGGCTTCGGGCAGACTCCTCTCAAATCCCCTTAACTCTCTACACATTGAAACTGGTATATATAGGCCTCGGCCCATATTAGATGCGACTGGGCCCATTCGTGCGATTGGACCATGCGTATGGTTCAATCGTGCAACTGGACTATACTTATGGTTCAGTCTTACGAATGTCCCAATCGCATCTCTCAGTCGCACGGCTGGTCCATGAGCATGGCTCAGTTGTACGACTGAGTCTCATTCGCATATGCTCCTGCGAATGACCCAGTTTCATGTGTTTACAACATATTAGGTATATTACATTAAGCCTAGACTATTCGACAAGCAACGGACACACTATATATGACAATATATGCTTCAACAAATTCCCCCTTGGACGTTGCTTGCGAATAGTAGATAACACCTCTTACAATCTTCAGTCAATCTTTCCTCTGGTTGCCAATACAATCAAACGAAAACCATATTAGCCAACGTTGCCGATCTGTCAGGTTGCTACAATATCCCTGAAAATGAATTTAGGCACAATAGCTTTCGTTTACTTTGCAGAACACCATCATAGCATCAAGATTCCCCATATGACTGATTTTTCCAGATAATGACATGAACAGTTTTCCATTGCTTCAATCTTCACACAGGCTAACCTGATTAACATTAACACCTGCAGAAATTCCCCCTCACATTCAGCATATCCTAATATATAAACGTTATGCTCTCTCGGCGTCTTCATACGATGTATTGGGCAAAAGGTAGAAGATTCCAATCCACAGCTGACAATCTCAACCAAATCAGCGTGCACTCAGATTCATCATCAGAAACCGGCTCACATCATCACTTTCTGATTGCGTCTTCAATTTCTCTATACATGAATTCCCCCTAAGAATGGGAATCCTCTTTGTGCGGATAGATGTAACTTGATTGGCCCATAAATAGTCAGATGCTCCTAACTACCCCACAAAATCAGCACCGACTGTTGACATCTTCTCTTCTCTCTTTCGTGTTCCAACTACATTCACCTATTCTGGAAGTCCAATGAATAATGGGGTATACATCTAACTTATTTGACACAAAAGAACCTCAGGGTGACTATGCTTTGCTCATCCTCAAATCTATGCAAGAGGCAGTTCCAGACTCTTTTTTGTATATTTTTTATTTTATTATTATTATTTTTTGGTCTGGAACATATTCGGATAAGTTAATGCAGATGGCTCATTCGTGCGATTGAATTTACGACTGGTCCAGTCGCACGATTGAACATAAGACTGGTCCAGTCGCACGAATGGTCCATTAGCATGGTCCAGTCGTAGGAATGGTCCATTAGCATGGTCCAGCCATACGTATGGTCCATTCGCATGGTCCAGTCGCATGAGCGCATCTGCACGCAGATTTTCAGATCTGCAGCCGTCAGGGCTGCCCAAAACCCTAATCTGACAAATTTTACATGTACCGAAACAAAATAGACAGCATCAGATTTGAAAGGGTGATAAGAACGTAGGTTCAAGTTTGTTTTTAACATAGAGACACCACACGTAACAAGATCTGAGCAAAACACGAAGAACACGAAGTGGGTTTAACGTCAAGAATCTTAAATAGATCCAGAAATCAAGAGCTCGAGTTGCTAGAATGATTGTTAGATCATTCAAGCAGTAAACGGCTCTGATACCAATTGTGAAGTTGCTGGATCGGTAGACATCCGAGCATGTTCTTGACGGAAGGAAACAAAATCAAAACCAAGAGACAAACAATAAACACAATCTATAATAAAGTAGTTTCATTGATAAAACCTAATGATTACATGATCGTTACAAATAATATTCATGACTCTTGGCAAGGGAGATCGAGCATGATCTCCCCTCTCATCTGGCAGCACCTAGGCTCCGGGCAGACTCTTCTCAAAAGCCCTTAACTCTCTACACATTGAAACTGGTATATATAGGCCTCGGCCCATATTAGATGCGACTTGGCCCATTCGTGCGATTGGACCATGCGTATGGTTCAATCGTGCGACTGGACCATACTTATGGTTTAGTCTAACGAATGTCCCAATCGCATCTCTTAGTCGCACGCCTGGTCCATTAGCATGGCTCAGTCGTACGACTAAGTCTCATTTGCATATGCTCCTGCGAATGACCCAGTTTCATGTGTTTACAACATATCAGGTGTATTACATTAAGCCTTGACTATTCGACAAGCGATGGACACACTATATATGACAATATATGCTTCAACAGGACGCCCGGGATCCAGTCGCATGGTCACACAACCAATTTTCAGTAAAAACTCCCAGGCACATATGCACTGTCCAGGCGCGTGGGCACTATTCAGGCGCACGGGACTTAGGTTCATGAACACTTAACCCAATTCCAGTGGAAGTTTCCAGGCACATGGGCACTGTTCATGCGCATGGGCATTGTTCAGGCACATGAACACGGTTCAGATGTATGAGCCCAGTTTCAGGAGCATGACTTTAGACAAGCGCCCACACTTGGACACTTGCACGAATTCATAATTCACCTTGGTTCCAAGGGGGGGGGGTGTTACATTCTCCCACCATTTAAAAAGTTTCATCCTCGAAATTTTTCCTTCAATCAGATTTTGGAACGATTTTTCTTGAAGAGATGCGGCTATTCCCTCCTCATTTCATCTTCTCGCTCCCAAGTGAACTCAGGTCCTCGCTTAGAGTTCCACCTTACTTTTACCTTGGGTATACGACTTCGCCTAAGCTTCTGGACCAGTCTATCAGTGATCTCTATGGGTTCCTCAGTGAAGTTTAAATTTCTACCGATTTTGGCTTCCTTTATTGGCAATTCCAGGGTTTTGTCCACCAGAAACTTTTTCAGGTTAGATACATGGAAGGTGTTATGTATGTAACTCAACTCTTGAGGTAGCCTTAGTTGATATGCTACCTGACCAACCCTTGCCAATATTTCAAAGGGTCCTATGTATCTTGGGCTTAGCTTACCCCTTTTGCCGAATCTCACGGCTCCCTTCCAGGGTGCGACCTTTAACATCATGTAAGGATTCCTATAAGTCTTATGCATCCAAAATATCCAAAGTTTCTCTATATGCATGCACAGAAGTATAGAAGTAGAAATGCTTCGGAAGTTTTACACCATGCACTAGAAAATATTCTAAGTGTAAAATCTTCCGAAGCCAAGACCAACATCTTTCGAAGCCAAAAGTGAAGTCTTTCGAAGCTTCAAAGACAAAGTCTTCCGAAGCCAAAGAGTGAAGACAGATTTCTTCCGAAGACTTTTATGAACATGCTTTTATCTAATGTACTTTACCATAAAGCTGGACTACTTTTCTACTACAACTATATTCAGTCACCAACTTACATGAGTTGGTGAAAAGTTCCATGTTTTTGGTAACTGTACATTGAGGTCTTGAGTCTGAGCTTTCTACTTTATGTACTTTTATCCTTTTTGTAATATATTAGGTTGTGAGCTATGGCACGTCATAGTCACTAGTCAAAACGCAATCTCCCTTTTGACTCTACATTTGATTTTGTAGTTGTCTAGTCTTATGTATCAAGCTAGCCTTCAAAGTATGGCCGGCTGTAGCATGTAGTATAAAGTATCTCAAGTACTTGTAACTTTCTTTCTATGCTTTGTAATACTTGTAATAGAACTTGAGGAGCAATATACAACATTCTTGAAAACCATACACTTATGTGTTTGCTATCTTGTTCTGTCTCACATTTTACTTGTGTTCTTAGTATCTTTCTTATAAGTTACCAGTTCCCTATTTGATCCGTTAAGTGTTCTAAAGAACTCTTCTCATTGCGTTGTTGTGTTGTAAGTGTATACCCTTAAACGGTCTTGCATTTGGTATCAGAGCATTCCAGGCTCTTGATATAAGATCTCACCATCTTAGGATCCCTCGCATACACAAAATACTTAACAACTCAAATGACAACTATTACTAAAGCTGATATGGAAACTAGAACTTAGACAAAGTCTCCACTGATCACTCTTGAAGACTTTGATACTTGGTGTCAAAGAATGGAAGGCTTTATGAAGTCTCAAGATTCCAGGATGTGGGACTCTATTATTTAAGGACCTTACATACCAAGCACCACTGCAGCTACTGGTGGTGGACTATTCTGAAGAAGATAGAAAAAGAATAAAGATTGATTAAAAGGCCATGACAGCCATTCAAACTGCTCTTCCAAACTCCATATACAGATGCTTCAAGAAGTGCAAAACTGCCAAGCAATTGTGGGAAGCACTGAAGCTTAGGAATAAAGGGGTCAAATGAAGCAAAGGAGAATAAGAATGATCTCTTGAAGCAGCAGTTTGAAAACTTCACCTTCAAAGTAGGTGAAACCATGACTCAACAATACTTTAGGTATGTTGAGATTATGGATACTCTAATGGATGTTGGAGTAACTCTTGAGAACAAAGACATTATAAGGAAGTTCATGTGCTCTCTTCCTAGACAATGGACATATTATTGTGTTGTTATCAAGAGGACTGAGAACCTTGAGACTCTTAATCTTACAGAGTTGTATGCTATTCTCAGTGGATACCAGATGGAGATAAACATGCAAAACTCATCTGGTAGCTCCAGCAATCAACTGAGTTCAGCCCTCCATGTGGTTGAAAGGGAAAGCATTGAGCCACATTATCATCTTATATGCTACCCTGACAAGTCACAAAAGGGTCCTTTCATCACCTTCCCAGAGACCGCAAGAGAAAGCTACACTCAAGAAAATCCATTCCAAGAGACAAGTTCTTCTCATTCTTTTGTCTCTACTGATAAGAGCACAGGCAATTTTCTCTTCACCCTTGAAGACCTGGACTGTATACATCCAGAAAATCTGGAGTACATGGAGATAGTTCAACAGATGGCTCTTCTCACTCACAGATCCAAGAAGTTTTACAAGAGGACAGGGAGGAAGTTTCCAAGTAATACAGCCAATGGAAAGTTTGGGCTGGATAAAAGCAAAGTAAAGTGTTACAACTGCAACCAGGTAGGACACTTTGCAAGGGAGTGTAAGGCACCAAGGATAAATGGTGGTCGAACACAAGCCAGACCAAACTACACTGATAAAGCTCCCCGGAATGAGAAGCCAAAGCAGCAAGCTACAGTTGCCGTTGAAGAAGGAGACTTTGACTGGAGCTGTTAAATGGAACATGCGTCTCCAAACCAAGCACTCATGGCAGACCACGATGAAGCCAAGTTATTAGAACATCTTTGTACTCATGAATGCATTGCTAAAGTATATAGATACAGGTCCTATAACTTAGAGATAAGATCTGATCTTGAGTCCTTACAGGTTTTAAAAGCTGATTTTAAGAGAGGCTTAGCTTGAGTCATAACTAAGTTGACTGAATGCAAGGCTTAGCTTGTGATCAGCAAAGCCAGGGCAGAAAAATGTGTCCTTGAAGAAAAGACCTTCAAGAACATAATATCCTCATCCTTGCATGCAAAAGTTTGTTATCAAAATAAGTAGGGGACTGGGATCTAGTGAGATAGCTCCTCCACACACAATCTTGTCTGTAAGATGTCCTAGGTGTGGAACTTATGAAGATGAGCTTCCCCTCATAGACCCCATGACTGAAGAGGATGAAGAGGAGATGGTGAAGAATGGCTCTGAGAAGAGTGAAGAAGAGGATTCTAAAAAAGGTCACCATCCCTCCGAGGAGAGTAAAGCTATTGGGATGACCAAGTCTAAGAGAAAGAACTTGATCAGGAAAGTCAAGAGAAAGTCCAAGAAGGCTCAAGAGATCAAGTCCACCTTCAACTCTGCATAGAAACAAGTCTTTATCTCTGCAGAATTTGAAGTGGTTAAGGCTGCAGACACAAACTGGAACTCTAAAAACAAGAGTTCTATCTCTTGTCCAAATCATCCCATCATCAAGAAGAAGGTTGATCAGTTGTGTACCACTGTTGTGCATCCTAAACCATCCAGCTCCAAAGGTAGTTCTATCCCCAAAAGAATTACCACAACATATGCAAAGATGAAGATGGAGAAGGAAAATGATCAAGTTCAGCCTTGTTCATAAAAGAAGACTCTTAGAAGGAAGAAAATAGACTGTGTTATGTGTTGGAGTACTTCTTATCTTGTTAAAGATTGTGTTTACAATCTAAAGAGTACTCTCCACATGACCAAAAAAGAAACTTCTAAGAGCATGGAGAAGAAGAAGAAAGCTTCGGAAGGAAAATCTTTTTCCTTCGAAAGCTCCAAAATGAAGAAGAAGACAAGTGGAAACTTGCCTTCGGAAGAAAACTTAGTCTCGGAAGAAAGGAATACTTCGGAAGAAAGGAATACTTCCGAAGCACTAAAGCTTGCTGCAGTGAAAGCAAGATCTTCCGAAGGTCCAGTCATTAAAACTTCCAAAGTCAACAAATCATCCGAAGTATTGAAGGTCAAGTCTAAGCTTGCAAAGGTGGTGTGAAAGGCAAAGAAAGACCAAGTGGGTGAAAGTTCTTCATCAACATCAGCAAATGATCCTCAAAACATGACTATAGGATTAATTACTGTTGCATTGTCTTCAACTTCTTTTGATTATCCCAAGACCAATGAGGCTTGGGTTTTCGAATGTAACTAACCAACTCTTTTATGCAGGAACAGCTCAAGACAAACAAAAATGCATGGATCATTGACAGTGGCTGTTCCAGACACATGACAGGAAATAGGTCACTACTCCAAAAGTTTGAAAGAATTGATGGAGGACCAGTTGCTTTTGTAGGAGATGCAGGGGGTTAAATTACAGGAAGGGCATGGTCACAAATGGTAAGCTCAACATTGAGAATGTAAACTTTGTCAAGGAGATTGGGTACAATCTTCTGAGTGTATCCAAATTTTGTGATCAGAGTCATAAGATTCTCTTTACTGAGCATGAGTGCATTGTTCTCAGGCTCGAGGTGGTCATTCCTCAAGAGCATATCCTGCTCAGAGTCCCCAGGAAAGGGAACATGTAAAAGCTGGATTTGCAAGAAACATCTCGCTCAGGAGAAGTTTCATGTTTTCTATCTAAAGCAAATAGTGATGAGTTTTTCCTCTAACATAAAAGAATGTGCCATGTAAACTTTAAAAACATGAATAAATTAATTAAGAATGATTTGCTAACTGGAATGCCAAAGAAAGAGTTTACAAGTGATGACCACTGTGTTGCATGCCTAAAGGGAAAGCAACACAAGGTATCTCACAAGCCAAAGGAAAGAAACTCCATCACTACTCCCCTACACTTATTACATATGGATCTCTTTGGCCCTACTAGTGTAATAAGTCTAGAAAGGACCTCTTATTGTGTGGTGATCACAGATGACTTTACAAGATTCACTTGGGTCTTCTTTCTTAGAACTAAGGATGAGACGCTTGAGATTTTAAAGAATTTCATCTTAAAGATTGAAAATCAATCTAATCACAAGGTCTAAACCTTAAGATGTGATCAAGGAACTGAATTCAAGAACCAAATCCTTGATACATTTTGTTATGAAAAGGGTATTACAAGACAATATAGTGCTCCCAGGACTGCTCAGTAAAGTGGTGTTACTGAGGGGAGAAACAGGACACTAATTGAAGCTGAAAAATCTATGTTGTCTAACTCTAAATTGCCCATGACCTTTTGGGCAGAGGAAGTGAACATTGCTTGCTATGTGCAAAACATAGTTTTAGTAGTTAAGACACATGGTAAGACTCCTTATGAACATTGGTACAAGAGGAAACCTTTCATTGGTTTTCTCAAATCATTTGGATGTCCTTGCACCATCTTGAATACCAAAGATCAAATTGCCAAGTTTGCTGAGAAATCAAATGATGGAGATTTTATTGGATACTCTTCTCAAGTTAAGGCTTATAGAGTATACAATCTCAGAACTATAATAGTTAAGAAGTCAGCCAATGTGACTTTCAATGAGCACACTCCCAGTGTGAAAGGTTCTGGTCCTGATTGACTATTTGATCTTGATTTAGTTACCAACTTTTTTAACAAATCTTGTAAGCATGTTTCGAGATCCACAGATATATTACCTACAGGTGATTCTGACCTAAGATTTGAGCTGAGAAGGCCTTCAAGAAACAAAACTTCAGCTGTAGTTGTAACTAATCCTGCAAATGAAGTTTCTACCAGCATATCAATGACAAATCCTGCTGATACTTCTAGGGTGCCTTCAAATTCTAGCTTAGAGGCATAAAACTCAGATGAAAGAGCTTCAAATGTTGTAGAAAATGGTGGTGGTGAAAGTGATCAAAATTTCCTTGATGCTGACAACCACTCCATTGAAGACCACATCAATGATGTCACACACTCATTGGATCAAGTCAATCTTGATAAGTGTACTAATGTGGAGGGTGAATCCTCTTTGTCAGATCAAAATTTCTCTAATTTAGATCTATCTAAGCAACTTGCTGTGATCCCTCAGCTAAGGATCCACAAGTCTCACCCTACCAAAAACATCATTAGTAATGTTGATTCAGGTGTAAGAACAAGAGGACAAACCCATGATGCAAATGTTTGTCTTCACTTTTGTTTCTTGTCCCAGATTGAGCCAAAGAAGATTGATGAGGCTCTAAAGGATGGAAGTTAGGTTGAAGCAATGCAAGAGGAGCTGCTTCAATTCAAAAGGCAAAAGGTTTGGAACCTATGTCCTCTTCCTCAAGGGAAGACTACCATAGGAACCAAATGGGTGTTCAGGAATAAGAATGATGATAGAGGACTTGTCATCAAGAACAAGGCAAGAGTAGTTGTTCAAGGGTATACTCAAGAAAAGGAATTTAGTACACAGATATTTTTGCTCTTGTAGCAAGACATGAAGCTATTAGGATATTCCTAGCTTTTGCTGCATCCAAGAACTTCAAGGTCTACCAACTTGATGTCAAGTGTGCTTTTCTCTATAGGGTGATTGATGAAGAGGTGTATGTCAGACAACCTCCTGGGTTTGTAGATCTTGATCATCCTGATTATGTCTACAGGCTTGATAAAGCTCTTTATGGGTTGTACCAAGCACCAAGGAAGTGGTATGAGACTCTATCACATTATCTCTGTCAGCATGGCTACATTGATGGAACTCTCTTCGTCAAAGGAACAGGAAATGAAATAATGCTAGTTCAAGTATATGTAGATGACATTAAATTTGGGTCAACTAATCCAAAACTCTATAAAGACATTGAGAAGCTGACGAGGGATAGATTTGAAAGGAGTGCATGGGGGAACTCAATTTCTTTCTAGGAATTCAAGTGAAGCAAGTTGACAATGACATCTTCATAAGTCAGTCAAAGTATGTACAAGACATACTTAGAAGATTTAACATGACTGATTGTAAGGTTACTAAGATACCCATAGCCAGAAACCACTCCCTTGGACTTGATCTTGAGGGGGAGTGTGTTGATGAGCATCTCTACAGGGCAATGATTGGGTCTCTTATGTACCTCACAGCTAGTAGGCCTGATATCATGTTTGCCACATGTATTTGTGCAAGATATCAAGCCAAGCCCAAGATGTCACACCTAATCACTGTCAAGAGAATTTAAGATATCTCAAAGGTGTTCCATCACTTGGCCTTTGGTATCCAAAGAGTTATGACTTCAATCTGTATGCTTATACAAATAGTGGCTATGGTGGTTGCAACATGACTACAAAATCTACATCTAGGGATGTCAATTTCTTGGTGGAGGATAGTCTCTTGGAAATGCAGGAAACAATCCTTTGTGTCTGCATCAACTGCTGAAGCTTAATACATTGCTGCTGCAAGCTATTGTGCTCAAATGCTTTGGATTCAGAATCAGATGCTAGACTATGTATTCAACTTCAAAGAGATTCCCATTCATATAGACAACAATAGTGCTATCCAATCAAAGAGAATCTTGTGCAGCACTCAAGGACAAAACACATCAACATCAGGTATCATTTGATTAGAGATAACTTTGAAAAGGGTTTAATCAAACTAGTTAAAGTTAACACAAATAAATAATATGCTGATCTGGTCACCAAAGCCTTTGATGAAAAGAGATTCAAATACCTTGTATAAGCTATTGGGATGATTAACTTTGAGTAGCTTTTCTTAAAACTTAATCATTTTATTTCTAAGACATGTGTGTCCTAAGTTGTTTATTTTATCACCTTCATAAGCCCTTGTTCTTCTTGTAAGAAAAATCTTTTTAAAAGTAATTCATTAGATTTTTGAATATTTTGATCTTTTTATCCTTCGGAAGATTTATAATTACCTTTGGAAGAAACTTATGTCTTAGAATACAAATAACTACATTAGTAAATTTACTTTCGAAAAAAATTTCTGAAATATCTTCCGAAGCTTAAAATTAATTAAAGTACTTATATGTTTCAAAGAAAAATTTTCTTCTGAAAGCAATTACCTTCGGAAGTTTTCATTCCTCTTAGAATAAAAACTCTGAGTAATAAATCTCTTTCGAAGCAAAATTCTCAAAAACCTTTGGAATATATTCCGAAGCCAATTTGCCTTCGGAATCTTTTATTCAGAAATTCCAAAGCAAAATAACCTTCGGAAGATTTCTTGACTTCCAAGAAAACTACTTTTTGGGCAAAAGTAAACTACTTTTTCAGAGGTAGGACCGACTTCTGGATTTCAAAATTTATCCTCATTCATTAACTTTGTCTTAAATCCATTTCATATATATACCCAACGGTTCCCCCCTCTTTCACTATCTTCTTCATTTGCACTATTCCTCTAACCTAAATTCACTCAAACCACCTTTGTTCTTCACCTTCCTTCACCATTAAGCTTCTCAAAATGGCCAACCTAAACAGCAAAAACAACCCTGATTTCTCCTTGCAACTTCACATTCAACACAACCAGGTTGCTCTGTTAGACTCCGAGAAAAATGATAGTTTCTCAAAGGTTTGCCGTTTTCTAGCTTTATCCAACTACTTCACCTCCCTAACCATTGATCCTACTATCTATGAGGATCAATTGCTTGAATTTTGGAAGACCTGTGAAGAGGTCATAATGGATGGGGAGAAGACACTATCTGCTACAATGTAGGGGATGACAATCTTCATCACTCCGACCATCATCAACACTCATCTTCAGCTGGATGATGAAGAAGGTGAGTTGTCCTTCTCAAAGGAAGCTGTTAATCATTCCTTTATGCAGATGGGATATGAGGGAGATTTCTCTGTAAAGACCTTCAGGAAAGGAAAGGTCTTATCCTAGTAGAAATACCTGCTACATGTGATTATCCATAGCTTGTCAAACAAGCATGGAGGGTGGGACCAGATTCCTGAGGATCTCTCCTTCATAATGCATGGAATGGTTCAAGGGTTCAAGTTCAGGTACTCTCAGTTTGTTTATACAAATTTGCTTGCTAACTTGGACTCCTTAGAGTATTACATGTTTCCTAGATATGTTCAATACATTCTTGGAAACAGGTAATATTCTTAAATTGGGACAGATGAAACCCGACATCTTTTCATGAAGAAGCCAATTGTAGGCTTCTCAGGGGCAGAAAAAGCCCTTGTCCCCAAAATGTTAGAGCTCATTGCTCAAGGTGACAACCTAGCAACAAAAGCTAGTGTTGAACCCACACCTTCTATCTCTCAACCACCAAAAAGCCCACAAATCACCCTCACCTACCAAAGAAAATCCAAACGAACCCCTACTCAAGCTATTGAGCTTCTGCAGGCCCCCATATACTCACCCATGTAGGAGGAAGTGGATACCAGAACTTCCACTTCCCCTGAGGAGCAAACCACTCCCATTTCTTTAAGGATCAGTGCTGAGGTTCCTCATGCTCAGCCTGATGAGCTCACTAGACCAACTGCCTTAAGCCTTCACTCTGAGTCTCAACACTCAAGTGAACAACCTTCAGGGGACAGTTGCCATCCCCAGCCTTTAGACTTAAACCAACCCATTCCTAACCTTGAATTCTATACTAATGAAGACTTAGGTTACAGTGAGTACCATGAGTCTCTCTACTCTTCCCCTACACAAAGAGAGATGAGTGCTCCTGAGTCTCTTATGTCTTGCCACATCAGTCACCCATTACTAAAGTGGACCTCTCTGAACCTATTTAGGAGATCCATATGGAAGAGGCTCTCAGTTTTGCAAGTGATTACATCATTAAGACCTCAACCATGGTAACTCGGCCCATTAACACTTCAACTAAGGCTGTTAGTGAGCAGAGGAAATCCAGCAGCCAAGACCATGCAGTTGGTGGTAAGAATGAGGACTTTGGTCCAATTCTCTCATACACCAGTGATTCTTCTGATGGAGATGAGAGAAATTTGAGACTAAAGGTGCAAAAACTATCAAAAACATGCACCTACCTAGTCTCTAAGGTTAGTCAACTTGAATCTTAGGTGACTATCCTGCAAAACAGGGTCAATGATCAGCAAATTGAGATATCATATCTCAGGGAAAAACTAGCTGGGAGACCTTTGTGGATGTGATTGACCTAACTTCTAGCTCACCTATGCAAGAGGGTGATGCTACGAAAAAGGGGGAGAAAGTCATTGCAATCACAGAACCTGGAAGTTCTTCAGGGAGTATGGACATTGAGGACTCACCATCCTCACTTGCAATTGTGCATACTTAGTAACTTCCTCAAGTTCACATTGATGTGGATTCTCTAGACTCGTTCATTCAGAGTCTCTTTAAGGAAGGCATTCCAAGGGCTATGTCATCCCCACCCCAAGAACTTCAAAATACATCATTGAGTGGAGGTATGATGCTGATAGAAGAGCCCTCATTCTTCAAAAAGTTCACGGGTATCTAGAGGTATTCAACTTTCAGACCTTGAACTATTAGACAAGCTGGCAGGCTAGCATAGAGGATTCAAGACAGAATTACTGAATAGTTTGGCCTAAGAAGGAGACAATGGCAATTAGGTAATGTCATTGGTCAACTGGATGTTGAGGCAGACCCAGAGATTTGCTTCAAAGGAAAAACCTTGATAGGAAAGCCTAGTGATAGAGCCTGAGAGCCCTGTCACACCAACAACTACTTCAGCAATTCATTCCCTCAGTGAAACACCTGCTGGTGAAGGTGTATCACAGCCTCTCTCTGGCCAGAGCTTGGATGCTATACCAAGCAATAAAGGCCAAAGCTCTCTCCACCCTATGTCACAACGGTCTGTGGGTGACAAAGGGAAAAGGATTTTAAATTCTGAGGAGATTGAGGAGGAGGAGAGAGAGAGGAAGAGGAAGCTAAGGGGAGAAAGTTCCTCTAGGTCTTCAGGCTTCATGCAAGCTGCAATCAGGGCTGCCCCCAGACCAAACACTCAAGATGATGAGTTGAGGGCACTCAGGATTACCTACCTGCAGACCAGGAACTATGACAATGATGAGATTGTATCTCTCCCCTTAGAGGAACTCAATGAACTGGCTGACTTGGAAGTGTCAAGAGAGATGAAGGAAGCAGAGGATGCAAGGCTGCTCCTCTAAATCATAGAAGAGAAGAGACAGAAAAGACTGTACAAGCATGTTCCTACTCTCTCCCCATTTCAAGAAAGCCCTGTGCAAGAGACTCTGGCAACTACATAAGAACCTAAGGTAGACAAAAAAATAGATAGGCAAAATATGATCAACTACATGAGTGCCACAGGTCTCTACCAGGCATATGCACTTCTTCCCTTGTCTTTTGAGTACATTGAGTTTGAGTATCTCAAACAACTTGAACTTCAAGTGCTGAAAGAACAAAAGGCAACAAAGAGAAAGATGAGGGAAGAGGGTGCAAAGTCAAGAGCCATCATACAAAAGAGTATGAAGAAGTCTGCTGACAGACAAAGGATGATGAGCTTCTTGAAGCTGAATGGATTCTCCAGAATGAGACTTGGCCCTATGTCTCTATCCACAATGGATGAGCATATTATGGTAATCAAGCAGAAGATCAAAAGTGGAGAGCTCATTGACTTACACTCCCCTTCAAGTCATGCTCCTCCGGAAGTGGAGGTTAAGGTTGAACAACCTGAGACAACACAACCTGGACCTCCTGCTGAGTCTCAGTAACCTTCATCTTCTGATCCACAGCAGGGTCAAACTCCCTCTTCATCTGAACCTGTGAGGGAGGAACACCCAACTGAGCAAGACAAGACTGATCAACAAGGTGCTGCAAGCCAGTCTTCTCAGTTAAAGTCTTCAAAGAGGAGAAGAGGATAGCTTCTAAACCAAAGTCAAAGAAGAAGAAGAAGTCTTAATCATCCACCTCCAAGCCTCAGGTTGAATAAGATCAACCTAAGGAAGTGCATGAAGAGGCAGCCTAATAAACTCCAATTAAAGTGGCTCCTCTTGCATATAAGTGACCCATCTTATCTTGGACCTTCACAACTAATCCAGAAAGATGGCATGTGATCAGAGATCAAGGTGGTAAAGATGTCTACACATGGCAAGACTTATTCAACCTACCTCTGCATGATCTCTTTGAGATGAGAAGATACTATGAGAGTCTGAGTGATCCTGACCATCTAATGAAGAAGGGCATGGTCATCATCATGATGAGGACTGTCAGCATCTGAAGATCTTCAAATATTTTGGTAGCATCAGCCTAGGGGGAGTTTGTAAGGATTCCTATAAGTCTGATGCCGCCAAAACATCCAAAGTTTCTCTGCATGCATGCACTGAAGTACAGATATAGAAATGTTTCGAATGTTTTACACCATGAACTTATTCTAAGTGTAAAATCTTCCAAAGCCAAGACCAACATCTTCCGAAGCCAAAAGTGAAGTCTTCCGAAGCTTCAAAGACGAAGTCTTCCGAAGCCAAAGAGTGAAGACAGATTTCTTCCGAAGACTTTTATGAACATGCTTTTATCTGATGTACTTTACCATAAAGCTGGACCACCTTTCCGTTGCAACTCTGTTAAGTCACCAACTTACATGAATTGGTGAAAAGGTCCATGCTTTTGTTAACTGTACATTGAGGTCTTGAGTCTGAGCCTTCTACTTTATGTACTTTTTGTAGATACATATGTACCTTGTTTACGATCTTAATGTAATATGTTTGTCATGTCCTTAATGTAAATGAAATATATGAGTTGAATGAAACAGAATATGTGATTGATGATCTTAATGTTGAATGTTTCAGTGTATGTTTGAATGTTTATTGTTTATTAACGCATGGTTGAACTAACTATATAGGTTTGTGGTTGTTTTACATAGATCTTAGTCAAGAATGGTTGAGAAATATGTTTAAACTTAGTCATGTGAAGTTCTTATGCGAATGGCCCATGCGAATGGACCATATGCATGAACAACTTCATGCTATTGAACCAGTCGCACGACTGAACCAGGAGACTAGATCAGTCGCACGATTGTGACATGGATTGACTCAGTCACACGACTGAAGCCTCAGTCGTGCGAATGGATCAACCGCATGACTCAGTCGCACGACTGAACCATGCTAATGGTTCAGTCGCACGAATGAGAAACCCTAACCTATAAATACCACTTAATTCGTGGAAAAACGTAACACTTCGAATACCTACGTACTAAATCACACCCTAGCCGTCCAGAGACTTCTACGAACCTGTTCCAAGTTCATAGATCGCACTAAATCGATTTGCAATCGTTCTTAATGTTTAGATTCATTCTAAGATCGATTCTACGTGCGTTCTCACTGATTGGATCGCCAATCAAATAGGATTCCGCACTATTTGAGTTCGTATACGCGTAAATCAGTTAGTACTATGTCCCGTACACGGTCCTAACAAGTGGTATCAGAGCTTTGGCTCTTGATTTACGTGTGATTCAATCGATTTTGATATAAAAATCATGTTTTTTCACTAAAAAAACGCAATCTTTATGTGTCAAACAGTGTGTTTGACGTCTCCAGGTCAAAAAGTTAACGTTATCCGCCATACGGCAATTAGGGTTAGTGAGAAATTCGTGTTTTTGCGTCAAAATACCTTAAACCTTCGAATTCTCAAAATTCAGCAGCTTTAGTCGCACGATTGACTTAATCGCACGACTGAACCCATCCGCATCCCTCATACGCACGATTGGACTCAGTCGTTCATCCATTCGTACGTCTGAACTGCCGATTCGTATTGCTCATCCGCACCTGTCCATTCGCATGATTGAGCTATTCGCATTGGTTCATTCGCACGACTGAGCCTTCCGCATTGTTCAATCGCACGAAGAGTTCAATCGCATTCCTTCAGTCGCACAAGTAAAACAGTTTGTTCTAAAGTTCAAAGTTGATAGTAATGGAGGACCAATATTCAGCTTTCACCGCATGGAGGGACTCAAGGATACAGAATCTATTGCTTCTGGAAAATGAAGTGGGGAATCACAATAAACCCCTAAGCTCATAACGTTAGATGATTACCCACAATGGAAGCAAAGATTCGAGATTTACTTAAATGGAGTAGATCCCAATCTGTGGGAGTCGATAGAGACAGTGTATAGCATGCCTGTAGGTGCAGATGGAGTCAAACTTACCTTAGGCGGCCTGACTGATGGCCAAAAAGTAAAGTACAATGCTGAGAAGAAAGTATATGCGATGCTAACTCAGTCACTTCTTAAGGACATCTTCCATCAATTTTCTGAGAACAAGCAAGCAAAGAAGCTGTGGGATGAATTGGAAAAACGGTATGATGGGAATGCATCATTGAAAGCTCTAAAGGCTAAAGCGTTGAAGAAGGAGTTTGACAACTTCTCGTCAATGGGTAAGGAGAGCTTGGAAGATGTCATCGATCGGTTCTACCACTTGATGAGTGAGCTGCACACTCATGAAGTTACAACAACTATGGAGGACAAGGTGTCAAACTTTGCAGATGGGTTGCCAGAGAAGTGGGTTTCCTTTGTGTGCAACCTTAGATAGAATGAGATGCTGGCGAAGTTAGATATCAATGATTTCATTCTGAAGCTGAGAGAGGAAGAGTTGAGGATGAAGTACAGGGCCCAAAAGTCTTCATATGATCAGAATCCGTCACTGTACAACTCAACTCCACAAGCTCAAACGTCTGGAGCACCACTTCAAATGGAATTTGTGTCGAATTCACTCACTACATCTCAAGCTACTACTTCAGGATCTGACACGTCAGGGTCGTCTTGTAACCAATACATAGCACCTGAAGCCAATGCTACAAAACTGAAAACCGAGATTCTCGGGAATGTGACAGTAGAGGTAGCAAAGGAGCATATGGATCTCTTAGCAGCTGTCGTTCATTTTTATGACGGACTAGTTGCTGGGAAAATTAGGAACTGCCATCTGGCAGATGAGGACTACGAGTAGGTAGACTAGACAGAGCTGGAAAGAATGGACATCATGTGGGCCTTAGCAAGTGCTGTCCGGAGAGCTAGGAAGTTTGTCAAGAAGACCGGACAGAACTTGATTGCTACTAAAGACACAACTTTTGGTTTTGACAAGACCAAAGTTACCTCCTTCAACTGTGGGGAAAAGGGGCACTTCAAGCGTGAATGTGTGAAGGCCAAGAAGACAGGAAATATGAATCGATTCTCATCTTTCAATCGTCAAGATAAACCCACAAGTAGACCTACTTCGTCAAGCAAGGATCCTAAGGCCTTGACCGCTCAGGATGACGAAGGACAAGGTTGGAGCTTTCGGTTTGTGTCTCCTGGAGAATCCAACATTGCAAATGTAGAGGTGTTGGATGACGATACTGAAAGTGAAGACGATATCGCAGTCGAAATAGCCATGTCAGAAACTGAAGAAGCTGCGAAAGTGGTCAAGCCTGTGATTAAAGAAGATGACAAAATTACATGTTCAGAATCTCCAAAAGCGGAAGAGACATTCTCTACACTGATGGCAGATTCAACTGAATCTTCTCAGGTTGTCTGCTATAGTGCTGAAATTAACACTTGGATTGTAGATAGCGGAGCATCAAGGCACATGACTGGAAACCGGGCACTCCTGTCAAACGTCAAACAAATTAAAGGAGGTCATGTTTCTTTTGCGGGAAATAAAGGAGGTTACATCACAGCTCAAGGGGAAGTGGGGAATCAGAAAGTGAAGTTTGATAAAGTAAACTACGTTGAACAACTTCAAAACAACTTACTTTCTGTATCCTAAATATGTGACAAAGGATTTAAGGTAGTATTTGACAACAAGAAGTGCTATGTCCTGAAAAAGGACTATGTGATCCCGGGGGACCAAGTCTTAATGTCTGCCTCAAGATATAATGACCTTTATGTCTTGGATCTATCAAAGGTCTCTACAACGGATCATCAAGTTCAGTGCTTCTTGTCAAAGGCTACTGAGAAGGATTCTATCTTCTGGCATAGGAGAATGGGACACATCAATCCACGGAAGATGAATCACTTGATCCAGAATGATCTAGTGCGAGGAGTAAACGTCAAAAACTTCCAACTCTTGGATTTTTGTGTCGCCTACAAGAAAGGCAAACAGACGAAGAAGTCTCATAAAGAAAAGAAAGTTCATTCCATTGAACTGCCTCTTGAGCTTCTTCACATGGATCTAATTGGTCCAGTCAGTACAAGAAGCATCGCAGGCGACTTGTACTGCTATGTAGTTACAAATGACTACTCATGATTCTCTTGGGTGATTTTTCTGAAATCAAAATCAGAAACATTTGAGTCATTTAAAGAGTTAGTAACTACACTGGAGTCACTCTACAAGCTGAAGGTCAGACAAGTACGCTCAGACAACGGAACCGAGTTCAAGAACCAATGGATGGAGGCTTTCTACAAAGAAAAGGGAATTGTGCACCAGTTCACTTCCGCCTACACTCCTCAGATGAATGGTGTTGCTGAGAGAAAGAATCGCAGCTTTATAGAGACAGCATGGACGATGCTAGCAAACTCAAAACGGCCCATCCAATTCGGGAATGAGGCAGTTGCCAATGCGTGTTACACGTTAAATCGAGTTCTGGTGGTAAAACGTCATTGCAAGACGTGTTACGAGTTACTTCAACAACATAAACCAAATCTAGAGTATCTCGAACCGTTTGGCGCACCTTGCACCCTATTGAAGAAAAAGCAGGAAGGCAAGTTTAGCGAGAAGGCTGAAGAGGGAATCTTTCTAGGATACAGCATACCAAATAAGAGAGTTTATAACAACTCAACGGGTCAAGTAGAAGTGTGGTGTAACATGGACGTTCAGAGATACACCACCCCTCTAGCTGGAATCTTCAAGTCCTTCAACATCCCTCTATCCACTTCTGACGATGAGTTAGCAATCAAAATGATGTATGATGTCTTAAACACACATCACAAGACTCGACATCATCTGGTTCACAAGGTGAATCGTCTAACCATTCTGGGGGAGCACTCGAGGTAAACGACTCCTCCTCTGACGATGAAGCCGTGGAGAATGACCAGAACAATATGGAGGAACAGCTTCCTACTACTGCAAGTCCACAAGCATCTGACATTAATGCCTCTGAGTCTTCAGAACCTCACACTCCTACTGCCTCAGATCCGGAACCAAACATTCATAATCTTGATTCTGAGGTAGTTGTTCCCACCACTCCTGGATCACGCCTTAATGTCTATCATCCTTTGGACAATGTCATTGGGGATGTCAGATCAGGAGTTCAGACAAGAAATCAGCTATATTCAGCTGATTATGCCTCGGTAATGGAAAAGGGATATCTTCACGATGGTGCATATCGTTGTTTTGTGTCACAGTTTGAGCAATAATACGTCAGTGAAGCCCTAAATGATGAGGCATGGGTAAGTGCCTTGCAAGAAGAACTTCTTCAGTTCAAGAAGTTAGGTGTATGGACACTGGTGGATAGACCTAAAGGTGCTAAGGTCATTGGCACCAAATGGGTCTTGAAATGTAAGAAAGAAGACCAAGATGTCAACATCAGGAACAAGGCTCGACTTGTAGTTCAAGGATTTCGACAAGTCGAGGGAATTGATTACAATGAAGTATTTGCACATGTGGCGAGAATGGAAGCCATCCGTATCTTCCTAGCCTATGCCTCTTACATGAAAATTAAAGTCTATCAATTGGATGTAAAGAGTGCATTTCTTCATGGTGAAATACGGAAAACAGTGTATGGCAGTCAACCCGAAGGATTTGAGGATCCATATCATCGGGACAGAGTTTACAAACTGGATAAGGCACTCTACGGGCTTCACCAAGCCCCGAGAGCATGGTATGAAAAACTCTCAACTCACCTTGTGAAACACGGATTTCGCAGAGATGTAATTGACTGTACACTGTTCATCAAAGAAAAGGATGGTGATCTACTGCTTGTTCAGATCTATGTTGATTACGTAATCTTTGGTTCCAAGAATGAAGACTTATGTAAAGAATTTGAAGAAGTAATGAAGGTAGAATTTGAAATGAGTGCCATGGGAGAGATGAAGTTCTTTCTCGGGTTATAGGTGGATCAAACACCAAAGGGGATATTTCTACATCAAACCAAGTATGTAGGGGATATTCTCAGTCGGTTTGACATGGAAAATGCTTCCGCAGCTAGGACTCCACTTGCTACAAACCATGATGTAGCACCCGACGAGAATGTTGATCTGGTCGATGCTACCATGTACCGAGGAATGATTGGGTCCCTCATGTACCTCACTGCCTCAAGACCTGATATCATGTACGTGATGTGTCTATGTTCAAGATATCAGGTGAAACCAAAAGTTAACCATCTTATAGGGGTTAAGAGGATCGTTTGTTATCTGAAGGGTACACCAACACTTGGGTTGTGGTATCCTCATGACGATGATTGGTGAGCTTATCGCGTACAGTGACTCGGATTATGGCGGCTGCAAAATGAACTAAATCACATACTAGCCTTCCAGAGACTTCTAAGAACCTGTCCAAGTTCATATATCGCACTAAATCGATTTGCAATCGTTCTTAACGTTTAGATTCATTCTAAGATCGATTCTACGTGCGTTCCCACTGATTGGATCGCCAATCAAATAGGATTCCGCACTATTTGAGTTGGTATACGCATAAATCAGTTAGTACTCCGTCCCGTACACCGTCCAGTACTCGTTGGGTGATACCACTTGTTAGGACCGTGTACGAGAAGGAGTACTAACTAATTTACGCGTATACCAACTCAAATAGTGTGGAATCCTATTTGACTGGCGATCCAATCAGTGAGAACGCACGTTGAATCGATCTTAGAACGAATCTAAACGTTAAGAACGATTGCAAATCGATTTAGTGCGATCTATGAACTTGGAACAGGTTCTTAGAAGTCTCTGGACGGCTAGGGTGCGATTTAGTACGTAGGTATTCGAAGTGTTATGTTTTTCCACGAATTAAGTGGTATTTATAGGTTAGGGTTTCTCATTCGTGCGCCTGAACCATTAGCATGGTTCAGTCGTGCGACTGTGTCAATCTCATGTCACAATCGTGCGACTGATCCAGTCTCCTGGTTCAGTCGTGCGACTAGTTCATTAGCATGAAGTTGTTCATGCGTATGGTCCATTCGCATGGGCCATTCGCATAAGAACTTCACATGACTAAGTTTAAACAAATTTCTCAACCATTCTTGACTAAGATATGTAAACAACCACAAACCTATATAGTTAGTTCAACCATGCGTTAATAAACAATAAACATTCAAACATACACTAAAACATTCAACATTAAGATCATCAATCACATATTCTGTTTCATTCAACTCATATATTTCATTTACATTAAGGACATGACAGACATATTACATTAAGATCATAAACTAGGTACATATGTATCTACAAACTCCCCCTTGGACCTAGTTTCTATCATTGTCTGGCATCCTTCATTAGCTCGTCAAACTTCTTATGCCTACTGTGACTCCAGCATGTATCTCAAAAGCAAAGCAGAGTCTTATCACATTCTGAAACTGGAGGGCCTGTATGATATCCTGCAGATCATAGAATAATGGCCACCTGTATAACGTATAAACATCACTAGCTGACAGGTTGGTTAACCACATTGGGTCAAGAACCCAGATGGTCTCCATTTGGCGCTCTTTCTGTAACACTATGACCGCTTCTCCTGTTCTCCAGTCATAATACCACCACTTGAAGTGGGGAGTGAAGTCCTGTGGAATTTCCCTCATGGGAATCTTTGACATAGTACGAGGAGGACTCCACTTCAACACCACTTTGGGTTTCCCAGTCCTTGGGTCCACCTCCGACCTTTGAATGTATCTTGTAGGTTGTTGAGGCTTGAAGTTAACCCATCGAGTGTGGCATTCTCTCTTCAACGCAGCTTCAAACCAGCCTGACATCTTCCTGGGATCAGCATATAGCAGGTTCAGGCGTGCCAACTGGTTGAGCTCAAAACCAGGGAGAGTCTTCAGATCATGTGGAAATCTTAAGTACTCGATTCCCTTCTCCCGCTTCACAACATATACATTTTGATCCTCAAAGTAAGCCCATGCTATAATCTTTCCAGACACCTTTAGGTGCTTCTTTACTCTGCAGAGCTTGGCGTAGGGACTCGGCTTTGGTGATGTGTGTTGGGCACGGATCTCTGCAAAACAAGCCGCCCACTCAGCCTTTTTGGTCTCAACATCAGCATCCAAGGCTTGGGCTTGGCTTTCTGATTTCTCGGCCTCCCTCTCCATCGTATCCACTTTAGCATACATATCACTGTTGAGAGTATTTCCAAAATCAGGGACCCCATTTCCCTGTCGATCAGTATATTCAAGATAGTGTTGTGCTGTGACGTCTCCAATTTCTATCTCATCAACATCATGGAGCTCGACATCACTAGCAACCTCGACCGTAGGGGCATCTTTGACCAGTTCATCCAGATTTAACCGGAACATCTCTGCCAGTTGCTCATCAATGAGATCATGAATGATTTCTCCTTCTTCGGGAGCATAGCTCACTAACCTCCTAACAATCCCTTGCAGATCAAGTATCATAGCGAATTGAGACTTGATCTGCTGCAGGGGAGCAACATCATATTCATCTCGCTGATATTGTGGATCTGCTTGATTTAAAACATGTAACACATCAGTCATTAGTAGAAAAATAAGACAGTTAAATAATCAATTATATAAATAAACATTCATTTCATAAGTTTTTTATACATGATTCAATTACACAAAAGTTCAAAATACAGAAACATCTAATCATTACTTTTGTACTGAATCATATGCTCTTCTGCAGTTGAGGCTGATGTTGAGGCACCCTGATCTTGATTTTTCTTGGTCCGCCTCTCTCTTGCTTCTGTTGCCCCCGATGTAGGTGCATATCCTCCTTCTTCATCATCTCCTCCATCTCCTGCACTCTCATCCTCTCCTCCCTTTGTCTCATCCTCTTCATCATCATCTTCATCCTCACCATCATCATCATCATCATCACCATCTCCCTCTCGTATCTTCAGAGGCTCATCCTTTGTGCCTTTAAGTTTGAGCAGGATGGTCCTCTTGGCATCCTCCAACTCCTCAATCTTCTTAGTAGATAACACGTTCTGCTCCTTGAGTTGGGTAATCTCTAGACTCTGAGCAGCCATTTGCTGAGCCTGCTCCTCAATCTGTTGTGCCTGTTGAGAGATCTGCAGTGATTGTGCAGCAGTAAGCTCCACTAACTGTCTGTGCCCTGTAGTCTTCTCGTCATCGGCGGCTAACAACTTCAGCACCATACGGTTTAGTGCTGAAAGCTGTTCCTCTACACCACTGGGAGGTAGAGATGATCAAGAAGGGAAAGGTGGGTGAGATGATGGTCTTGCCTGGTGGCTAGTGGTGGTTGTGGTGGCAGTGGTGAATATAGGAGGTGGTATATGTGTGGGTGGTGATGGATGAGCTGTAGTGGTGGTGGATGATATGTGGGTAAGTGGTGGAGTGGCTGAGGTAGTGGTGTGTGAGGTGGTAGTAGTGGTGGATGTAGTGGCTGAGGTAGTGGCTGTGGTAGTGGCTGAGGTCAAGGTGAACTTCAGTCTCTTCCCCTTCTTGCCATGGGGTTGAGCCATTCTCTTCTTCCTTGTGCCTTTAGGCACTGTGGCTCCCCCTTGGCTGCAGGGCGGGTCCGGGGTATATGAGGGATCTGAATCAGCAGCAGCAGTGTCTCCAGACTCCCCTTGTCGTCCACCAATCGCCCTTATTCCTATTTCTGTGGCAACCACCCTGCTGCCCACGGTATTAGTCAGAGGCTCCTCGTCACTCTCCTCCTCCTCATCGGAAGGGAAAAAATCCTGATGAAAACTAGCGGTAGTGGCTTCTCCATGAGTTGGTGGTGGAGATGTAACATGTGCAGTACTGGCCGTAGAAGCAGCGGGGCCAGAATCTCCACCAGCGTCACCGTCATCGTCATCGGAGTCATCAGATGGGAGAGCAATCTGCTCTACATCTGAGTCACTCTCCTCATGGCGCCACTTACGCCTTGCCGGCGCCACGTACTCCTCCCGGGCTAGATGCCCGAACAGTCTCCTCATAGAGGGCTTGACTTGCTTTCCCCTGTTGACCTTCATGCGACCCAACGTTGTGTCATCCATCACCTCAAGTGATACCGCATCATGACTCTCCTTAGGCAAGGTAGGCAGCTTCTCATCGATAATCATCTGTAAGAATCTTGGGTACATAAAGAAACCCTCCTTGCCTTTGGCCTCAAGATTTCATATCAGGTAGGCAAATATCATGCTGGAGAAGCTGAAGGGGTGGTTAAGCACGAGTGCCACGTAGGCATTCTGGATCTGGTCTGATAGGTCATCAAATCCACCCCTCCTCGGCGCTATGCACTTCCGTATCACGTGTGCCAAGTACATAAACTGGGGACACAGGTTGCTTTTGTTTAGCACACTTGCATTGATGTCCCCAGAGTACTTCATGCTGAGGAAGCATACCCTCACAGTCAGAGGGTGTAGCCTGGTTGGGTGATCATCATCATCACCCAAATCCAGTACTCGTTGGATCTATCCAAGGCCTCTACAACGGATCATCAAGTTCGGTGCTTCTTGTCAAAAGCTACTGAGAAGGATTCTATTTCCTGGCATAGGAGAATGGGACACATCAATCCACGGAAGAAGAATCACTTGATCCAGAATGATCTAGTGCGAGGAGTAAATGTCAAAAACTTCCAACTCCCGGATTTTTGTGTCGCCAGCAAGAAAGGCAAACAGACGAAGAAGTCTCATAAGGAAAAGAAAGTTCATTCCATTGAACTGCCTCTTGAGCTTCTTCACATGGATGTGTTTGGTCCAGTCTGTATAAGAAGCATCGCAGGCAACTTGCACTGCTATGTAGTTACAGATGACTACTCACGATTCTCTTGAGTGATGTTTTTGAAATCAAAATCAGAAACATTTGAGTCTGCTAGCAGTACATAGCAGTACAAGTCGCCTGCGATGCTTCTTGTACTGACGGGACCAAGTAGATCCATGTGAAGAAGCCCAGTAGGCAGTTCAATGGAATGAACTTTCTTTTCCTTATGAGACTTCTTCGTCTGTATGCCTTTCTTGCAGGCGACACAAAAATCCGGGAGTTGGAAGTTTTTGACGTTTACTCCTCGCACTAGATCATTCTGGATCAAGTGATTCATCTTCCGTGGATTGATGTGTCCCATTCTCCTATGCCAGGAGATAGAATCCTTCTCAGTAGCCTTTGACAAGAAGCACTAAACTTGATGATCTGTTGTACAGGCCTTTGATAGATCCAACGAGTACTGGATTTGGGTGATGATGTTGATCACCCAACCAGGCTACACCCTCTGACTGTGTGGGGATGCTTCCTCAGGATGAAGTACTCTGGGGACATCAATGCAGGTGTGCTAAACAAAAGCAACCTGTGTCCCCAGTTTAAGTACTTGGCACACGTGATACTGAAGTACATAGCGTCGAGGAAGGGTGGATTTGATGACCTTTCAGACCAGATCCAGAATGCCTACATGGAAGTGGTGCTTAACCACCCTTTCAGCTTCTCCATCATGATATTTGCCTACCTGATAAAGAATCTTGAGGCCAAAGGCAAGGAGGGTTTCTGTATGTACCCAAGATTCTTACAGATGATTATCGATGAGAAGCTGGCTACCTTGCCTAAGGGGAGCCATGATGCGGTATCACTTGAGGTGATGGATGACATGACGTTGGGCCACATGAAGGTCTACAGGGGAAAGCAAGTCAAGCCCCCTGTGAGGAGACTGTTCGGGCACCTGGCCCGGGAGGAGTACGTGGTGCCGGCAAGGCGTAAGTGGCGCAATGTGGAGAGTGACTCAGATGTAGAGCAGATTGCTCTCCCATCTGATGACTCCGATGACGATGACGGTGATGCTGGTAGAGATTCTGGCCCCGCTGCTTCTAGGGCCAGCACTGCACATGTTACATCTCCACCACCAACTCATGGAGGAGCCACCACTGCCAGTTTTCATCAGGATTTTTGCCCTTCCGATGAGGAGGATGAGAGTGGCGAGGAGCCTCTGACTAGGACTGTGGGCAGCAGGGTGGTTGCCATAGAAAGAGGTATAAGGGCAGTTGGTGGACGACAAGGGGAGTCTAGGGACACTGCTGCTACTGATTCAGATCCCTCATATACCCCGGACCCGCCCTGCAGCCAATGGGGAGCCACAGTGCCTAAAGGCACAAGGAAGAAGAGAATGGCTCAACCCCATGGCAAGAAGGGGAAGAGACTAAAGTTCACCTTGACGTCACCCACTACCACAGCCACTACCTCAGGCACTACATCCACCACTACTACCACCTCACACACCACTACCTCAGCCACTCCACCACTTACCCACATATCATCCACCACCACTACAGCTCATCCATCACCACCCACACATATACCACCTCCCATATTCACCACTGCCACCACCACCACCACTAGCCACCAGGCAGGACCATCATCTCACCCACCTTTCACTTCCGGATCATCTCTACCTCCTAGTGGGGTAGAGGAATAGCTTTCAGCACTAAACTGTATGGTGCTGAAGTTATTAGCCGCCGATGACGAGAAGACTGCACAACTCAAACAGTTAGTGGAGCTTACTGCTGCACAATCACTGCAGATCTCTCAGCAGGCACACAGATTGAGGAGCAGGCTCAGCAAACGGCTGCTCAGAGTCTAGAGATTACCCAACTCAAGGAGCAGAACGTGTTATCTACTAAGAAAATTGAGGAGTTGGAGGATGCCAAGAGGACCATCCTCCTTAAACTTAAAGGCACAAAGGATGAGCCTCCGAAGATACGAGAGGGAGATGGTGATGATGATGATGATGATGGTGAGGATGAAGATGATGATGAAGAGGATGAGACAGAGGGAGGAGAGGATAAGAGTGCAGGAGATAGAGGAGATGATGAAGAAGGAGGAGTTGCACCTGCATCGGGTGCCATAGAAGCAAGAGAGAGGCAGACCAAGAAAAATCAAGATCAAGGTGCCTCAACATCAACCTCGACTGCAGAAGAGCATATGATCCAGGAAAGTTATGATTAGATGTTTCTGTATTTTGAACTTTTGTGTAATTGAATCATGTATTAAAACTTATGAAATGAATGTTTATTTATATAATTGATTATTTAACTGTCTTAATTTTCTACTAATGGTTGATGTGTTACAAGTTTTAAATCAAGCAGATCCACAATTTCAGCGAGATGAATATGATTTTGCTCCCCTACAGCAAATCAAGTCTCAATTCACTATGATACTTGATCTGCAAGGGATTGTTAGGAGGTCAGTGAGCTATGCTCTCGAAGAAGGATAAATCATTAAGGATCTCACTGATGAGCAACTGGAAGAGATGTTCCGGTTAAATTCGGATGAACTGGTCAAAGATGCCCCTACCGTCGAGGTTGCTAGTGATGACGAGCTCCACGATGTTGATGAGATAGAACTTGAAGACGTCACAGCACAGCACTATCCTGAATATACTGATCGAGAGGGAAATGTGGTCCCTGATTTTGGAAATACTCTCGACAATGATATGTATGCTAAACTGGATACGATGGAGAGGGAGGCCGAGAAATCAGAAAGCCAAGCCCAAGCCTTGGATGCCGATGTTGAGACCGAAAAGGCTGAGTGGGCGGCTTGTTTTGCAGAGATCCGTGCCCAACGCACAGCACGAAAGCCGAGTGCCTACGCCAAGCTCTAGAGAGTAAAGAAGCACCTAAGGTGTCTGGCAAGATTATTGCATGGGCTTACTTTGAGGATCTAAATGTATATGCTGTGAAGCAGGAGAAGGGAATCGAGTACTTCAGATTTCCACATAATCTGAAGACTCTCCCTGGTTTTGAGCTCAACCAGTTGGCACGCCAAGGACTGGGAAACCCAAAGTGGTGTTGAAGTGGAGTCCTCCTCGTACTATGTCTAAGATTCCCATGAGGAAAATGCCACAGGAATTCACTCCCCACTTCAAGTGGTGGTATTATGACTGGAGAACAGGAGAAGTGGTCATAGTGTTACAGAAAGAGCGCCAAATAGAGACCATCTAGGTATTTGACCCAATGTGGTTAACCAACTTGTCAGCTAGTGATGTTTATACGTTATACAGGTGGCCATTAATCTATGATACGCAGGATAACGTACAGGCCCTCCAGTTTCAGAATGTGATAAGACTTTGCTTTGCTTTTGAGATACATGATGGAGTCACAGTCGAGCAGAGGCATAAGAAGTTTGACGAGCTAATGAAGGATGTCAGAAAATGATAGAAACTAGGTCCAAGGGGGAGTTTTTAGATACATATGTACCTAGTTTACGATATTAATGTAATATGTCTGTCATGTCCTTAATGTAAATGAAATATATGAGTTGAATGAAACAAAATATGTGATTGATGATCTTAATGTTGAATGTTTTAGTGTATGTTTGAATGTTTATTGTTTATTAACGCATGGTTGAACTAACTATATAGGTTTGTGGTTGTTTACATAGATCTTAGTCAAGAATGGTTGAGAAATATGTTTAAACTTAGTCATGTGAAGTTCTTATGCGAATGGCCCATGCGAATGGACCATACGCATGAACAACTTCATGCTAATGAACCAGTCGCACGACTGAACCTGGAGACTGGATCAGTCGCTCGATTGTGACATGAGATTGACTTAGTCGCATGACTGAAGCCTCAATCGTGAGAATGGATCAACTGCATGACTCAGTCGCACGACTGAACCATGCTAATGGTTCAGTCGCACAAATGAGAAACCCTAACCTATAAATACCACTTAATTCGTGGAAAAACGTAACACTTCGACTACCTACGTACTAAATCGAACCCTAGCCGTCCAGAGACTTCTAAGAACCTGTTCCAAGTTCATAGATTGCACTAAATCGATTTGCAATCGTTCTTAGCATTTAGATTCATTCTAAGATCGATTCTACATGCGTTCTCACTGATTGGATCGCCAATCAAGTAGGATTCCGCACTATTTGAGTTGGTATATGCGTAAATCAGTTAGTACTCCGTCCTGTACATGGTCCTCTTTTATCTTTCTTGTAATATATTAGGATGTGATCTATGGCATGTCATAGTCACTAGTCAAAAGGCAATCTGCCTTTTGACTCTATATTTGATTTTGTAGTTGTCTAGTCTTATGTATCCAGTTGGCCTTCAAAGTATGGCCGGCTGTAGGATGTAGTATAAAGTATCTCAAGTAATTTTAACATTCTTTCTATGCTTTGTAATACTTGTAAAAGAACTTGAGAAGCAATATACAACATTCTTGAAAACCATACACTTGTGTGTTTGCTATCTTGTTCTGTCTCACATTTTACTTGTGTTCTTAGTATCTTTCTTATAAGTTACCAGTTCCCTGTTTGATCTGTTAAGTGTTCTAAAGAACTTTCCTTATTGTATTGTTGTGTTGTAAGTGCATACCCTTAAACAGTCCTACACATCTCCCTATCACCTACTTGGAATTCTAGTGGTTTTCTTCTTCTGTCGGCATATTTCCTTTTGACAATCTCTGGCGGTTCTTAGTCGCTCTTTAGTCTTGCTTATCTTGTCTGTGGTTTCAATTATAATGTCGGGTCCCATCACTTGGCTATCACCAACTTCATTCTAACTTAGTGGCGACCGATAATTTCTACCTTACAAGGCTTCATACGGAGCTGCTTTTATACTTGCGTGATAACTATTATTGTAAGAGAATTCTACTAGGGGAAGGTGGTTATCCCAACTTCCATTGAAATTAATTACACAAGCTCTCAGTATGTTTTCCAAGGTCTAAATGGTTCTCTTGCTTTGTCCGTTGAGGGTGGTATGTTGTACTAAAGTCAAGTCGGGTCCCTAGAGCCTGTTGGAGAGATTTCCAAAATGGTGAAGTGAAACGACTATCATGGTCGGAGATAATAGACAGTGGCACTCCATGCCTGGTCACTATTTCATCTATGTATAGTCGAGCCAACCTTGATATGTCGTAATCCTCCTGAATCGGTAAGAAGTGAGCTGATTTGGTAAGCCTATCCACAATCACCCAAATAGCATTATGTCCTCGAGAGTTTCTTGGTAAACTTCATGACGAAATCCATCATAATATTATCCTACTTCAACTCAAGGATTTCACGTTGTTGTAAGGTCGCGGATGGTTTTTTATTTTCAGCTCTGACCATCGCACAGGTCAGGCATTTCCTAACATAAATGGCTATTGATTTCTTAAATCCAGGACACCAAAACAATGTCCTTATATCTCGATACAATTAATCGCTCCCAGGGTGGATTGAGTATCTGGATTTGTGGGCTTCATCCAGAACTATCTCCCTAATTCCTCCATGTTTCGGTACCCATGTCCTTCCTCCGTACTTGTACAATCCATGTTGATAAATTTTCAATTGCTTTTCCATCCCTGTTAGCGCCTTTTCTTGTATCTTATCATCCCTCATAGCTTCCCTTTCTTTCCTACTCAAGGCATCTGCCACAACGTTGGCCTTACCAGGATGGTAGCGTATTTCACATTCGTAGTCGCTTAACAGTTCTACCCATCTCCTCTGGCGCATGTTCAGCATTTTCTGATCAAGAATGTGTTGCAACCTCTTGTGATCGGTGTAGATAAAACACTTGGTGCCATAAAGATAGTGCCTCTAGATTTTTTGTGCAAACACAACAACTCCTAGCTCCAAGTCGTGTGTCGTGTAGTTTCTTCTATGCTCATTCAGTAACCTGGACGCATAAGCAATCACCTTGTCGCGCTGCATTAGCACACAATCTAATCCTTGACGCGAAGCGTCACAATAAACCACGAAGTCCTCAACTCCTTCTGGTAAGGCAAGGATAGGTGCGCTACATAGCTTTTCTTTTATCATTTCAAAGGCTTTTTCCCGGTCCTTTCCAATACAAATGCTACATTCTTCTTGGTTCGGCGGTTAGTGTGCTGCATGATTCGTGCAAAGTCTAAGATAAACCTCCTATAGTACCCCGCCAAACCAAGGAATTGTCTTATTTCGGTAGGAGATTCGGGGATCCTCCATTTCATGATAGCCTCAATCTTGGTAGGATCAACTTGAATTCCATCTTTATTCACTACAGGTCCTAGAAATTGGATATCATGCATCCAAAATTCACATTTGGAGAATTTGGCATATAGCTGCTTATTCTTGAGCAATTCAAGAATCAGTCTAAGATGTTTCTCATGCTCTTCCTTGCTACGGGAGTATATCAAGATATCATCTATAAACACGATTACAAACTTGTCTAGATACGGGCGGCACACTCGGTTCATGAGGTCCATGAATGCTGCTGGTGGGTTAGTCAGCCCGAAGGGCATGACTAGGTACTCGTAATGTACATATCTAGTCCTAAAAGCTGTCTTGGGTATGTCGTCTTCTCTTATCTTCAGTTGATGGTATCCTGATCTCAGATCGATCTTGGAGAAATAGCTAGCTCCTTGCAATTGGTCAAATAAATCATCGATTCTTGGAAGGGGATAGCGGTTCTTTATTATGAGCTTGTTCAACTCCCGATAATCAATGCACATTTGCAAGGTCCCATCCTTCTTTTTCATGAATAGTACCGGAGCACCCCACGGTGATACACTTGGTCGGATGAATCCCTTGTCGAGCAACTCTTGGATTTGGAGCATTAGCTCCTTCATTTCGGGTGTAGCGGGTCGATAAGGTGCTTTGGCCACTGGCGTGGCACCAGGTGCTAAATCTATTTGGAATTCAATCTGTCGAGTTGGAGGAAGTCCCAGTAGGTCATCGGGAAAAACTTCCGAGTACTCAAACACCATAGGTATATCTTCAATTCTCTTTTCTTCCCTTGGTTTCATTATGTAGATTATGAATGCCTGACGCCCCTTCATAAGACTCCTAGTATCCTTTAGGTGGGATATCATAGGATAGAGCGTGCGGTTCCTCTCGCCGTGAACAACTAGCGTCTTCCCATTGGCTACATCTAAATTAAGTAAACGCTCATCACAAAGGATTTCGACCCTATGCCTAGCCAACCGATCCATTCCCATAACCACATCAAATCCTCATAACCTAATAGGTATCAGATTTATCTTAAATGAACTACCTTCGAGAGTCATTAAGCAATCTTTGATGACTTCATTAGTTTTTAAAATGTTACCATCAGCTAATTCTATGGTAAACGTATCAGTCAGGATGCATGCGTTCAAGTCAATCAAAGGTCTAAAGGTAGTAGAAACAAAGCTAGCAGTTGCTCCAGCATCAAACAATACAGTAGCAGGATGGTTGTTAACGAGTAACGTACTGTTAACTACTCGGGTTCCTTGCGAGCATCGTTCGGGCCCATTACAAAAGCTCTTCCTTTGGGCCTATTATGTCTCGCATCCTTGTCTCTTCCTAGCTTGGGACACTTGTTCCTCATGTGCCCTAGATCTCCATATGTAAGGCCCTGTTCCCGGGACGCTTACAGTTGGATCCTCATCGCACATAAAACATATAATTACATTTAACTTTCATAAAACATTGCATCGGAAACAGTAAACATCATTCCATTTCATCATAAAAACTTTTGCAACATAATACATTGTGTTCCAATTACAAAATGCATGTTCCATTACATTACAAAAGCATAATAAATATGGATGTCATCCAAAAGAGTTGAGTAGCCGCCCCGTGCCATCCTCAGCAACATTACCTACCAACTGGAAACACATAAAAGTCAGTGTTGCTGAGTGAGTTCTAGTTTTATAATAAAACATACTTTTCTTTCATTTAAAACCGTTCGTTACTTTCGCATGATCACACATCATACGTACACATAGATAATATCATTATTATCTTCATTATTCGTTCGTTACATTCTTCCATTCATTAATCATCGCACGGTACTTTATCATTCGCTTCATTCATTCATAACTTCTTTTCTTACATTCGTTCATATCACACATATCGCACGCTTGCACATTTCGCACTTTCGTATCTTCGTACCCATCGTACATATCGCACGAATCGCACCAATGGAGTGGTCACTAAGACCGACTCCTCCTGTGTGTGTGAGAACTCTTAGGGTTTAGCCAAAATCGCACGCCATCTCATGGGTTAGCCAAAATCGCACGCTACATAACACACAGTAAATACCACATCGCACGTATCGGGGCAATTACCAAAACTGAACCCCCTACTATGTGTATGAACCCCCATGAGTTAGCCAAAATCGCACGCTACATAGCACACAGTGAATACCACATCGCACGTATCGGAGCAGTCACCAAGACTGAACTCTTACTGTGACTATAGTCCCTTATGAGTTAACCATGATCGCACGTTGTAAATACACACACAGTTGAGCTAACAACTCTCAATGAGTTGTGAACCTCCCTTCTTTTACTTGCAAGCCAATCTTACTCTCATTCATTCATTCATGCATTCATTCATCATGTTCCTCTTTTCGTTATCTTCCACTTTACATTACATAATACTTTCATTTCATTCATTAACATTCATCGCAACTCCACGGGAAGATAAACATACATAAACAGGAACATCAACGAGATCATACAAATCATCATACATATCAGCATGCATACATAACATATATCACACATACTATCACGCATAACATCATACATACCATCATACGTCAATGATACATCGCACATGCCCATCATAACATCTATGACCTCAAAAGTCAACTTACATAAACCACCGGGAACCTCCCTAGTCAAAACTCACATCTGCACTTTCCTCGAAAGTAATAAAATAAACTATTGTTCTTTCGGGCGTAAGAGCCCTACTTGGGCATATGGACACCCTCCAGTCGCATGGCCTTCCAGGCGACTGATTACTTAGGAGAACGGACATCAAGCGAATAGACCCTATGCGAATGGACCTATGGGCGAATGGACATCTATGCTTATGGACTCTCAGTCGCATAGCTTTCATGCGTATGGCCTTCAGTCGCTTGACTTCAGGCGCATGGGCTTCAGTCGCATACCCTTCGTGTGAATGAACCTCAGTCGCATGGCCTCCAGGCGCATGGACCTCAGTCGCATAACCTTCGTCCGAATGAACCTCAGTCGCATAATCTTCAATCGCATGCCTTAAAGGCACATGAACTTCAGTCGTATGACTATCATGCGTATGGACCTTAGTCGCATGGCGATTGTGCGCATGGACCTCAGTCGTACGCCAATTGGCCGTATGGCCTCCAATCACACTGTAGTCGGTTGCCTAGCCCTAGCTGATGCAGAATGCAGTTCAGCCGAACGCAAACTGCCCTTTTCGGCCTCCAAGCTCTTCGAAACTCGATTTTAGCCAAAATCAACCATCCTAGACCTTAGAAACACCTACCATAACATCATTCAAGCATACACAAGCCCAAAATCCAACCCCACACACATCAAACTCATACACATACACATACACATTTAAACGGGTTCAACACCCACCTTTTCAAAAACGGGTTTTGATGTGTTCCAGCGCCAATATCGTTTGAAAACATGTAAAAGAGGGGTCCTAGAACTCACACAAACGACCGCAATGAGAAGAGCTTCGAATCAACCAGCTACACTTTGATTTTCACGCTCGAATCCACCTGAACCAAGCTTTTCTCCCTTTTCTCCTTTTCTTCTCCTCTCCTCTCTTCTTGGCTGAAAAATGGTGAGTGTAGGGTGTATTTCCCCTTTTATACCCCCACTCATCCCACCTTCTCCCGTTTTGGAAAGTTTGGTCCCCTGACTTTGGACTTTATTTCTTTTTTTCTTCCTTCGTCGGCTTCAAAGAAATTTTCCGGGTGTTACAAGTCCCCCCCTTATTTAGGTTTGTCCCCGAAACCCGTTATTTCTCGAACAAGCATGGGTAATGCTGTCTCATCTCTTCTTGCGTCTCCCACGTAGACTCAGATCCTTTTATGTGCTTCCACTGTACACGCACAAGAGGACCCACTTTGTTCCTTAACCTCTTCTCTTTTCGATCGATGATTGCCACTGGTTGCTCCACATAATTGAGCCGTTCGTCTACCTCGATGTCCTCCACATAGGCCAAATAGGCACTACATCCACGCTTCATACACTTTCCCGCCATTGCCATTGAGATCACTTTCGAAATCGTAGCGACCCGATCACCATAAACCGTCATCGAACTTCCGTCAGGCGCTGTCAGTCGGATCATCTTCTTGCGACACACAATGTTCACCTCGTAGTCCACCAATCAATCCGATCCTAGGAGTACCTCGAAACCGCCTATGGTCATCACGGACAGTCTAACAGGAAACTAGTTATAATCTTCTAATTCAATATCACAGCCTTCTATCGCCTCAGAAATCTGGGTAGACTTACCTATGGCAGTTTCTACATCAAAGGGCGTACCAACATGCCTACTACCAACAGGAAGCTTAGCATGGAAAACAGTAGAAATAAAACTTTTACTAGCGCCATAATCGAACGGCACAAAGGTTAATGGTTGTTTTACTAGAAACGTGTGACACAACATTGGGGTCCGTCCTAGCCTCCTCCGGTCTTCTTCACTCCCGAACCTTTCGCCCTTGGCTTTTTACAGTCCCTGGTCATGTGGCCAATTTCTCCACAATTGTAACACCTCACAATCCCACATTCTCTAGCCACATGACCAGGCTTCCCACACTTGAAGCAAATATTCGGTCCCCTTTTGCATTCTCCCGAATGCTCCATTCTGCATTTACCACATCTATCCGACCCCGCACCAGGTGTGACCACACCGCGGTCATCCCCCCGTGCGTGCTTGTTATTCGCCGGGACACCACCCCGTCTAGTCCTCTTCCCACTCCAGTTCCGGTCTCCATAATCCTTCCTACTCACCTCCGCCATCACAGTCCTTTCATCGTATAACCTCCCCGCCAAGTCTACTACCGACTTAAACGTGCTCGGTCGGGCAGCGATCATGAGCCTGCGGATGTCCACTGTCAAGCCCTGAATGTACCTCTTAATCTTTCGTGACAGAGGCGTCACCTGATCCGGCACCAGCCGTGCCATTTCGTTGAACTTCGTGGTGTATTGCTGATGTGTCATCGTTCCCGCCTCCAGCTGCAGGAACTCCCTCTCAAGTTTATCCATCTAACGGTGAGGATAGAACTCCTCAATCACCAGCCTTTTCAACTCTGACCATCTCATCCTTTCGATAGCCCGACTACCCTCAGCTTGGACTATCCCACCAGCACAAAGTTGAGTCCACGAAAGAGTGGGCAGCAAACTTTACCTTCTGATCTTCTCGGCACTCGCTGATATTTAAAACAACTTCGATTTCCCTCACCCATCGATGAGCAGCAGCAGTAGTGCCATTACCATCAAAAGTAGGGGGCTTGCATCGTTGAAATGCCCCATAATTACAGCCTCGTGCCGCCTCCGGTGGAGGCTCTTCTTCCTCTTATACATCATCGGAGAGAACCGTTTCGGTCTCCGGTTGCTCCCGTCCTCCCGAGGACCTGTTCCTCTCTTTCCTTTCCCTTCCTTTAAAACCTTAAACACTTCGGTCACCACAGATGGTAGGATCATTTGCATGACCTGATGAACCCCCTCTGCAACTTCCTCTTTCATTGAGGCCCTCAAATTCGCGCTTGCAGCACCGGTGAAGGGTATGCACTTACAACACAACAACACAATGAGGAGAGTTGCTTAGAACACTTAATAGATCAAATAGGGAACTGATTAACTTGTTAATGAAAGATGCTAAGAACACAAGTAAATGTGAGACAGAACAAGATTGCAAACAACACAAGCATTTGGTTTTCAAGAATGTTGTATATTGCTTCTCAAGTTCTATTACAAGTTACAAAGCATTGATAGAAAGTTACAAGTACTTGAGATACTTTATACTACATCCTACAGCCGGCCATACTTTGAAGGCCAGCTGGATACAATTGACTAGACAACTATAAAATCAAATGTAGAGTCAAAAGGCAGATCTGCCTTTTGACTTGTGACTATGACATGCCATAACTCACATCCTAATATATTACAAAAAGGATAAAAGTACATAAAGTAGAAAGCATGGACTCAAGACCTCAATGTACAGTTACCAAAAGCATGGACCTTTCACCAACTCATGTAAGTTGGTGACTTTACAGAGTTGCAGCGGAAAGGTGGTCCAACTTTATGGTAAAGTACATCAGATAAAGACATATATCTAAAAGTCTTCGGAAGAAATCTGTCTTCACTCTTTGGCTTCGGAAGACTTTGTCTTTGAAGCTTCGGAAGACTTCATATTTGGCTTTGGAAGATATTGGTCTTGGCTTCGGAAGATTTTACACTTAGATTATTTCTAGTGCATGGTGTAAAACATCCAAAGCATTTCTACTTCAGTTCTTTAGTGCATGCTTGCAGAAAGACTTTGGATGTTTTGGCTGCATTAGACTTATAAGAATCCTTACAAACTCCCCTAGGCTAATGCTACTAAATCATTTAAAGGATCTTCAGATGTTTGTAGTCTTCAGCACAATGATGACCATACCCTTCTTCATTAGATGGTCAGGATCATTCAGACTCTCATAATATCTTTTCATCTCAAAGAGATCATGCAGAGTTAGTTGATTATGTCTTGCCATGTATAGGCATTCTCAACACCTTGATCTCTGATCACAGGCCATCTCTCTAGATTAGTAGTGAAGGTCCAGGATAAGATGGGTGTCTCAGCTGCAAGAGGAGCCACTTGAATTGGAGTTGATTGTGCTGCCTCTTCATGCACTTCCTCAGGTTGATCTAACTCAGCCTGAGGTGTAGAGGTGTATGATTCAGGCTTCTTCTTCATAGACTTTGGTTTAGAAGCCATCCTATTCTTCCTCTTAGAAGACTTTAACTGAGAAGACTGATCTGCAGCACCTTGTTGATCATCCCTGTCTTTCTCATTTGGGTGTTCCTCCCTCACAGGTTCAGAAGGAGAGGGAGTTTGACTCTACTGTGGATCAGAAGATGAAGCTTGCTGAGGCTCAGCAGGAGGTCCAGGTTGTGTGGTCTCAGGTTGTTCAACCTTAACCTCCACTTCAGGTGGCATTTTACTTGGAGGAGAGTATAAGTCAATCAGCTCTCCGCTCTTGATCTTCTGCTTGATTAACCTGATATGCTCATCCATTGTGGATAGAGACATAGGGCCAAGTCTCCTTCCGAAGAATCCATACAGCTTCAAGAAGCTCATCATCGTTTGTCTGTCAGCAGACTTTTTCATACTCTTTTGGATGATAGCTCTTGACTTTGCAGCATCTTCGCTCATCTTTCTCTTTGTTGCCTTTTGTTCTTTGAGCACTTGAAGTTCAAGCTGTTTGAGATACTCAAACTCAATGTACTCAAAGGACAAGGGAAGAAGTGCAGATGCCTGGTATAGACCTGTGGCACTCAGGTAGTTGATCATGTTTTACCTATCTGTTTCCTTGTCTACCTGAGGTTCTTGTGTAGCAGCCACATCCTCTTGCACATGACTTACCTGAACTGGGGAGAGAGTTGGAGCATGCTTGTATAATCTTTTCTGTCTCTTCTCTTCTTTGAATTGGAGAAGTAATCTTGCATCCTCTTTTTCATTCAACTCTCTTGACACTTCCATGTCAGCCGGTTCATTTAATTGCTCCGAGGGGAGAGATATAATCTCATCTATGTCATAGTTCCTGGTCCGCAGGTAAGTAATCCTGACTGCCCTCAACTCACCTTCTTGAGTGTTTGGTCTGGGGGCAGCCCTAATTGCAGCTTGCATAAATCCTGAAGACCCAGAAGAACTTTCTCCCCTTAGCTTCCTCTTCCTCTCTCTCTCCTCCTCCTTAATCTCCTCAGGAGTCAAAATCCTTTTCCCTTTGTCACCCACAGACCTTTGTGACACAGGGTGGATAGAGGTTTGGCCTTCATTGCTTGGTGTAGCATTCAAGCTCTGGCCAGAGAGAGGGGCTGTGAGACACCTTTACCAGCAGGGGTTTCACTGAGGGAATGAATTTCTGAAGCAGTTGTTGGTGTGACAGGGCTCTCAAGCTCTATCACTGGGCCTTCAGCCAAGGTTTTCCCTTTGAAGCTAATCTCAGGGTCTGCCTCAGCATCCAGTTGACCAATGACATTACCTGATTGCCTTTGTCTCCTTCTAAGGCTGAACTCTTCAGTAATTCTGTCTTGCATCCTGAGTGCTAACCTGCCAGCTTGTCTTGATTTGCTTGGGTTGAGAAGTGGCATGTTGATCAGGTCAGTACCTTCATAGTAGTCCAAAGTCTGAAAATTGAACACTTCTTGCTGTCCTTGAACTCTGTGAAGAATAAGGGCTCTTCTATCAGCATCATACCTCCACCTAATAATGTAGCTTGAAGTTCCTTGAGGTGGAGATGACACGGCCCTTTGAATGCCTTCCTCAAAGAGACTCCTAATAACAGAGTCAATTATGTCCATAATAGTGTGAACTTGAAGAAGTTGCTGAGTATGCACAGTTGCAAGTGAGGATGGTGAATCCTTAATGTCCATACTCCCTAAAGAACTCCCAGGTTCTGTGACTGTAATGACTTTCTCCCCCTTTTTGGTAGCATCACCCTCTTGCATAGGTGAGCTAGAGGTTAGGTCAACCACATTCACAGGTTCTTGTGTTCCTGGTTGAGCTCTTTTTAAAGGTCTCCCAGCTAGTTTTTCCCTAAGATAAGGTATCTCAAGTTCCTGATCATTGACCCTATTATGCAAGGTAGTCATCTAAGATTCAAGATGACTAACCTTAGAGACTAAATACGAGCATGTTTTTGACAGTTTTTGCACCTTTAGTCTTAGATCTTCTTCATCAGAAGAATCATTGGGAGATGAGATAATTGGACCAAAGTTCTCTTTCTCAGCACCAGTCTCAGGTTCTTGGCTGCTGGATTCCATCTGCACATTGACATTCTCAGTTGAGGTGTCAATGGGCTGAGTGCCATGGTTGAGGTCTTAATGATGTAATCACTTGCAGAAGTGAGAGCCTCTTCCATATGTATGGATATCCTGAACAGGTTCAGAAGTATCCACCTCAGTTATAGGTGACTTATGTGGGCTAGACAAAGGAGGCTCAATAGTTCTCATCTCTCTTTGAGTAGAAGAGGAGTAGAGAGACTCATGGTACCCACTGAAACCTAAGTCTTCATCAGTATAGAATGAGAGGTTGGGAATGGGTTGATTTAAGTCTAATGGTTGGGGATGGTAACTGTCCCCTGAAGGTTGTTCACTTAAGTGTTGAGACTCAGAGTGAAGGCTTAAGGCAGTTGGGGTTGTTAGCTCATAAGGGTGAGCATGAGGAACCTCAGCCCTGATTGTTGAAGATATGGGAGTGGTTTGCTCCTCAGGGGATGTGGGAGCTCTAGTGTCCACTTCCTCCTATACGGGTGAGTATAGGGGCCTGCATAGTCTCAATAGCTTGAGCAGGGGTTCATTTGGATTTTCTTTGGTAGGTGAGGGTGACTTGGGGCCTTTTTGGTGGTTGAGAGGTAGAAGGTGTGGGTTCAACACTAGCTTATGTTGCTAGGTTGTCACCTTGAGCAATGAGCTCTAACATTTTTAGGACTAGGGCTGTTTCTATCCCTAAGAAGCCTACAGTTGGCTTCTTCATAATTTTAAAGATGTCGGGCTTCCCTCAACTATGAGCCCAGTTCACAGTTGAGAATGTGTTGAACATATCTAGGAAACATATAATACTCTAAGGAGTCCAGGTTAGCAAGCAAGTTTGTATAAACAAATTTAGAGTACCTGAACTTGACCCCTTGAACCATTCCATGTACTATGAAGGAGAGATCCTTAGGAATCTGGTCCCACCCTCCATGCTTGTTTGACAAGCTGTGGATAACCACATGAAGCAGGTATTTCCATCGGGATGAGATAGCCAGTTAAAAACTTATTAGTAAACCTAGCGAAATTGCAGTTTCGCAATGCGAAACAGTTATCGAAAGTATAGTTTCGGTACCCCCCCTTTTTTATATTATTTTTTTATTATTATTTTTTTATTTTTTATTTTTATATATATATTTTTTTAATAATGAAGAACGTCACATAATGAGATCTAAATTAATCAGAGATCACATCCTCTAGGTATTTATGAACATAAAGATGATCAAAAATCATCGACCGGCAATGAGATCATACTGAATACGAGATCTTATCACAATCTTCACAAGAACAACTTAAATTAGAACAAATCAATAACGATTGCCGATATAATTGTCCACTTAAACTCATGCCTTATCCTTTTTTGACAAACAACTTATGATTTGTTAAGGTTCAATTAGATGCTTTAGAATGCTAAGACCCCATAATTATTTGGCAAAAACCCTCACCCAACCTCAGGATTTCTTGAATTTTGAATCAATCTCCATAGAACAAGGCTTGTGTATTAGTGTACAAATGATTATGAACAGAATATTTCATTCTGAAAAGAACTCATGGATTAGATGATTTGACATAATTATATCAAAATGGTGAGAGCTCCATATCTATACTCATGTATAACAGAGGAGATGACCATTTAAACATGTGCTGATGAGAGCTCCAGGTCAGTACTATCATACAGCAGAGGAGATCATCACTCCAGGTCAGTACTTCCGTACAGCAGAGGAGATTAGCCCAGACACAATATACACAAATACATGAATATACCAGATATGGTCCAGGGAGATGACATATAAGAGCAGAATGGGTGAAAGATTCATTCTCAATCCAATTTTTGTCAGGACTTAGTTTTTGTGCAAGCCAAAACAATTGAGTAAATCCAGACATTCTTTAGCATGATGTTTAATTTAATCATAGAGCTGCTGTCTACTTTATTCTTCAGGCTGAGTCTATCAAGCATATCGTTAAAGAATCTGATCGATTCTACATAAAAATTTTATGTGAAACAGAATCCGGTATCAGTTACTATCATTTCTCATTGAAGCACCGGTCATGTATAAAGAACATACTTAGATAATATACAATCATTTCTCGTAATTTTAAATTCCGATCTCAGGATATGAAATTACTCCCCCAAATTTTTATTTTCAAAGAATAGATAATTTTATGAAAAATATATATAATGAATTTATGATAGCTATTTTTTTATTATGCATTTATTTTTTTTATTTTTTTAATAAAGGACAGAAAATGAAAATTTAAAAGGATATTAACCCGAGCATAGAGATCAATTCATAAAAACGAGGTTTATCAAAAGTTTTTGTGAAAAGATTAGCTTTTTGATGTTTGGTATCAATGGGTATAATATCAATGAAACCCTTTTCTTGAGCATCACGAATCGCATGAATTCGTGTCTCGATATGCTTGGTTCGGGAATGATGAATAGGATTTTTTGCAATCCCAATGGCTGCTTCATTGTCACAAAATAAAGGTGTATGGAGAAAATTAAATCCATAATCAATCATTTGGTGTTGAATCCAGAGAACTTGAGAACAACAGCTTGATGCAGCAATATATTCGGCTTCCCCTGTAGAAAGAGAAACAGAGGTTTGTTTCTTGCTCTGCCAAGACACCAAACAATTTCCCAAATATTGACACCCTCCAGACACAGATTTTCTGTTTAACCTGCAACCATTGGAATCACTATCAGAATAAGCATGTAAATCAAAATTCCCTCCATATGGATACCATAACCCTAAACGAGATGATCCTTTGAGATAACGAAATATTCTTTTGACAGCTTTCTCATGAGATTCTTTTGGAGCCGACAGATATCGAGCACAATAACAAATAGCAAAAGTGATATCAGGATGACTTGCAGTAAGATACATGAGAGAGCCAATCATAGATCTAAAAAGATGAGGATCAACTGGTTTTCCGTTTTCATCTGGAGTAAGACAAGTCTGAGCGGTAAATGGAGTCATCTCAGGAGAAGCATCATCCATTTTAAATTTCTTTAAAATATCCTTAATATACTTCTCCTGATGAATAAGAATTCCTTCTTTCTGTTGTTCAACTTGTAATCCAAGGAAGAAACACATTTCTCCCATCATACTCATTTCAAACCTTTGACTCATTACCTCCTCGAACTCTCTACACAATTGAGAATTGGTAGATCCAAAAATAATATCATCAACGTAAACTTGGACAAATAACAATTCACCATTCACTTCCCTTTTGAAGAGAGTCATATCAATGGTACCACGAGAGAAACCATTGCTTAGAAGATACTGTGTAAGGGTCTCATACCAGATCCTGGGTGCTTGATGAAGACCATACAGAGATTTGTCAAGCTTAAACACTTTATCAGGAAAATCAAGATCCTCAAAACCTGGTGGTTGACACACATATATCTCCTCATCAATGTCTCCGTAGAGAAAAGCACACTTCACATCCATCTGATAGACTTTAAATTGTTTATGAGCAGCATGAGCGAGAAATATTCTGATTGCTTCAATACGAGCAACTGGAGCAAAGACTTCTGTATAATCAATCCCTTCTTCTTGAGCAAAGCCTTGCACAACGAGTCTAGATTTGTTACGCACCACTACTCCTCAATCGTCCGGTTTGTTCTTAAACACCCATTTTGTACCGATTGGATATTTGTTAGAAGGTAAGTCAACCAAGGTCCAAACTTTAAGCTTTCTGAACTGTTGAAGTTCCAATTGCATAGACTCCACCCAACAAGGATCCTGTAGAGCAGCATGAACATTTTTCGGGACTGTTTGAGAAATAAAGCATGAGAAAAGACAAACATTAATTAGACCATATTAACTTCGCGTTCGAACACCATCAGAAATAGATCCAATCACATTATCAAGAGGATGATCTTTCAAGGTTTTGTAATCGTGGCTGAAGGAAAGATGTTTGGAGAAATATCACCCATAGTCGGTGAAAGATTAGATGAAGGTGAATTGATGATAGATGTTGGATCAGGTAGAGAAGAAGATGTATGAGATAAAGAATCAGATGTTGGTGCCGGATCATTCATTGGAGACGAGGAACTAACATCAGTTGAAACAACATCATTGACTAATGAGTTGGAAGGAACAGACGATGGAGATGATGAAATAATATTCGTTTGAGCATTTGGAATGGACGTATCATATTCGAAAACTGGCAAATTGAACGAATTAAACACAGTATTAGAGTCAAAGAACCATGCTGGTTCAGATCTAACTTCAGAAGAGTTATATTCCTGCCAATCAACATAGAACACCTCTTGAACGATACGTGTTCTTTTGTTATAAACCCGATATGCCTTTTGAGAAGAAGAATAACCAACAAAGTAACACTCATCAGAAACAACATCAAACTTTGTCTTTTGAGATTGAGTATTCAAAAGAGTGCAAGAACAACCAAATGGACGAAAGAAATCAATTAGAGGCTTTCTCTTATGAAAAAGTTCATAAGGAGTCTTCATTTTATCTTTCACAATCAACATCCGGTTTAGAACATATGAAGCACAGTTTACAGCTTCAGCCCAGAAGATAATGGGTAATGAAGACTCTATCAGCATTGTACGAGCAGCTTCAACGAGAGTGCGATTCTTTCGTTCTGCAATACCATTCTGTTGGGGAGTTCTTGCAGCACTAAATTGTCTCACAATCCCCTTTTGAGCACAAAATGAATCGAGAATCTGATTTTTGAATTCAGTGCCGTTGTCACTTCTCAGTCCCATAACTTTTCTCTTACTAATTGTTTCGATAGAAAGAATTAATTTCTGCAATTCCTCTGCAACCTCGCCTTTGTGTGCAAGAAACCTCACCCATGAATATCTTGAGAAATCATCTGTAACATCAAGACAAAATGATTTTTTAGTAATAGATTTAACACTAATTGGGCCAAATAAATCAGTATGTAACAACTCGAGAGGACAAGATATGCTATTTAGAAGTTTGGGCTTATAATGTTTCTTATGTTGTTTGGCCTTAGCACATGCCATACATTTTTCATTAACAGAAAAATCTTTTGAAGGAAGTCCTCTAACATAATTGTTCTTTACAAATTTATTAATTATCTTAAAATTAACATGGCCTAATCGACGATGCCATAAGAGAGACTCAGAAGTTGATGCTTTTGAAAGAAGACAAGTTGCAGTAGCCTTTGATTCGCTTGAGTTCATGTCAAGAAGATACGTATCATGCTTTCTTGGAGCACGCATGAGAATCAAATTGTCTGGAATTACAATCTCTAATTTTAAAAATAGACATTCATCGGATTCAAATAGAACAGGAATGTCTTTATCGCAGATTTGAGAAACACTCAGAAGATTAAAAGCCAATTAGGGAACATAGTTGACTTTTTCAAAAGTGAGAGAACCATTGGTAACTTCTCCTTGTCCAATTATTTTTCCACCCTTTTTGTTACCAGCAAAAGCAACATATCCTCCATCTATAATCCGATAGTTGGTCAACAAGTCTTTTAATTCCGTCATATGTTTGGAACACCCGCTATCAACATGCCATAAACTGTTTACAATCTTTGAAGAGGACTCCTGAAAAGAATTAACAAATCAATTAGCCAGGAGTAATAGGAACCCAAGATTGAACAACTTTGCTTTTTGAAGAAGCAGATTTTTTACAGAAGAAATTATTGACCAATTTTGTCAATTTATTTCCAAAACAGTTCCTATTAGAGGATCCTTGAATCAAAGAAGGACAATTCTTGACAAGATGATCCTCTTGACCACACCTGAAACAATGAGGTTTCAATCTAGGTCTGTGATGTGATGGGGTAAAAATAAGATCAATAATAATCTCCTCATCACATTCAGACAAACTAGAATCAATATCACTGAACGTCTCATACAACCCATGAGTTTGATGTTTATTTGAACAAGAATTATTATTTACAAAATTAGAAGAAGATTCATCTGACATATTAGTAAAACTAGTTCCACTAGTACTGGTGTCAGATGAAGAAGAAATACGTTCATCACATGAGGTCATATTTAATGGAATGAAAGATGGAATAGGATGAGAAAAGAACTTTTCGAAACAATTAGTTTTAATTTGCTCAGTTGGTTTTGGAGAAAGATCAGATGCATTACATTCATTATGAGAACAAAAATCATCACTACCATGATCTGAATTACAAGATGGAATAAAACTATCATGAGAACATGAGACATCCGAGTCTGTTACAGTTGAACTAGAAACAAAAACAGAATTTAAACTAGACTTATGATCTAAAACAGACTGCTGATTTTCAAGTGTACTAGAACTAGTGCATCCAAGCCCACTAGTTGGTCCATAGTCGTAGTCACGAATGTACTTAGAGTTAATCCCCTCTAAACCTGCAGACATACTGTCAGTATCTGTTTTGATTAAATCATTAGAAGGATGAGGAACAGGCATAGGAGAATAACAGTATGTACTAGGTGGAGGATAAACCTTTACACTTTCATATCCCAACCCGTTTTAATTCTAGCTCCCCGTTGAGATTTACAAAGATCATCATGTTTCATTCCTGATATAGTCCATTTATCTAACTTTGACTGAAGTTTGCTTGTTTCAAATTCAGCAAGAGTGACCCTTTCAGTCAAAGTATTAATCTCGATATTTCTTTCCAAAACGATTCGTTTTAAATGATCATTTTCTTTTAAACCCTCATTTAATTTCACAAAATATTTTGATTCATTGTTTTTAAATTCATCATTAATTCGCTTTAAATCCTTTTCATTATCAATTAATAAACGGTTAGCCTTATAAATCCCAAATAATCTAATTTTACAAGCAGGTGAGCACATATCCTGTATTACCTCATATGGAAGTCCCATTACCATCCTTTCACCAGCTAAGGCTTTGTCACACAGGCATACTGGAGTACTTGACTTCTTTTCCTCAACAGTAGCAGCATCATCATCATTATCCTTTCTTATCCCATCTCTTGAACTTCTTTTCTCACTTAAACCTGCAATTTTGTCTTCCCCATTTCCATCATCTTTTTCTTCTTTCCCATTTACATATGACACATTTTCTCTTTTAATTTCTTGAACAGCTCAAATCCATCTTTACCATCTACCTCTTCATTACTTTCCACAAACTCAGCAACTAACGCATGATTGATCTTAGTTCTTGTTTCCTCAACCTCCGCACTCCAGTCAAAGTTTGAAATCAAAGCAGACTCCTTTTTTAGATTCACATCTTCCTTTTCTTTCTCTGCTGTCAGTCTTGGTACTCCAGAATTACTAGGATCTGTGACAATTGGTAATGGACATTCACGTTTGAAAATGTCCCAATTGTTTACAATTAAAGCATCTCAATTTTGACTTATCAAATCCCAGTTTTGAAGTAGACGTTTGACCACCAAAGTTCTTTCGTCTAGTTCTTTCCATGAATCTCCGAGCCCTCAAAGTTAAAATCGCCATCTGCCATTGAATATCAGTTTCTTCAAGATCATCAAGATCAACCTGGTACATGTCCTCCATAGTCATTCCCTTTCCTTTCAGTTCTCCAGCAACAAGTGCTTCATAGCTCTGAACAAACATTCCAAAAAGAGCCATTGTTTCTGACGGAATTGGAGTTTCAACATTGGCCTTAGAATTACCCAAATCTCTTCCAACATGACTGTTCCCACTCGAGAAAGTACTTGTATTGCTCCCTCCTTGAATTGGATTTTGTATTTGAGAGTTTGCAGTGGATGACAACAAAGCAACATTTTGAGAAAAACCAGATGTGGGCATCATAGTCTGGTTAAATTCCCATCTTTTCATATCCAACTCAAAGGATTTCAACATATTGATGATATCCATCAGCTTGTAATATGTGAACCCTCTCTCTTGCTTAAGCATTCTCACCTGAAGACTCCACTGGGGTGGAAGAGAATCGAGAAGCCTGTTAACTTGTTCACTGTTGGAGAGCCTTTCATCATATTTCTTTAAGGTGCTTGAGATAGTTAAGAAACGGTTTGTGAGATCTCTCAGACTCTCATTCTTGAATCCCACAAATGAATTGAATTCCTTTTCAGCCTGAATACTTTTATACTTTACCAAATCTGCATTACCATCATAAAATTCACATAAAGCATCGTAAAGAGTTTTGGCATTTTTATGCTCTGCAAAACGGTTGTAGATGTCTGGTGCTAAACAGAGAGTTAGAGCACCAAAAGCCTTTTGATCACGATCAATCATGTTCAGATCTCTTTCACTATAGGAAGATGGGTCCTTGTTTTGAGAGACAACATCACCAACAGTAACCATTGGTATGTGAGGACCAGAAGTAATCGATTCCCATTGGTTATGATCAGTGTAGAAGAAGAAAGCTTTGAGACATCTCTTCCAATCTTCAAAATTATCTCCATTAATGAGTCTTGGAGGCCTATTAGGAGCAACACTTTGAAGATCAGCAAGTGTGAGAGTAGTTAACTTCGACATTGTAGTTTCGGCAGAGAAGATGATAATTTCGCTGACAATTTCGCAGAAAAAGATGACTTTGATGACAGTTTCGCAGAAGAAGTACTTTCGCTGACAATTTCGCTGAGAAAGCTAATTTCGCTAGCAATTTCAGTAGCACTTTCGCTAGTTCAAAGACACCACTGGCTTAGTTTCGCTGATAACTTCGCACGAAACAAGCTTGAACTTTCGTTCAAAAACAAATTCAGCAGCAATTTCGCTTGTTGATCGTTCACAAACTTTGATGAACTTTCGTTCAAGAGATTAGTTTCGCAGAACCACTAGAAAACAACTTCTGATGCAAAATAGTTCATACTTTCGCTGAAAGATGATGGCAATTTCGCTGGAAGAACAGTAAATTCGCTGATCGATCTCAAAACCCTTTTTCACCTCAAAATCAATCTGAAATCATCCAAAACTCAATGAATTTGAGAACTGATGATTATAGGATCTTCCTCAAACAAAAACTAGCATAATTCAATCAATTTCCATGTCAAAACCACCGTATAATCCAATGAAAATTGATTGAGACTAGATATTTGAACAAAAACCACAAAAACTCAACAAATCAAGAGCACTAAGGCTCTGATACCATATTGTTGGTCCATGTGATCGAAAAACAGGGCAAATGATGTGATGAATTGCTCAATATCTAACAAGCATGCTAAACAATGACAATCGAGAAGATTGAATACAATTCTAAATCATATTTGATAACAAAAGGAACAATGACAATCAATAACATGAAGCACAATGATATTTCTGTGTAATAACTGCTTGGAATAGGTAACTTGCAACAATGATCCACGATTAGGGTTTTGCAAGCTTACCTTACAATGAAAATTAACAAAAGTATATACAGCAGTTGTAGTATCGCAGACAGTTTCGCTACCAGCGAAACTGTCATGCCGAAACTACAGTTTCGCCCGGCAGAACATAAGTTCGCCGGGTAAACTAGAACAGCAAATTGTGAGCGAATTTACAGATTCGCTCACAGTTTCGTTGGACTGCTAAAAACAAATAAAACTAAGAACATACAAAAGGAAACTAACAAAAGTCCTATTACAAGTAAAGTAAGCAATCTATGCTAAGGTGAGTCCAACCTATACATGATCTTCAATCTTTACAGAGAAATCTCCCTCATAGCACATCTGCTCAAAGGAATGATTTACAGCTTCCTTTGGGAAGGGCAACTCACTTTCTACATCATCCTGCTACAAATGAGTGTTAATGATGGTCGGAGTGATATAGATTGTCCTCCCTTGCACTGTGGCAGACAGTGCCTTCTCCCCATCCATAATGACCTCTTGGCAGGTCTTCCAAAATTCAAGCAGATGATCCTCATAGAGAGTAGGATCAATGGTTAGGGAGGTGGAGTAGTTTATAGAGCTAAGAAACAGCAAATCTCTGAGAAACTTTCATCTTTCTCAGAGCTTAACAGAGCAACTTGGTTATGTTGCCTGTGAAGTTGCATGGAGAAATCTGGGTTGTTTATGATGTTTAGGTTGGCCATTTTAGAAGCTTAGAGGTGAAGAAAGATAAAGAACAAAAGGCGGTTTGAAAGAATTTAGGTTTAAGGAATAGTGTAATTGAGGAAGATAGTGAAAGAGAGGGAACCGTTGAGCATTTATGTGAAAAGGATTTGAGACAAAGTTAATGAAAGAGGATAAACTTTGAAATCCGGATGTCGGTCCCACCTCTAAAAAGTAGTTTACTTTTGCCCAAAAAGTAGTTTTCTTGGAAGTCGAGACATCTTCCGAAGGTTATTTGCTTCGGAAGTTCTGAAGAAAAAGCTTCCAAAGGCAAATTGGCTTCGGAAGAGATTTCAAAGATTTTTGAAAATTTGCTTCGGAACAGAGTTTTACACTCAGAGATTTTTTTATTCTAAGAAGAATAAATACTTCCAAAGGTAAATTGCATTCGGAAAAAAACTTGTTCTTTGAAAACATACAAAGTACTTAAGTTGATTTTAAGATTCGGAAGATATTTCAGAAATTTCTTCCGAAGGTAAAATTACTGAAGCAATTATTTGTTTACTAAGACATAAACTACTTCCGAAGGTAATTTCAAAGTCTTTTGAAGAGATCAAGATTTTAAAAAATCTAAGAAAAGACTTTTAAAAAGATTTTTCTTCCAAAGAAAACAAAAGGGCTTATGAAGGTGATATAATAGACAACTTAGGACACACAGGTTTTAGAAATAAATATGATTAAGTTTTAAGAAAACTATTCAAAGTTAATCATCCCAATAGCTAATACAAGATTTTTAAATCTCTGCTCATCAAAAGCTTTGGTGAACAGATCATCATATTGTTCATTTGTGTTATCTTTGACTAGTTTGATTAATCCCTTTTCAAAATTATCTCTAATCAAATGATACTTGATGTTAATGTGGTTTGTCCTTGAGTGCTGCATAGGATTCTCTGTGATGGAGATAGCACTATTGTTGTCTATGTAGATGAGAGTCTCTTTAAAGTTAAATCCATAGTCCAGCATCTGATTTTGAATTCAAAGCACTTGAGCACAGCAACTAGCAGCAGCAATGAATTCAGCCTCAGCAGTTGACGCAGACACACAGGATTATTTCTTGCATTGCCAAGATACTACTCTTCCACCAAGAAATTGACATCCCCCTGATGTTGACTTTGCAATCATGTTGCAACCACCATAGTCACTATCTGTATAAGCATAAAGATTAAAGTCAGAATTCTTTGGATACCAAAGGCCAAGTGATGGAGCACCTTGGAGATATCTTAAAATTCTTTTGACAGTGACCAGATGTGACATCTTGGGGTTGGCTTGATATCTTGCACAAATGCATGTAGCAAACATGATATCTGGCCTGCTAGTTGTGAGGTACATAAGAGACCCAATCATTGCCCTATAAAGGTGTTCATCAACACACTCGCCCTCAAGATCAGGTCCAAGGGAGTGATTTTCGGCTATGGGTGTCTTAGCAACCTTACAATCAGTCATGTTAAACCTTTTAAGTATGTCCTGTACATACTTTGACTTACTTATGAAGATGCCATTGTCAACCTGCTTCACTTGAATTCTTAGAAAGAAATTGAGTTCCCCCATGGCACTAATTTCAAACCTGTCCTTCATCAGCTTCTCAAAGTCTTTGAAGAGCTTTGGATTAGTTGACCCAAAGATAATGTCATCTACATATACTTGAACTAGCATTATGTCATTTCCTGTTCCTTTGATGAAGAGAGTTCCATATATAGTACCTCTTTTGTAGCCATATTGACAGAGATACTGAGATAGAGTCTCATGGTGCAGCCCATATAGAGCTTTATCAAGCCTGCAGACATAATCAGGATGATCAGGATCTACAAACCCAGGTGGTTGTCTGACATATACCTCTTCATCAATCACCCCATAAAGAAAAGCACACTGGACATCAAGTTGGTAGACCATGAAATTCTTAAATGCAGCAAAGCTAGGAATATTCTAACAGCTTCAAGTCTTGCCACAGGAGCAAAAACATCTGTATAGTCAATTCCTTCTTCTTGAGTGTATCCTTGAACAACTAGTCTTGCCTTGTTTTTGATGACAAGTCCTCTATCATCCTTCTTGTTCTTAAAAACCCATTTGGTTCCTATGATAGTCTTCCCTTGAGGAAGAGGACATAGGTTCCAAACCTTTTGCCTTTTGAATTGAAGTAGCTCCTCTTGCATAGCTTCAACCTAACTTCCATCCTTTAGAGCCTCATCAATTTTCTTTGGCTCTATCTGGGACAAGAAACAAGAGTGAAGACAAACATTTGCTTCATGGGTTTGTCCTCTTGTTCTCACCCCTGAATCAACATCTCCAATGATGTTTGTGGTAGGATGAGACTTGTGGATCCTTAGCTGAGGGATCACAGCAAGTTGCTTAGACAGATCTAGATTTGAAAAATTTTGATCTAGCAAAGAAAAATCACCCTCCACATTACCACACTTATCAAGATTGACTTGATCCAATGAGTGTGTCACATTATTGATGTTGTCTTCAATGCAGTGGTTATCAGCATCAAGAAATTCTTGATCACTTTCACCACCACCATTTTCTCCAACATTTGAAGCTCATTCTTTTGAGTTTTGTGCCTCTATGCTGGAATTTGAAGGCATCCTAGAAGCATCAGCAGGATTTGTCATTGATGTGCTGGTATAAGCTTCATTTGCCGGAATAGTTACCACTTGAGCTGAAGATGTGTAACCTGATGTTCTTCTTAGCTCAAATCTTTGATCAGGATCATTTGTTGGTAATATATCTGTAGATCCTGAAACATTCTCACAAGGTTTGTTAAAATAGTTAGTAACTAAATCAAGATTAAATAGCCAATCCGGACCAGAACCTTTCACACTAGGAGTGTGCTCATTGAAAGTCACATTGGCTGACTCCTCAACTACTCTAGTTCTGAGATTGTATACTCTATAAGCCTTAGCTTGAGAAGAGTATCCTATAAAGTGTCCATCATCTGATTTCTCAGCAAACTTGGCAATTTGATCCTTGGTATTCAAGATGGTGCAAGGACATCCAAATGACCTGAGAAAACCAATAAAGGGTTTTCTCTTGTTCCAAAGTTCATAAAGGGTCTTACCATGTGTCTTAACCAGTAAAACTCTGTTTTGCACATAGGAAGCAGTGTTCACTGCCTCTGCCCAGAAGGTGATGGGCAGTTTAGAGTCAGACAACATAGTTCTTGCAGCTTAAATTAGTGTCCTGTTTCTCCTCTCAGCAACACCATTTTGCTAAGGAGTCTGGGAGCACTATATTGTCTTGTAATACCTTTTTCATCACAAAATGTATCAAGGATTTGATTATTGAATTTAGTTCCTTGATCACATCTTATGGTTTTGACCTTGTGATCACATTGATTCTCAATCTTTAAGATGAAATTCTTCAGAATCTCAGGAGTCTCATACTTAGTTCTAAGAAAGAAGACCCAAGTGAATCTTGTAAAATCATCTGTGATCACCAAACAATAAGAGGTCCTTCCTAGACTCATTACACTGGTGGGGCCAAAGAGATCCATATGTAATAAGTGTAGGGGATTAATGATGGAGTTTCTTTCCTTTGGCTTGTGAGATACCTTGTGTTGCTTCTCTTTTAGGCATGCAACACAGTGGTAATCACTTGTAAACTCTTTCTTTGGTATTCCAGTAACCAAATCATTCTTAATTAATTTATTCATGTTTTTAAAGTTTACATGGCACATTCTTTAATGCCAGAGGAGAGATTCATCCTTATTTGCTTTAAATAGAAAGCAGGAAATTTCTCCTGAGGGAGAAGTTTCTTGTAAGTCCACCTTGTACATGTTGCCTTTCCTTGGGGCTCTAAGCAAGATGTGCTCATGAGGAATGACCACCCCGGGCCTGAGAACAATGCACTCATGCTCAGAAAAGAGCATGTTATGACTCTGATCACAAAATTAGGATACACTCAGAAGATTGTACCAAGCTCCTTGACAAAGTTTACCTTCTCAATGCTGAGCTTACCATTGTGACTTGCCCTTCCAGTAATGTAACCTCTTGCATCTCTTCCAAAAGCAACTGGTCCTCCATCAATTCTTTCAAACTTTGGTCTTTCTTTGACTTCCATACCACCTTTGGAAGCTTAAACTTGACCTTCAATGCTTCAGAAGTTTTGATGACTTTGGAAGTTTTGATGACTAGCCTTTGGAAGATCTTGCTTTTACTGCAGCAGGCTTTAGTGCTTCGGAAGTATTCTTTTCTTTGAGACCAAATTTTCTTCCGAAGGCAAGTTCCACTTGTCTTCTTCTTCATTTGGAGCTTTAAAAGGAAACAGATTTTCCTTCCCAAGCTTGCTTCTTCTTCTCCAAACTCTTAGAAGTTTCTTTCTTGTCATGTGGAGAGTACTCCTTGGATTGTAAACACAATCTTTAGCAAGATGAGAGGTACTCCACACACATAACACAATCCGTTTTCTTCCTTAGGAGTTCTTCTTTGTGAACCAAAGCTGAACTGATCACTTCCTTCTCCATCTTCAACTTTGCAGTGTTGTGGCAATTCTGTGGGGTTGAAACTACCTTTGGAGCAGGATGGTTCGGTTTGTACAGCAGCAGGCACAACTGATCAGCCTTCTTCTTGATGATGGGATGATTTGGACATGAACTAGAACTCTTGTTGATGGAGTTCAAGTTTGTGTCTTCAGTCTTTACTACTTCAAGTCCTGCAGAGATGAAGACTTGTTTCTGTGCAGAATTGAAGGTAGCCTTGATCTCTTGAGCCTTTTTGGACTCTCTTTTGGCCTTCCTGATCACAGTTCTTTCTTCTTGACTTGGTCATCCCAACAGTTTTGCTCTCCTCAGAGTGATGGTGACCCTTCTTAGAATGCTCTTCTTCACTCTTCTCAGAGTCATTCTCCACCATCTCCTCTTCTCTCCTCTTCAGTCACAGGATCTAGAGGGGGAAGCTCATCTTCATAAGTTCCACACCTAGAGATCTTACGGACAAGATTTTGTATGGGGGAGCTATCTCACAAGATCCTAGTCCTTGCTTATTTTGATAACAACTTTGCATGCAAGGATGAGGATATTATGGTCTTGTATGTTCTTGTCTCTTCTTCTTCAAGAACACATTTTTTTGCCTTGGCTTTGCTGATCACAAGCTCAGACTGGCATTAAGATAATTTAGTAATGAGATATTTGATCTGAGTCCTGTAGTTTGATGCTCATGTTTAAGAGTTGAAATGGTTATCTCTATGTCCTCTATCTTTAGTTTATAATGATTTTCAACTCTTTTAAAATCAACTTTTAAATATTTAAGGACTCAAGGTCAGATCTCATTTCTAAATTATAGGACCTGTATCTATTTACTTTAGCAATGCATTCAGGAGTGCAAAGATGTTCCAAAACCTTGGCTTCATCGTGGTCTGCCATGAGTGCTTAGTTTTGAGATGCATCTTCTACTTGAAAGCTCCAGTCAAAGCCTCCTTCTTCAACAGCAACTGCAAGCTTGCTGCTTTGGCTTCTCATTCTGGGGGCTTTCTCATGGTAGTTTGGTCTGGTTTGTGCTTGGCCACCATTTGTCCTTGGTACCTTACACTCTCTTGCAAAGTGTCCCATTTGGTTACAGTTCTAACACTTTACTTTGCTTTTGTCCAGCCTAAACTTTCCACTGGCTGCATTGCTTGGAAACTTTCTCCCTGTCCTCTTGTAGAACTTCTTGGCTCTGTGAGTGAGAAGAGCCATCTGCTGGACTATCTCCATGTACTCCAGATCATCTGGATGGATACAGTCCAAATCTTCAAGAGTGAAGAGAAAGTTGTCTGAAGTTTCATCATCAGCAGAGACAAGGGCATGAGAAGAACTTGTCTCTTGGAAAGGACTTCCTTGAGTGTAGCTTTCCCTTGGAGTCTCTGTGAAGGTGATGAAAGGGCCCTTTTGTGAGTTGTCAGGGAAGCATATAAGTTGATGTTGTGGTTCAATGCTTTCTCTTACAACCACATGGAGGGCTGAACTCAGTTGATTGCTTGAGTTACCTGATGAGTTTTGCATGTTCATCTCCATCTGGTAGCCACTAATAATACCATACAACTCTGTGAGAGTTTGAGTGTAAAGGTTCTCAGTCCTCTTGATAACAACACAATAATGTGTCTATTGTCTAGGAAGAGAGGACATAAACTTCCTTACAATGTCCCTGTTCTTAAGAGTTACTCCAACATCCATTAGAGTATCCACAATCTCAACATACCTGAAGTATTGTTGAGTCATGGTTTCACCTGCCTTGAAGGTGATGTTTTCAAACTGCTACTTTAGGAGATCCTTCTTGTTCTTCTTTGCTTCAGTAGACCCTCATACATTAGTTTCAGTGCCTCCCATAGTTGCTTGGCAGTTTTGCACTTCTTGAAGCCTCTGTAGATGGAGTTTGGAAGAGCAGTTTGAAGGGCTATCATGGCTTTTTGATCAATCTCTATTCTCTTTCTATATTCTTCAGAGTAATCAGCCAGAGCCTTAGGAATCATACCACCACCAGTAGCAGAAGTGGTGCTTGGTATGTAAGGTCCTTCAACAGCAGAGTCCCGCATCCTGGAGTCTTGAGACTGATGAAGCCTTCCATTCTTAGACACCAAGTATCAAAGTCTTCAGGAGTGATCAGTGGAGACTTTGTCATAGTTCCAGTTTCCATATCCGCTTTGGTTATAGCTGCCATTTGAGTTGTTAAGTATTTGTGTGTGTGAGGGATCTTAAGATGGTGAGATCTTATATCAAGATCCTGAAAAGCTCTTATACCAAATGCAGGACCGGTGAACGGTATGCACTTACAACACAACAACACAATGAGGAGAGTTGCTTAGAACACTTAACAGATCAAATAGGAAACTGATTAACTTGTTAATGAAAGATGCTAAGAACACAAGTAAATGTGAGACAGAACAAGATTGCAAACAACACAAGTATTTGGTTTTCAAGAATGCTGTATATTGCTTCTTAAGTTCTATTACAAGTTAGAAAGTATCGATAGAAAGTTACAAGTACTTGACATACTTTATACTACATCCTACAGCCGACCATACTTTGAAGGCTAGCTGGATACAATTGACTAGACAACTACAAAATCAATGTAGAGTCAAAAGGCAGATCTGCCTTTTGACTTGTGACTATGACATGCCATTGCTCACATCCTAATATATTACAAAAAGGATAAAAGTACATAAAGTAGAAAGCATGGACTCAAGACCTCAATGTACAGTTACCAAAAGCATGGACCTTTCACCAACTCATGTAAGTTGGTGACTTTACAGAGTTGTAGCGGAAAGGTGGTCAGCTTTATGGTAAAGTACATCAGATAAAGGCATATCTCTATGAGTCTTCGGAAGAAATCTATCTTCACTCTTTGGCTTCGGAAGACTTTGTCTTTGAAGCTTCGGAAGACTTCATATTTGGCTTCGGAAGATATTGATCTTGGCTTCGGAAGATTTTACACTTAGATTATTTCTAGTGCATGGTGTAAAACTTCAGAAGCATTTCTACTTCAGTTCTTTAGTGTATGCTTGTAGAGAGACTTTGGATGTTTTGGCTGCATCATACTTATAGGAATCCTTATAGCGCTCTCATCACCAGCATCCGGATGAGGGGACTCGGGCTCTTTGTGAGCCACCTCTTCGGCCCTAGGCCTTCCTCTTGTGACCTGTGGTTCAGCACCACGTCCACCACCACCTCCACCACGAGAAGCTTACGAAGATCTACCACCGGCCATTCTCTAACACACTGAAAGAGTCAAACACCAACACGGTCATTCAAGGAAACAACTTAGTTTATGTCAAGTATAGTAAGTCCCTAATTACAGTGACCAGTTGTGATTAGTCAATTACTTTACTCTTCATACCCCAAGCATTACCTGTCCTGACTACATCAGTATCTAAATCTACCAGCAACACATAAACCATATAACATGCGCACATAAAACCGGTTAACATTAAAGAATACCTGATGGCACGCAGCTACTCAGACTGGCATCCCTTCCCTTTCCGTCCCATTTTCAGTTTAAGTTAAGGTTTATTTTAAAAATTTAACCATTTCACTTAAACATTGGCTCTGATACCAACTTGTAAGGCCCCTTTCCTGGGATGCTTACAGTTGGATCCTCATCGTGCATAAAACATATCATTACATTTAACTTTCATAAAACGTTGCAGCGGAATTATAAACAACATTCCATTTCATCATAAAAACTTTTGCAACATAATACATCGTTTTCCAATTACAAAATGCATGTTCCATTACATTACAAAAGCATTATAAATATGGATGCCATCCAAAAGAGCGGAGTAGCCGCCCCGTGCCATCCTCAGCAACATTACCTGCCAACTGAAAACACATAAAAGTCAGCGTTGCTGAGTGAGTTCTAGTTTTATAATAAAACATACTTTTCTTTCATTTAAAACTGTTCGTTACTTTTGCATGATCACACATCATACGTACACATAGATAATATCATTATTATCTTCATTATTCGTTCGTTACATTCTTCTATTCATTAATCATCGCACGGTACTTTATCATTCGCTTCATTCGTTCATAACTTCTTTTCTTACGTTCGTTCATATCACACATATCGCACGCTTGAACATTTCGCACTTTCGTATCTTCGTACCCATCGTACATATTGCACGAATCGCACCAATGGAGTGGTCACTAAGACCAAGTCCTCCTGTGTATGTGAGAACTCTTAGGTTTAGCTAAAATTGCACGCCATCTCATGGGTTAGCCAAAATCGCACGCTACATAACACACAGTAAATACCACATCGCACGTATCGGGGCAATTACAAACACTGAACCCCATACTGTGTGTATGAACCCCCATGAATTAGCCAAAATCACACGCTACATAGCATACAGTGAATACCACATCGCACGTATCGGAGCAGTCACCAAGACTGAACTCTTACTATGTCTATAGTCCTTTATGATTTAGCTAAGATTGCACGCTATAAATACACACACAGTTGAGCTCACAACTCTTAATGAGTTGTGAACCTCCCTTCTTTTACTTGCAAGCCAATCTTACTCTCATTCATTCATTCATGCATTCATTCATCATGTTCCTCTTTTTGTTATCTTCCACTTTACATTACATAATACTTTCATTTCATTCATTAACATTCATCGCAACTCCACGGGAAGATAAACATACATAAACAGGAACATGAACGAGATCATATAAATCATCATACATATCAGCATGCATACATAACATATATCACACATACTATCACGCATAACATCATACATAACATCATATGTCAATGATACATCGCACATGCCCATCATAACATCTATGACCTCAAAAGTCAACTTACATAAACCACCGGGAACCTCCCTAGTCAAAACTCACATCTGCACTTTCCTCGAAAGTCATAAAATAAACCGTTGTTCTTCCGGGCGTAAGAGCCCTACTTGGGCGTATGGACACCCTCCAGTCGCATGGCCTTCCAGGCGACTGAACACTTAGGCGAATGGACATCAGGCGAATGGACCCTATGCGAATGGACCTATGGGCGAATGGACATCTATGCGTATGGACTCTCAGTCGCATAGCTTTCATATGTATGGCCTTCAGTCGCATGACTTCAGGCGCATGGGCTTCAGTCGCATACCCTTCGTGCGAATGAACCTCAGTCGCATGGCCTCCAGGCGCATGGACCTCAGTCGCATAACCTTCGTGCGAATGAACCTCAGTCGCATAATCTTCAATCGCATGCCTTACAAGCACATGAATTTCAGTCGCATGACTATCTTGCGTATGGACCTTAGTCGCATGGCAATCGTGCGCATGGACCTCAGTCGCACGCCAATCGGCCGTATGGCCTCCAATCGCACTCCAGTTAGTCGCCTAGCCCTAGCTGATGCAGAATGCAGTTCAGCCGAACGCAAACTGCCCTTTTTGGCCTCCAAGCTCTTCCAAACTCAATTTTAGCCCAAATCAACCATTCTAGACCTTAGAAACACCTACCACAACATCATTCAAGGATACACAAGCCCGAAATCCAACCCCACATGCATCAAACACATACACATACACATTTAAACGGGTTCAACAACCAACTTTTTCAAAAACAGGTTTTGATCTGTTCCAGCCCCAAAATCATTTGAAAACATGAAAAAGAGGGGTTCTAGAACTCACACAAATGACCACAACGAGAAGAGCTTCGAATCAACACGCTCCACTTCGATTTTCATGCTCGAATCCACCCGAACCAAGCTTTTCTCCCTTTTCTCCTTTTTCTTCTCCTCTCCTCTCTTCTTGGCTGAAAAATGGTGAGTTTGGGGGCGTTCCCCCTTTTATACCCCCACTCATTCCACCTCCCGTTTTGGCAAGTTTGGTCCCCCGACTTTGGACTTTATTTCTTTTTCTTCCTTATTCGGTTTCAAAGAAAATTTCCAGGTGTTACACCATATTCATAAAAATATTGCTTACCCGGCATGTAAGCACAATCCTTGATTAGGTGGCCGATTCGCTTGCACCTAAAGCAGGGCATTGGGTTGCACTGCCTTTGATGGTGCAGTTTGCACTTGTTGTAGAAGGGGTTTTGTGCCCACATACACCTTTCGTCCCCTTCCACCCTGATCATCACGCCTAGCTCGTTCACCTGCTCTCCTACTCGAACCACTATTGTTACCCATCGCCTTCTTGACATCAACCCATTTCCTCTTCTTTTCCTCAGTCCTTCCCTGCTTCGTCCATCCAGTCCTAACCAGGTCATCAGTTAAACTGCTAGTGAAATCCACTGCAGCTTGTAGGGTCGTAGGCTTGGAAGACCAGACCATGCCCCTAACCCTGGGATGTTATCCCCAGATAAAACGAGCAACTCCTTTGGCTTCTGGTGTCACAAATGTGGCACCAGTCTGGACAAGGCTAGAAACTGGTTAATGTACTGAGTGTAGTTCGGCCCTTTCATTTCTAGGCCTAGGAACTCAGACTCCAACTTTTCCAACTGTTTTATCGGGCAATACTTGTTGATCATCAGATCCCTGAACTCGGTCCAACTCATACGGCCTGCAGCGTTTCTTCCTTGGGGGTGAATGATGGTCTTCCACCACTCGAGCGCAAAACCTTTAAGCGATTGAGAGGCAAATTGCACCATATGCTCCATCTTGCACTCCCTTATATCTAGTACCGCCTCGATTTCATCCAACCAGCGGTATGTCTCGATAGCAGCCTCGATGCCGTAGAAGTCTTTGGGTTTGCAAGCCATGAATGTCTTGTATGAGCACCCATTCCGGATTTCTTCAGTATCATCCTGGTGGCCTTCATCAGTTCCAGGTCCTCCTGTTCCAGTTGCATTGTCCCGATTCGCATTGATTTGGGCAGTGATAGTAGGGATGGCGTTGACGATTTGGTGCTCCACCAGATTAGCGATTCTCTCGACACTCTCGCGGTTGTTATCTCCCGTGCGTGGCTTTCAGGTGGTGTAGGCAGTTGATTTCCAGTTTGCTTCGCCTGTTCGTGTCGGCCTTTTTTAGCTCCTCTCCTTCCTGTGCGAGTTCCTCTCCTGGGCGGCATTCTGGTTTCATCATAGACAAATTTATTTAGCATCGCATATTTAGTTTCAATAATCCCAACACATCGAGTTGTACCCCTAAAGTCGCGCCTACCAGTTCCATGAAAAACATAATATACAACATGACACATACAATTGTTTCATTTAATCATCATAGGGGAATTAATAACGGGGTGTCAAAATCCACACCCCAACACGTGGACTTGCATATTAAAAGTCAATTCACCCTGCAAAAATTAGCATCATAGAACAATAGTTTCTTAAATAATCATAATAGCATCAACCATAAAGATTTAAAATAAAATATGTGTCATGGTTAACAGCTTGGAAGGTGCCATCACCCCCATAAATAGATAATAATAGTATCTGAGATAAACAAAAGTTTTTCCTTCAAATTGTCTAGTAGACCGACGATCCATACATTCTTCTCCTAGCCCTCAAAGCCACTTCTTCTTCAACCATCCTAGCCAGCCTGAGTTCTTCTTCTTTTTTGTTGCTCCAATCGTTAGACCCATGTGCTGCCATCATGGCCTGGAATTCAGCGGACTGAAAAGTCCGGGTAGCATGTTGGAGAGTGAGTTCGTGAAACCGGATGGTCCTCATAATTTCTGTTGGACCCAAAGAACCAATGAGCCAGATCAGAAAACCTTTAAGTCCCACAGACATCACAACAACTGAAGAGATCTAATCTGCTGAAGACAAAGTTTGAAGACCAAGTCTGAAGACAAAGTCTGAAGACAAAGTCTGAAGAAAAGTCTGAAGACAAGTCTGAAGACAAAGTCTGAAGATAAAAGTCTGAAGACAATAGCTGAAGACAAAGTTTGAAGACATATGTTTGAAGACAAAGTGACAGGATCAACGATCACAAGTTTGAAGTATAAGAGTGTAATGCAGCGGAATGAAGAGATGAATTAGTCAACTTATAGCAAGAGAATGTTATTTGTAAACAAATGCGAGAGAATATTTTTCTGTGATTTGGAATGTTTCAATAATGCTCAATATTATTGCTCAATCATTCACAGTTACAATAAGGTTGGCACTCCTTATATAGAGTGCAATTACTGCTGTAATCACGGGGTGGTGATTACTAGCAGATTTAGTACAAAAATAACTACTTCTTAACAAACTACTGAAATGTTCACAACTACTGAGAACATGTCAGTGTGTTAAGTATAAAACATGAAACTACTGAAAAAGAAAACTACTGATGCTACAACGACTGAAGAACAAACTCTTCAGTCGTTTTACAAAACTACTGAAAATAGAAAATATAAAACTACTGAAAGCAAACCGTCACAACTACTGAAGAAGTCCTCTTCAGCTGTTGTGACAACATCTGATACTTTGTCTTCAGCACTTGTGTCTTCAGACTTTGTCTTCAGACTTGTGTCTTCAACTTTGTCTTCAGCACTTGTGTCTTCAGACTTTTCTTCAGCACTTGTGTCTTCAGACTTTGTCTTCAGCACTTGTGTCTTCAGACTTTGTCTTCAGCACTTGTGTCTTCAGACTTTGTCTTCAGTTGTTGTCTTCAGCTGTTGTGGACTTCAGTAGTTGTTGTGACGTCTGTGGGACTTAAAGGTTTTCTGATCCGGCTCATTGGTTCTTTTGGTCCAACAAACTCCCCCTGAACCAATGCAGCCAAAACCTTTAACTTTATTGAGGTCCCACTTATTGTTGGCAAAATGGATGGTCTTTTTCCTTCTTGATCAGTTGAGAAGATGACCCATAAAGCACCGGCCTGGAAGTAAGTCTCTGATAATTTGGTTGGCAAAGTGTAGATGGGAGCTCTGTATTGGGGAATTGGACACTGAGCTGTTCCCCCATCCATGAAACTCACTTCCCATGTATGAGCCTGTAGGATTCTCTGGTGTATGCTCTGAGAAACATGATTTGTTCTTCCATAGTGAGATTCTCTGGTTCACCATCGAATAATCCTTCACGCCCATACAGCTCTGAGATGTATTTGGCCTGTTTGCCATTTTTGAGCTCAACAGTTGTGATCTGTCTGTAGGCAAACTCATCAGGATGATTACCTTCGAGTAACAGACTGAGCTCATTCTGTTTGAATTCCTTCAAGCTTCTTGTAGCTAACCCCTTCTTGTATCACTCTGTTTCCTAACATCTTTTGGGGAGGCTGTTTAGTCTCATAAGCTTTCTTGAAATCTTCTACAATCTCCCAGGGTGTAACTACAAGGACCACTGTGATCTCTTCATCTACTATCCTCTTTATCTGGCCCTTGTATCGTGCAGGAATGTCCTTCTTCACAATTCTGTGAGCCACCTAGGATCAGGCACATCCTCACCTTTTCTTTCTGATATTGAAATGTGTTGGCGAGGGTGTACAGTCTCAGAGCTTCTTTCTTCATACTTATTATGATGAGGAGGCCAGCATAAGTTTTATCTATACTTTTTAGCATCTCCTCATCATGAACCTTTGCAGTTGCTCTCTTAATCTTTACTCTCACAGTTTCCATCTGTGAGTGGGAGTGATGGGCATAGATTTGGCTTTAGGCAAAGTTAGGACTGCAGAAAGAGGCAGCCTATCTTCTTCCTCATCATCCTCTTCTTCTTCTTCTAGCCTCAACATCCTTCTCTTCTTCTTCTTGGATGCATCACATCGGCTGTTGGTTTTGAGGGTAAAGGAGTTGGTTTAATGGGTTGTGGTAGTGGTGATTTTGAAGTGGGGGTTTTGCAGGTTGTTCTAGCATTCTTGTAATGAGTGAGGCTTTGGAGTATTTTGCTAGTTCATTTCTTTTTCCAGCACCTGTTTCATTTAAAGCTTCAATCACTAATCCCTTTGTATATGCTTCAGACGTACAGATCTTGGTGGTTATAGCCAAGATACTGTCCCTGGTCCATGACTTAATCTCTATCAATGATCTTCCAAGATACTTAGCAATAAATCTGATCATGATCTCCAGTCTTTCTCTTTCTAGCACATCATAGCTTGCCCATCTTGAGTTAATTTCTTCAACTTCAAGTCTTCTAATCTCTGAGTCAAGCTGTGCAGTGTCGAACCCTTGTCTGTATAGTTTCAATAATGGAGTCCATAGATTTGCTATGTGTAGCATCCGCCATTTTGACCATCTCATCAAGTTGGAGTTCTTTTTCTTTCTTCTTCTTCCTCTTCTTGTATGTGATGTGAAAGTCTTTGTGACTTTCACTCACTTGATCAGTGTCAGCTCCCTTCACATACTCTTTCTCCTTCTCAGTCTCTTTCTCAACAACCTCTTCTTCCTCCTGGTCTCTCTCTATCAATATGCGCTTCCCTTTGTCTTTCACTGACTGACTCTCCCCCTTTTTGGTTGCATTGGTTGCAAGGGTTTGAGTAGTAGAAAGCCTTGTGCTCACAATCTTCTCCACCAGTGGCTGTATGATTGAGGGAAGTTTATCATCCAAGGTTTTGATCACAATGTCGGTGATCATTGGGGTGATGAGAGGTAGGGATTTTTGAATATAGCAGCTGTTTGCTCAGAGGGGTTCTGTCCCTGAGAAACAGTGCCAGAAGGAGAGGCTGGTGGATTGAATGTTTGTAGTGGCTGAGTGTTTAGAGACCTTCAGGTGAAGTGCCATCTGTGGGTGTATGGTGTATCAGATGGACTTGCTTCTTGAGAGAATTGGTCAAGTAGTCTTTGTAGTCTACTGACTTCTTCCTCAAGAATTGTGTTCTGGGCTAGAACATCATAAAGAAGCCCAGTCATCATCAGCAGATGCTGAATCACCTGACCTCTTGCTAGTAGCAAGATGTACATGCTCTGGTGTAGACCAGATGTAGCATGTGCCCCTTTTTCTTGAACTGGGGACTTCCACGCCTCAGGACGATGTCCTTCATCAGCTGTTGCCTCTGATGAGGTCTTAGCCATGTTACCAGCCTCAGTCTGATCATGTGCTGATGCAGAAGAGGTGCAGCAGCCTCATCAGATATTCTTGTCTCCGTATCTACACTAGGAGACTGAACATTTAAACCCCTGTGCTGTGGGTTGTCAGAAGCATGTTGATCCTCTTCCTCAATATCTGTGGTTTTCCCTTTAGATGGTTGTCTGGGAGGAGGAGAGGCATGCAGCTGAGTCAGCACATTTGCAATTATAAGTGTTGGACTTTGGGGGGCATTTTCATTTGGAGATGGGTATTATGCACCTGGGGAGAATGGTGTTTCAATGGCAATCTCCTCAAATGAGGAAGATTCCAGATTTGTGGGTACCCCTTCATTGGTTGCTTCAGGTTCCTTTTGAGAGGAATCCTGAGCGGCTGTGGCTGGGTGAGTCTCTGATACTACGGGGGGTTAACACCAGTGAGTATATCCTGTCTTTGTGGTACAGGAGCATCTTCAGGGGACTCATCTTCCTGAATAGCTGTTTTGGTTCGTTTTGTTTTTGGTTTGGTGGGGACTTTGGATTTTGTGGGGTGTGGCTGTGGGTTCCAGCTGCGTGGGTTTGCGCAGCTTGGCAGCCATTTTGAGTGGATTGGTCAGAGTTGTGCCGGGAGTATACTTCAGCAATACAGCCATAGCAGGGACTCCCAGGCCAACAAGTCCCTCAGCTTGAAGCTGGTTTTCAATTATGGCCATTATAAACCGAGGATATAGTATCCAACGGTTAGAAAGTTGTTTTTGGGCCATATCCTTGTGAGCTCTAAGAATAATATTTCAAAAAATTTAAAGGTTGTTGCTCAAGGATAGAGTACAATACCTGTTGCCACCTTGTGGACATTTGATCCCATGATGAAGTCTTTGGAGCCAGGCAGACATTTACCATATGAAAGATAAGCCGTTCAGCATCCTGGAAATGTTTCTTCAATATGGTAGAGGCACTCAGATTGCCTTCGTATCCATGGTGGGCAAAGGATAGATCAGTGGTGCCCTTTGGATAGCTGTCGGGAAAGTGGCATCATCCAGGTTGAGGGTTTGGCGAAGAATCTCTGGATTGATGACCACCTTTTGGCTATGGACAAACGAATGAAGTGACTCTGTGTCATTCTCCTCAGAGACAAGAGTGACGTTCGTCCAGAATTGGCTAAGGGATTCGGCATATATGGTGGGGTTTATCAGGAAGGCTGTTTGGTAAGGTGACTGGACCATTAAATCAATGGCGTTGTGAAACTTGGTCCAGAATGGTGATTTAGTAAGGTGAGCGACACATTTTGTGTCGAGGTTTTAGTTGCATGGTCGCCATGGATGAAGAGAGGTACAGAGTTTTTGAACGTTAGGTTTGAGAGTGAAGGTGAGAAAACTCTGGTAGATAAGGGATTTATAGGGTAGGGTTATGAACCGACTGAAGGTTTTTGGTGAGTCATCATTTGCTGAAACTGATGACGTGGCATTAACTTTTTGAGGTTGAAATGACTGACCGTATTGGTGTGATCATCAGTTGTTATAAAACAACTGAAGACTTGGTTTTAACGTCAGACATTGAAACAGCTAAAGTCTTTGATTTAGTCTTCAGTAGTTATTAAACTACTGAGGACAATTCCGACTTCAGGTGGTGAAACAACTGAGGACATGGTGTTTGTCATCAGTAGTTGTGTAACTACTGAAGACAGTGGTTTTGTCATCAGTTGATGTAAACAGCTGAAGACTTAGCGGTAGTCTTCAGTAGTTGTAAACTACTGAAGACATAGCTGTGGCTTCAGTTGTTTAGAAACAGCAGTTGGAAAAACAACTGAAGAGAAATTGCTCATCAGCTGTTTGTCGTCAATTCTTAGCTTTTCAGCTGTTTTCAGTCTGACCTCCACATTAAATGTTTCATTGGTCATCAGTACTTATCTGCATTTCTGACGTCAGCATTTGTAGTTACATCAGCTGTTGTGATTTCATCAGCTGTTATAACTACATCAGCTGTTTTAAAAATGAAGTACTTATATATGACATGGTTACCAATGATCATCAGTATTTATTACTGAGATTATCGGTAGTTGTCACTTATTCTAGCTGCAGCATACCAAGCCTTAACACCAGGTTGTGGAAGTTGAACTATCCAAAGGCTTAGTAAAAATGTCTGCAAGCTCATCAGCACTAGGAACAAATTTTGGATCAATCAGACCTTTTTCAAACAATCTCTAATAAAGTGATGTCTGATTTCAATATGTTTAGTCCTAGAGTGCTGGACAGGATTCTTGACAATACAAAGAGCTGAAGAACTGTCCATTAACAATGGAGTCTTAGTCTCAGTTATGCCATAATCCAATAATTGGTTTTGAAGCCATAATACCTGAGATGTACAACTTGCAGCAGCAATGTACTCGGCTTCAGCAGTTGATGTAGCAACTGAAGTTTGTTTCTTACTCTGCCAAGAAATCAAACAGTTGCCTAGGAATTGGCATCCACCAGAAGTTGATTTCCTGGTCAATTTACACCCTGCATAGTCACTGTCAGAAAAGGCAACTAATTTACCAGAATGTCTAGTAGAATACCATAAACCTAGAGATGGAGTGCCTTGCAAATATCTAAAGATCCTCTTGACTGCAATCAAATGAGACTCCTTAGGTGCAGCCTGAAATCTAGCACAAACACATGTAGCAAACATAATATCTGGTCTAGAAGCTGTTAGGTACATCAAGGACCCAATCATACATCTGTAAAGTGTTTCATCAACCACTTTACCTTTCTGATCTGTATCCAGTTGTGTGGTGTTGCACATGGGAGTAGAACAGGTTTACAATTTTGCAAATCAAATTTTTCCAAAAGATTTTTTGTATATTTGGACTGATGAATGAAAATTCCATCAGCCTTTTGTTTGATTTGCAAACCCAGAAAAATTGTAATTCCCCCATTGCACTCATTTCAAACTTTTGTTGCATCAGCTTTGTAAAGTCATCACACAACTGTGGATCAGAGGATGCAAAAATAATATCATCTACATAAATTTGAACAAGTAGATTATGCTGCCCTGCTTTCTTAATGAACAAAGTTTTATCTATGGTGCCTCTAGTAAATTATTTTCAAGAAGAAAGTTTGATAATGTCTCATACCAGGCCCTAGGAGCTTGTTTCAACCCATAAAGAGCCTTATCAAGCTTATACACCCAATTAGGATGTTTGTTGTCCTCAAAACCTGGTGGTTGACATACATAAACCTCTTCTTTAATTTTCCCATACAGAAAAGCACTTTTGACATCCATTTGAAAAACTTTAAGATTTTGATAAGCAGCATAAGCTAAAAACAATCGAATTGCTTCCAGTCTGGCTACAGGAGCAAAGGTTTCATCATAATCAATACCTTCTTCTTGTGCAAACCCCTGAACCACCAGTCTGGCCTTGTTCTTAACAATAAGCCCATTTTCATCAGTCTTATTCCTAAACACCCATTTAGTGCCTATTGCACACTTACCTGGAGGTAGAGGAACAAGTTCCCACACTTGTTGTTTCTTGAACTGAAGAAGCTCAAGCTGCATGGCATCAACCCATCCATTGTCTTTTAATGCAATGTGATAATTCTTTGGCTCTTGCTGACTAATGAAGAGAGCATAGAAGCAGAAATTTGACAATTGACTTCTTGTTGATACACCAGCAGTGATATCACCAATGATTTGAGACATAGGGTGATTCTTCAGATCTTGATACACAATGAGATCAGTGCAGGTGTTTGTAGCAGGCTCAGCAGCAGCAGAGGTGATGGTGAAGAATTTCCTTGAAACCAATCAGTTGATGGTAGTTCAAAGGAAGTTGAAGTTATAGAAATCTCATCAGCATTTGTTGTGGATTGTGCTGCTGGAGCTACAGGAACATCAGGTCTAGCTGAATCAGGCAGTTGATCAGTAAATCTGAAGAGGTGAGTACTGCTATCATCATCATCAGCACCAGCAGTACCACCAGGTGGAGAACTGTTGACATGAGCAACAGCAGGAGTTTGATGAGGAGCATATTGTAGTATGTCCAAATCAAATATCTCCACAGGATTTTGTGGAATCTTGTCCTTTGGAGATTCATTAAACTTAACATGTAGAGTCTCTTCAACCATCTTTGTTCTACAGTTGAAGACTCTGTATGCTTTGCAAGTTGATGAATAACCAACAAAATATCCTGCATCCACCTTAGAATCAAATTTCTGGAGTTGATCCCTTGTGTTGAGAATGAAACAAGGACATCCAAAAGCTCTAAAGAATGAAATTAGAGGGGCCAAATGATGAAGACTTCATATGGAGTTTTCATCAACCTCTTATTCACTAGAGCTCTATTTTGGACATAACAAGCAGTATTGATAGCTTCAGCCCAAAAAGTCATTGGCAATCCAGAGTCAGCCAACATGGACTTGCAGCTTCAATAAGGGTCCTGTTCTTTCTCTCCACTACTCCATTTTGTTCAGGAGTTCTTGGAATGCTAAAATGCCTCTTGATTCCCTTTGAGAGGAAGAACTCATCAGTGTGTTGTTTCTAAATTCGGTTCCATTTCACTTCTATCACACACACTTGACTGAGAGGGAATACTGCTTCTCAACATACAACACAAAGTTGATAATCTTCTGAGGTGCTTCATCCTTTGAATGCAAAAAGAAAGTCCATACAAATCTGGAGTAATCATCCACAATTACTAGACAGTATTTCTTCTTAGCCATACTCATCACTCTCACAGGACCAAAGATCCATATGAAGAAGTTGTAAGCAGGCTGTGGACTTAGGTTCTTCTATGGAAGGAAATGAACTTTGTGCTGTTTTCCTTTTAGACAAGCAGTGCAGTCATCTTCACATTTGAACTCCTTCATGGGCAATCCCCTTACTAAACCATGGGTAATCAGCTGATTTATGTTTTTGAGATTAACATGACTCAGCCTTCTATGCCATAGTGTAGATTCTTGAGGGGAAGCCTTGGAAAATAGGCAAGGATGGCCTTTGAGATCTATTTTCTTAGAAAGATCTAAGGCATACACTCTTCCTGTCCTGTTGGCCTTAAGGAGAGTGTGTTTATCCAAAACCTTGTCAATCAAACTCAGAACTTTGGATGACAGAATCCGGCAGTTCTGACTTGTGAAAAGAGCAACATGGCCTTTGTCACACATTTGACTGACACTCAAGAGGTTGTACTTGAGATTTTCCACATGGTTAACATCATCAAACTTTATTTCCCCATTGGAAACAAAGCCTTTGCCGATGATGTAACCCTTTGCATCATTGCCAAAAGATACAAATCCCTTCTTTCCTTGAGAGTAGTCATTAAGAAGTGATCTGTTTCCTGTCATATGCATGGATCCTCCACTGTCTACATACCAGATGCCTCTGTGGCATGTTGAAGAACCCTGCAGAACAAAGCAAATTAGTTAGATTTTGAGACCCAAACCTTTTTGGTTTTGGGCCTATTCACATCAACAGATGGTGGACTAACAAGTTTGCTAGAAATAACAGCTTGAGAGGAAGAAGATGGTGGAAAAGAGGAATCCTTTGGCTTGGACCTCCTTTTCTGTGGATTCAACATAGGAGCATCTAATTGGTTGACTCTTCCCAATAGATGTTGAACCATCATAACCAGCTGTGTCTGATTTTGTGATAGAGCTTTCAGCTCTTCAGACACATTAGAACTGGAGTTTGATAAGTTCTTATGTTGCACCTTCTTCTTTTGAGCAACCTCAGCTGTTACCTGTTTAACCCCTTCCTTTTGGATTTCTTTTTGGACTTAGGGATTACAGGATTTGATGTTGCTGGTACAAATGTGGCTTTAAACTCATTTTTCATTTTTACCATTTTCTCTTTTTAATTTCATCTTTATGTTTGAGTTTGGATCCTCTTTTGTACCAACAATCATCAGTGAGATGATTAAACAAACCACATACTTCACATGGTTTCTTTTTCATCTTTTGTTGATCATCAACTAAAGAGGATGAAACTACTGAAGACTTGCTCTTCAGTACTTTGGAAGCACTATTTGCTTTCTTGGCTTCCTCTTTAGTAGTCTTCAAACTCTTTCTACTGACAGTTTTCTTCTTTTCAGTGCTGTCAGTAGTTGGAGCTTGAACTTCAGGAGTTAAATCTTGCTCTCCAGTCCTTTCAGGACTTTCAGACATAACTCCTGAGTTGACCAACTCTTTGATCATGTGAGTGTCAGCAATTGAACTATCAATATTAGCTGATAAGTTCTGAGAGGGCTTATTGCTGACTTCAACTTTTGATGATGCTTTATCAGAAAGTGAATCACATGATGAGGTGGATTGGTTATTGCTTTCTCCATCAGATTTCACCTCTACTCTTGGAGCAAAATCTGTAGGAGGAGCAGTGTGATTATAACCAATGCCAAACTTCACATTGGAAGCTGATTGCTTACTAAGAAGCATCTCAAAACCTTTGCATGATTTCACCCCCATCGATCACACTCTACTTGGGTGACTGCAAGGGTTTCTTTAAGACTTTTCTGGTCCTCCAGAATAACCTCTAGCTTAGCCTTTTCATCATTTATTTGGCATTTAAGCTTATAAATCTCATCATTTTTACTATTAAGAACAGACTCATACTCAGCTTGTCTTTTGGAAATAGTTTTTCTCAAACTCAAGTTTTTCATTTATTAATGCTACATTTGCCTCTCTAATAGAGACAAAGCAGCAATGCAAGATTCAGAACATAACTTGGCTTTGGCCTCTGAAGATACCTGAGTTACCTGTGAAGATGATGCAGTTGAGCAGGAACCCTCAGTTGATTCCAGAGCCATAAGTGCCAGATTTCCAAAAGGACTATCACCACCGTGTTGATCAGCACTTGTGAACAGTTGTTCATGACCAGACATGTCATCTGGCAAGCTTTCTGGGGTGAAGAAGCTGTGTTGTTGAGGTTGAGGGGGTTGATGAGATGGTTGAGGTTCTGGAAGTGCATGAGGTTGTGGTACCATAGGAGCTTGAACTTGACTGGTTTGTGGCATGTAATAACACGGGTAAGGATAAGGCATTTGACCCTGAGGAACAAAGTATGCAGGAGATTGTAGTTGAGACTGATGACTAGAATTGACAGTTGTTGCCCTTTGTTTTGTTGACTATTGCTAGGAAAGTCACAAAAGTGTGCAGAGGAATTAGATCCAGATGATCTACATTCTCTAGCAAAGTGTCCAAGCCTTTGGCATCTGTGACACCTCAACTTACTCTTGTCAAAACCAACTTTGGTTTTGCCAGAGAGTCCTGGGAACTTTCTTCCAGTTCTTTTGTAGAACTTCTGAGATCTGATATTTATCAAGGCCATTTGGCTCAAATATCCATCTCTTCTAAGTCATCATCAGCAATCCCCTTGAGATCATCCATGATGAAACATAGATTGTCATTATTACACCCAGAAAATTGACTATCAACACTCACAATGCTGAATCAGAAATATTTGAAGAGAAATCAATATGCTCATCATACTGGCATTCAGATGAAGCATATTCTGACTCATGACTAACCAGAGCAGTATTGCCTGGTACAAAGTCCTCAGTGAGCTTACCAGATGAAGACAGTTTTCTCTTTTGTTCTATCTCTCTCTCAAATGTGAGCAGTTTCCCATGAAGTTGGGTGAGAGATAGTTTGTCCAAATTTGCACTGGAACGTAGGACAATGGTATATGTATCCCATCTCTCAGGCAATGATCTGAGAAATCTGTTATTCATCTGAACATTAGTGTACTCATGTTTGACCATTTTCAATTCAGAGATCAAACAAGAGAACCGCTCAAACTGTTGAGTCAGTGTCTCACCCTTCCTATGAGAGAATGTCTCATATTGTTGGGCAAGGATCTCTCTATTATTTGCCAAGACCTCATCTGTTCCTCCAAATTGTTCTTTCAAGGCATTCCAGAGGTCATGGGCAGATTCATAGTGCATTAACCCAGAATAAATTTCATTTGGTAGCGCCATGGCTAGAATTCCATGAGCTTTTGCATCTATCTCAAATAATTTCTTATCTTCATCTGAGTATTGATCCTTCCTCTTCGGAACCATTTGATTGGTTTCCGGGTTATTCACCATAGGCTTATGTGGACCATGTACCACTGATGTCCAACAACCTGAACTGTTAACAGACAGGTGATGGAGCATACGACGTTGCCATATGTTATACTCATTCCTAACCAGCATTGGAGGCTTGGTTGAGGAACCAGTATTGTGAGGATCATTGGAAGGAGTAGTTATTTTGAAACCAAAAACAATTTTATTCAAGCAAAAATTTAGACACTCCACAACAAACTCAATGAAACCGAGAATAAGTCTCAGGATGAATGATTAAAAACATAGAAAATTCAATCTCTATAACAGTTTCTTGCAAAAGGATACTAATTCACTCAAACTTGGATCTTGAAGAGCAGTTTCAATGATCAATTATTAGATCGATCAATGATTAACCTGCTCTGATACCATTTGACAGGATCAACGATCACAAGTTTGAAGTATAAGAGTGTAATGCAGCGGAATGAAGAGACGAATTAGTCAACTTATAGCAAGAGAATGTTATTTGTAACAAATGCGAGAGAATATTTTTCTGTGATTTGGAATGTTTCAATAATGCTCAATATTATTGCTCAATCATTCATAGTTACAATAAGGTTGGCACTCCTTATATAGAGTGCAATTACTGCTGTAATCACGGGGTGGTGATTACTAGCAGATTTAGTACAAAAATAACTACTTCTTAACAAACTACTGAAATGTTCACAACTACTGAGAACATGTCAGAGTGTTAAGTATAAAACATGAAACAACTGAAAAAAAACTACTGATGCTACAACTACTGAAGAACAAACTCTTCAGTCGTTTTACAAAAACTACTGAAAATAGAAAATATAAAACTACTGAAAGCAAACCGTCACAACTACTGAAGAAGTCCTCTTCAGCTGTTGTGACAACATCCAGACTTTGTCTTCAGCACTTGTGTCTTCAGACTTTGTCTTCAGCACTTGTGTCTTCAGACTTTGTCTTCAGCACTTGTGTCTTCAGACTTTGTCTTCAGCACTTGTCTTCTTCAGACTTTGTCTTCAGCACTTGTGTCTTCAGACTTTGTCTTCAGCACTTGTGTCTTCAGACTTTGTCTTCAGTTGAGTGGACTTCAGTAGTTGTTGTGACGTCTGTGGGACTTAAAGGTTTTTCTGATCCGGCTCATTGGTTCTTTTGGTCCAACGAAGTATTCAAGTTGCGTATCATATCCTCATCAAGGTTTTCACTAGCCTCTCTTCTAGTTGTAAATCCTTCATGTCTATGCTTGGTTCGTCGCTCAGGCTCAGCAAAATCAGTTTTTCTTCTTAGACCTCCTTTCTTTTTCAACCCTAACTTCCTTAGCTTGTGCAGCAATATCCTCCTCAAAATCATAATCTTTTTCTTTAGCATATCTATTCCTTTTCTTTGTAGCATCAGCTTGCTGTACTCTTGTTTCTTCAGCTCGTTTATTCTCTGACTCATCCACCCGTCTAATATAGTTCCAGCGTTCTGGAGGATACATGTTTTCCCAAAGATGGGTGATCTTTCCACTAAAGTCGTGGCGAATGGCACAGCAGTCAGCAAAGTTACGGGGATTCATCTGTACCAGCCTCTTAATCTCTCCATGTTTTGGAACATCAGGTATAAGATCATCAAAAATCATTTGAAGAAAACAAGGGTACAACAGCCATTTGTCTTTCTTTAAGGCCATCACATTCTCCGCCATGCACGCAAAAATCAATCTAGCAATATTGGCCTTCTCCCCTTTGCAACACAACACCATTGCCTTAGCCCAATCAATATTAAGACCATCGGATCCACCTTTACGGTGATCTAGACACATGATAAAAACATGAGCAATGTATCTCCACTCTTTAGATAAGAATGACTTCTTGATCTCCTTCCTCGAACCAAAGGCTGGTCCCTCATATCCCATACTTCTAAAGGCTTGAAACACCTCAGAATCTGTCATAGCCACTTCATCTCCTGAATCTCCTCTCTTCAGTCTTAGAATCCTCGAAACAGTCTCAGCAGTGATCGTCACTTCGTGATCAACAACTTTGGCAGTGATCCGCTGTACATTTCCTCGAGTATCATACTCTGCAGATCGCCAAAAATCTCTAATATGAAGATCATAAATGGTAGGCGAATGAGATATGACATAAGCTATAGGTGATCTTTGAAGCCATCTGATACAATCTCTAAATCCAGTCTGCCTTAGGGTGAGTATCATCTAAAATGGCTGTGATATATTCCTCCGCTCATCAAATTTGAGATTAGCCATGATAACCTGATGAAGAAATCAGATAAGTTGAATGAGAAATTAAGAAAAGAAGAAAATAATACTAAAACAGTGAAAACTAACAGTTTCGGCAAGCGAAACAATAGTTTCGCACATTAAAACATGTTAGTTTCGCTGAACAAAAGACAGATTCGACAATGAAAACTAACAGTTTCGGCAAGCGAAACAATAGTTTCGCTCATTAAAACATGTTAGTTTCGCTGAACAAAAGACATTTTCGACAAGGCGAAGATAGATTAAAGAAGATTCGCTATTAATTTCGGCAAGCAAAAACATAGTTTCGCTGTAAAAAAAATAGTTTCGCTATTCAAAAGAAAACATGACCAAGCGAAACTGTACAAGCTTAAGACCAGATTCTGCGAAACTAAAGATAGTTTGGCGAAACTGTTAAGTTCGCCCGGACAGCATAACTTTACAGTTTCGCTGAGAAGTAAAGAACTTTCGTTCAGTTTCGCAGAAGAATCTGCAATTTCGCTGGATGAACAACGAAGCTACCGAAGAGTCAAAATCCGAATGTCTTAAAAGAAGTTGATTTTAACCAGATTAAATGATAGTTCAAGGTTCGAAACTCACATGCGAAGTACAAGACACGATCAATCGGTCTAAAACACAATCAAAACACGAAATCGCCCACAGAAGTCACGGTAAACCCTAAAATACTACTCACGTCGTTTTTGCGAAATTGTGAGAAGAATTTCGCAAAAACGACTTAAATAGCAAATAGTTTCGCAGTGAGCGAAACTATAGATTCGCAGGGCGAATTTACAGTTTCGCCTAGAGAAACTGTAATTTCGCTAAGAGATAGCCAGTTGAAAACTAATTAGTAAACCTAGCGAAATTGCAGTTTCGCCTTGCGAAACAATTAGCGAAAGTATAATTTCGGCACCCCTTTTCTTTTTTTTTTAAATTTTTTTTTTTTTTTATATATTTTTTATTTTTATTATTATTGTTGTTTTTTTATTTTATTATTATCATTATTATTTTAACATGAAGCACATCACATAATGAGATCTAAATTAATCAGAGATCACATCCTCTAAGTATTTATGAACATAAAGATGATCAAAAATCATCGACCGGCAATGAGATCATACTGAATACAAGATCTGATCACAACCTGCACAGGAACAACTGAAATTAGAACAAATCGATAACGATTGCTGATATAATTGTCCACTTAAACTCATGCCTTATCCTTTTTTCAACAAACAACTTATGATTTGTTTAAGGTTCAATTAGATGCTTTAGAATGTTAGGACCCCACAATCATTTGGTAAAAACCCTCACCCAACCTCAGGATTTCTTGAATTTTGAATCGATCTAAACAGAGCAAGGCTTGTGCATTAGTGTGCAAATGATTATAAGATGATTTGACATAATTATATCAAAATGGTGAGAGCTTCAGATCTATACTCACGTATAACAGAGGAGATGACATTTAAACATGTGCTGATGAGAGCTCCAGGTCAGTACTATTGTATAGCAGAGGAGATCATCACTCCAGGTCAGTACTTCCGTACAGCATAGGAGATTAGCACAGAAACAAGATACACCAATACAAGAATATACCAGATATGGTTCAGGGTGATGACATATAAAAGCAGAATGGACGAAAGATTCATTCTCAATCCAATTTTTATCAGGACTAAGTTTTTGTGCAAGCCAAAACAATTGAGTAAATCCAGACATTCTTAAGCATGATGTTTAATTTAATCATAGAGCTGATGTCTACTTTATTCGTCAGGCTGAGTCTATCAAGCATATCGTTAAAGAATCTGATCAATTTTCCTTAAAAATTTATGTGAAACAGAATCCAGTATCAGTTACTATCATTTCTCATTGAAGCACGGTCATGTATAAAATATACTTAGAAAATATACAATCATTTCTCGTCATTTTAAATTCCGATCTCAGGATATGAAATTACTCCCCCAAATTTTTATTTTCAAATAATAAATAATTTCTATAAATTATTATTATTATTTTTAATAAAAGGAACAGAAAATGAAAATTTAAAAAGATATTAACCCGAGCATAGAGATCAATTCATAAAAACGAGGTTTATCAAAAGTTTTTGTGAAAGATCAGTTTTTGATTTTTTGTATCGATGGGTATAATATCGATGAAACCCTTTTCTTGAGCATCACGAATCGCATGAATTCGTGTCTCGATATGCTTGGTTCGGGAATGATGAATAGGATTTTTAGCAATTCCAATGGCTGCTTCATTGTCACAAAATAAAGGTGTATGGAGAAAATTAATTCCATAATCAATCATTTGGTGTTGAATCCAGAGAACTTGAGAACAACAGCTTGAGGCAGCAATATATTCAGCTTCCCCTGTAGAAAGAGAAACAGTAGTTTGTTTCTTGCTCTGCCAAGATACCAAACAATTTCCCAAATATTGACATCCTCCAGACACAGATTTTTTGTTTAACCTGCAACCATTGGAATCACTATCAGAATAAGCATGTAAATCAAAATTCCCTCCATATGGATACCATAACCCTAAACGAGATGATCCTTTGAGATAACGAATATTCTTTTGACAGCTTTCTCATGAGATTCCTTTGGAGCCGACTGATATCGAGCACAGTAACCAACTGCAAAAGTGATATCAGGACGGCTTGCTGTAAGATACATGAGAGAACCAATCATAGATCTAAAAAGATGAGGATCAACTGGTTTTCCGTTTTCATCTGGAGTGAGACAAGTCTGAGCAGTAAAGGGAGTCATCTCAGTAGAAGCATCATCCATCTTAAATTTCTTCAAATATCCTTAATATACTTCTCCTGATGAATAAGAATTCCTTCTTTCTGTTGTTCAACTTGTAATCCAAGAAAGAAACACATTTCGCCCATCATACTCATTTCAACAAACCTTTGGCTCATACCTACTCTCGAACTCTCTACACAATTGAGAATTTGTAGATCCAAAAATATATCATCAACGTAAACTTGGACAAATATCATTTCACCATTCACTTCTCATTTTGAAGAGAGTCATATCAATGGTACCACGAGAGAAACCATTGCTTAGAAGATACTGTGTAAGAGTCTCATACCAGATTCTGGGTGCTTGATGAAGACCATACAGAGATTTGTCAAGCTTAAACACTTTATCAGGAAAATCAGGATCCTCAAAACCTGGTGGTTGACACACATATATCTCCTCATCAATGTCTCCGTAGAGAAAAGCACACTTCACATCCATCTGATAGACTTTAAATTGTTTATGAGCAGCATGAGCGAGAAATATTCTAATTGCTTCAAGACGAGCAACTGGAGCAAAGACTTCTGTATAATCAATCCCTTCTTCTTGAGCAAAGCCTTGCACAACGAGTCTAGATTTGTTACGCACACTACTCCTCGATCATCCGGTTTGTTCTTAAACACCCATTTTGTACCGATTGGATATTTGTTAGGAGGTAAGTCAACCAAGGTCCAAACTTTAAGCTTTCTGAACTGTTGAAGTTCCAATTGCATAGACTCCACCCAACAAGGATCCTGTAGAGCAGCATGAACGTTATTCGGGACAGTTTGAGAGATGAAGCATGAGAAAAGACAAACATTAATTAGACCAGATTGACTTCGCGTTCGAACACCATCAGAGATAGATCCAATCACGTTATCAAGAGGATGATCTTTCAAAGTTTTGTAATCGCTTGTTGAAGGAAAGATGGTTGAAGAAGTATCGCCCATAGCCGGTGAAAGATTAGATGAAGGTGAATCGATGATAGGTGTTGGATCAGGTAAAGGAGAAGATGTATTAGGTAAAGAATCAGATGATGGTGCCGGATCAGTCATTGGAGACGAAGAACTAACATCAGTTGAAACAACATCATTTACTAATGAGTGGGATGGAACAGACGATGGAGATGATGTAATAATAGTTGTTTGAGTATTTGGAATGGACGTATCATCATCGAAAACTGGCAGATTGAACGAATTGAACACAATATCGGAGTCAAAGAACCATGCTGGTTCAGATCTAACTTCAGAAGAATTAGATTCCTGCCAATCAACATAGAACGACTCTTGAACGATACGTGTTCTTTTGTTATAAACCCGATATGCCTTTTGAGAAGAAGAATAATCAACAAAGTAACACTCATCAGAAACAACACCAAACTTTGTCTTTTGAGATTAAGTATTCAGAAGAGTGCAAGAACAACCAAATGGTCGAAAGAAATCAATTAGAGGCTTTCTCTTATGAAAAAGTTCATAAGGAGTCTTCATTTTGTCTTTCACAATCAACACCCGGTTTAGAACATATATAGCACAATTTACAGCTTCAGCCCAGAAGATAATGGGTAATGAAGATTCTATCAACATTGTACGAGCAGCTTCAACAAGAGTGCGATTCTTTCGTTCTGCAATACCATTCTGCTGGGGAGTTCTCGCAGCACTAAATTGTCTCACAATCCCCTTTTGAGCACAAAATGAATCGAGAATCTGATTTTGAATTCAGTGCCGTTGTCACTTCTTAGTCCCATAACTTTTCTCTTACTAATTGATTTGATAGAAAGAATTAATCTCTGCAATTCCTCTGCAACCTCGCCTTTGTGTGCAAGAAACCTCACCCATGAATATCTTGAGAAATCATCTGTAACAACAAGACAAAATGATTTTTTAGCAAAAGATTTAACACTAATTGGCCCAAATAAATCAGTATGTAACAACTCAAGAGGACAAGATATGCTATTTAGAAGTTTGGGCTTATGAGGTTTCTTATGTTGTTTGCCCTTGGCACATGCCATGCACTTTTCATTAACAGAAAAATCTTTTGAAGGAAGTCCTCTAACAAGGTTGTTCTTTACTAATTTATTAATTATCTTAAAATTAACATGGCCTAAACGACGATGCCATAAGAGAGACTCAGAGGTTGATGCTTTTGAAAGAAGACAAGTTGTAGTAGCCTTTGATTCGCTTGAATTCATATCGAGAAGATACGTATCATGCTTTCTTGGAGCACGCATGAGAATCAAATCATCTGGAATTACAATCTCTGATTTTAAAAATAGACATTCATCAGATTTAAATAGAACAGGAATGTCTTTATCGCAGATTTGAGAAACACTCAGAAGATTAAAAGCCAATTCGGGAACATAGTTGACTTTTTCCAAAGTGAGAGAACCATTGGTAACTTCTCCTTGTCCAATCATTTTTTCACCCTTTTTATTACCAGCAAAAGCTACATATCCTCCATCTATAATCCGATAGTTGGTCAACAAGTCCTTTAATCCCGTCATATGCTTGGAACACCCGCTATCAACATGCCATAAACTGTTTACAATTTTTGATGAGGACTCCTGAAAAGAATTAACAAATCAATTAGCCAGGAGTAATAGGAACCCAAGATTGAACAACTTTGCTTTTTAAAGAAGCAGATTTTTTACAATCTTGGAACACCCGCTATCAACATGCCATAAACTGTTTACAATCTTTGACGAGGACTCCTGAAAAGAATTAACAAATCAATTAGCCAGGAGTAATAGGAACCCAAGATTGAACAACTTTGCTTTTTAAAGAAGCAGATTTTTTACAGAAGAAATTATTAACCAATTTTGTCAATTTATTTCCAAAACAGTTCCTATTAGAGGATCCTTGAATCAAAGAAGGTCAATTTTTGACAAGATGATCCTCTTGACCACACCTGAAACAATGAGGTTTGAATCTAGGTCTATGATGTGATGAGGTAAAAATAGGATCAATAATAATCTCCTCATCACAATCAGACAAACTAGAATCAATATCACTGAATGTCTCATACAACCCATGAGTTTGATGTTTATTTGAACAAGAATTATTATTTACAAAATTAGAAGAAGATTCATCTGACATATTAGTAAAACTAGTTCCACTGGTACTGGTGTCAGATGAAGAAGAAATACGTTCATCAGATGAGGTCATATTTAATGGAGTGAAAGATGGAATAGGTTGAGAAAAGAACTTTTCGAAACAATTAGTTTTAATTTGCTCAGTTGGTTTTGGAGAAAGATCAGATGCATTACATTCATTATGAGAACAAAAATCATCACTACCATGATCTGAATTACAAGATGGAATAAAACTATCATGAGAACATGAGACATTCAAGTCTGTTACAGTTGAACTAGAAACAAAAACAGAATTTAAACTAGACTTATGATCTAAAACAGACTGCTGATTTTCAGGTGTACTAGAACTAGTGCATCCAAGCCCACTAGTTGGTCCATAGTCGTAGTCTTCACGAATGTACTTAGAGTTATTCCCCACTAAACCTGCAGACATACTGTCAGTATCTGTTTTGATTAAATCATTAGAAGGATGAGGAACAGGCATAGGAGAATAACAGTATGTACTAGGTGGAGGATAAACCTTTACATTTTCATAACCCAAACCTGTTTTAATTTTAGCTCCCCGTTGAGATTTTCAAAGATCATCATGTTTCATTCCAGAAATAGTCCATTTATCTAACTTTGACTGAAGTTTGCTTGCTTCAAATTCAGCAAGAGCAACCCTTTCAGTCAAAGTATTAATCTCGACATTTCTTTCCAAAACGATTCGTTTTAAATGATCATTTTCTTTTAAAGCCTCATTTAATTTCACAAAATATTTTGATTCATTGATTTTAAGTTCATCATTAATTCACTTTAAATCCTTTTCATTATCAATTAACAAACGGTTAGCCTTATAAATCCCAAATAATCTAATTTTACAAGCAGGTGAGCACATATCCTGTATTACCTCATATGGAAGTCCCATTACCATCTTTTCAGCAGCTAAAGCTTTGTCACACAGGCATACTGGAGTACTTGATATCTTTTCCTCAACAGTAGCAGCAGCATCATCATTATCCTTTCCTATCCCATCTCTTGAACTTCTTTTCTCACTTAAGCTTGTAGTTTCATCTTTCCCATTTCCATCATCTTTTTCTTCTTTCCTATTTACAAATGACTCATTTTCTCTTTTGAATTCCTTGAACAGCACAAATCCATCTTCACCATCTACCTCTTCATTACTTTCCACAAACTCAGCAACTAACGCGTGATTGATCTCAGTTCTTGTTTCCTTAACCTCGGCACTCCAATCAAAGTTTGAAATCAAAGCAGACTCCTTTTTTAGATTCACATCTTCCTTTTCCTTCTCTGCTGTCAGTCTTGGTACTCCAGAATTCCGAGGATCTTTGACAATTGGTAATGGACATTCACGTTTGAAATGTCCCAATTGTTTACAATTAAAGCACGTCAATTTTGACTTATCAAACCCCAGTTTTGAAGTAGATGATTGACCACCAAAGTTCTTTCGTCCTGTTCTTTCCATAAATCTCCGAGCTCTCAAAGTTAACATCGCCATTTGCCATTGAATATCAGTTTCTTCAAGATCATCAGGATCAACCTGGTACATGTCCTCCATAGTCATTCCCTTACCTTTCAGTTCTCCAGCATCAAGAGCTTCATAGCTCTGAACAAACATTCCAAAAAGAGCCATTGTTTCTGATGGAATTGGAGTTTCAGCATTGGCCTTAGAATTACCCAAATCTCTTCCAACATGACTGTTCCCACTCGAGAACTTACTTTTATTGCTCCCTCCTTGAATTGGATTTTGTATTTGAGAGTTTGCAGCGGATGACAACAAAGCAGCATTTTGAGAAAAACCAGATGTGGGCATCATAGTCTAGTTAAATTCCCTTCTTTTCATATCCAACTCAAAGGATATCAACTTATTGATGATATCCATCAGCTTGTAATCCGTGAACCCTCTTTCTTTTTTAAGCATTCTCACCTGAAGACTCCACTGTGGTGGAAGAGAATCGAGAAGCCTGTTAACTTGTTCACTGTTGGAGAGCCTTTCATCATATTTCTTTAAGGTGCTTGAGACGGTTAAGAAACGGTTTGTAAGATCTGTCAGACTCTCATTCTTGTATCCCACAAATGAATTGAATTCTTTTTCAGCCTGAATACTCTTATCTTTTACCAAATCTGCATTACCATCATAAAATTCACATAAAGCATCGTAAAGAGATTTAGCATTTTTATGCTCTGCAAAACGGTTGTAGATGTCTGGAGCTAAACAGAGAGTTAGAGCACCAAAAGCCTTTTGATCACGATTAATCAATTTCAGATCTCTTTTAGTATAGGAAGATGGGTCCTTGTTTCGAGAAACAACATCACCAACAGTAACCATTGGTATGTGAGGACCAGAAGTAATCGATTCCCATTGGTTATGATCAGTATAGAAGAAGAAAGCTTTGAGACCTCTCTTCCAATCTTCAAAATTATCTCCATTAATGAGTCTTGGAGGTCTATTAGGAGCAACACTTTCAAGATCAGCAAGTGTGAGAGTAGTTAATTTCGACATTGTAGTTTCGGCAGAAAAGATGATAATTTCGCTGACAATTTCGCAGAAAAGGATGACTTGGATGACAGTTTCGCTGAAGAATTACTTTCGCTGACAATTTCGCTGGAGCTGACAATTTCGCTAGCAATTTCAGCAGCACTTTCGCTAGACCAAAGACACCACTGGCTTAGTTTCGCTGCTAACTTCGCACGAAACAAGCTTGAACTTTCGTTCAAAAACAAATTCAGCAGCAATTTCGCTTGTTGATCGTTCACAAACACTGATGAACTTTCGTTCAAGAGATTAGTTTCGCAGAATCCCTAGAAAACAACTTCTGATGCAAAATAGCTCATAGTTTCGCTGAAAGATGATGGCAATTTCGCTGGAAGAACACTAATTTTGCTGATCGATCTCAAAACCCTTTTTCACCTCAAAATCAATCTGAAATCATCCAAAACTCAATGAATTTGAGATCTGATGATTGTAGAATCTTACTCAAACAAAAACTAGCATAATTCAATCAATTTCCATGTCAAAAACACCTTATAATCCAATGAAAATTGATTGAGACTAGATATTGAACAAAACCACAAAAACTCAACAAATCAAGAGCACTAAGGCTCTGATACCATATTGTTGGTCCATGTGATCGAAAAACAGTGCAAATGATGTGATGAATTGCTCAATATCTAACAACCATGCTAAACAATGACAATAGAGTAGATAGAATACAATTCTAACACATATTTGATAACAAAATGAACAATAACAATCAATGACATGAAGCACAATGATATTTCTGTGTAATAACTACTTGGAATAGGTAACTTGCAACAATGATCCACGATTAGGGTTTTGCAAGCTTACCTTACAATGTAAATTAACAAAAGTATATATAGCAGTTGTAGTTTCACAGACAGTTTCGCTAACAGCGAAACTGTCATGCCGAAACTACAGTTTCGTCCGGCAGAACACAAGTTCGCCGGGTAAACTAGAACAGCAAACTGTGAGCGAATTTACAGATTCGCTCACAGTTTCGTTGGACTGCTAAAAATACACAATTCTAAGGACATACAAAAGGAAACTAACAAAAGTCCTATTACAAGTAAAGTAAACAAACTATACTAAGGTGAGTCCAACCTATACATGATCTTCAATACTCCCCCTGAAATTACTCCCCCAAATTTTTATTTTCAAATAATAAATAATTTCTATATTTTTATTTTTATTTTTATTTACTTATACCCTCCCCCTAAATTTTTATTTTTGCAAACTATTTTTTTTATTTTATATTTTTATATTTTTCTTATTTTATTTTTTTTATTATTTTTTTAATAAATTTTTTTTAATTTTTTTAAACTGTACAAAAATAAAAATTTATCAAAGAAGGTCTTCCAAACTACACTGATATGAAAATAAGAAATGAATTCTCAAAAAAAATATGCAGTGACTGTGAAGTGAGAACTGTGATAATGCAGATAAAAATCCAGATTGTGGATATAATACCATGACATAACCTGTTTGTTCCGCCTCAAATTTGAATTAGGAACAATCCCTGTCAGTAAACCGGATTACTAACAGTCCTCCTGAATTGTTCCTGCACTCATAAATAGATTCGTTTGAAAGGGAAACCTAGGCCATCGTAGTCCTGGAAGTTCCTTTTTCATCAAGATAAGTAACAAGCTTCTGCATATAACCATTTAAACAATCGGGGATTGCTGTATCCTTCTTTTTAATTTGCCAAATTTGTTTCGGTTTAATTAACTTGGATTTGAATGAATTAAATTTGGAAATCATTTTCTGTTTAAGACCAGAAGGAAAAGAATTTGGTTTTGAACCTTTGGTCATTTTCATCTTTGTATCATGTGAAACCGGCTTCACATGAAAAGATTTGGATGTAGGGTTTTTCATCCAACCATTCAAAGATGTGTGCTTTTTACCTCTTGATCCAGAGAAGCAACCCGTATTGCCTTTACCATCTGGAACATTCTTTGTAGACTTACATCCGGAGAAGCAATTCGGTTTGCCTTTACCATCCGAAACAAGTCTTTGAGGACATTTCTTTACCACATGACCTTCTTTTCCACACTCAAAACAAGCCTTGAAAGGCTTTTGATTCTTTGTAGTCCCGTGTGATGCAGGTGCTGAGAAGGATTGCTTTGAGCTTGTAGCAGATTCTTGCTTGTTTTGGCATTTGCTATGCTGAACAGGGAATGAGATCTTCACTGATTGATTGGGTTGCTTTGCAGTTGGAGAAGAGATCCGTATAGGTCTTGATTCAGCTTTTGGAAGCTTTTGTGACTTGACAATGTTAGGAGACATCTTGATCTGTGAAGAACCAACACACACCTCTGTGATGGATTCATCATCTGAGCTTGTCCAGTCTCGTATACACAGATCTTTCTCCAACGGATCTTGATTGACATCTCCTATTGTGTCGGCTTCGCTTATAGGATTCTGATTGCTTGATGATTCGACAACCATTCCTTCTTTAACAAACTTGACAGGAACAAACGAAGGAATATTACCAGTTTTGAATTTGTTGAAGAAGGTTGGAGAAGTAACTGATATTGGAGATGAAGTATCAGAAATGGAATCATCATTAATCTTCTTATCAGACCCCTGCCTGAGGAATCCTAAACCTACAGGTGAATCCTGCACATCTCTAACCTCTTTAAGATTAACGCTGCTTAATCCTGCATTTAAACAATTAGTTTCTGCAGCTTCAATCAAATCATTTGTTAAATGAGGTCTGGGGATTGGTGAATAACATAACATAGAAGGAGGTGGAACTGAATTAAATACAGCTTCACCATCAGATTTATATCCAATCCCATGTTTTACCCGCACCCCTTGTTGTTTAGTAATAAGCTCATCCTTTTTCATGTGTGAAAGGGTCCATTTATCAAGCTTTGTTTGAACCTGAGTTGTTTCAAATTGAGCTAAAACAGCCCTTTCTCTTAAAATATTAATTTCAACGTTACGCTCCAAAATGGTTTTTCTTAAAAGATCATTTTCAGCCAATGCTTCATTAAGTTTCCTTGGAAAAGCAATTTTATTTTTCTTTAGTTCCTGATTTATTATTTTTAATTCCTTTTCATTTTCCAGTAACAATCTGTTGGCCTTATAAATCCCAAATAATCTGATTTTGCAAGATGAAGAACACATATCCTGAACAGTCTCATAGGGAAGACCCATGATAGTTCGTTCTGCAGCTAAGCTCTTTTCACAGTTGCAAACCCTTGTGATTTCTTGTTGTTCCTCTTCTTTGACCTTCAGCATCTCGTCAGCCTCAGATTCTTTCTTTCTTTTATCAGCTTTTCCAACCTTATCATCATCAGTTCTCACAGACTCCGGTTTAGTGTCATTGTCGACTCTCAGAGCTTCATAGTTCTCTTCAACAGTTTCTCCGAATTCAAAATTCACATCCGAATCAGTTCTCATTAACTTCAAGTTTTCAATCATCTCTTCTTTGTAATTAAGTATGCTTGTTACAGAAGAAACAAGATCAGTATTAATGTTGTTGGTTTGATGTGAGAACACGGCTTGCTGAAATTATTTTCTTTGAATATCCAGCTCGAGAGATTTTAGTCTGTTGATCATATCCATAAGTTTTGTGTCAACACAACCTCTTTCTTGCTTCAGCATTTTAACTTGATAATTCCATGAAGACGGAAGCGAGTCAAGAAGCTTTTGAATTTGTTCATTATTACTGAGATCTGGAAGATGCTTCTTTAGATTATTTGCCACCTTTAAGAATCGATCAATCAAATCTGTCAATTTTTCTTTCTTCATTGTTGCAAAAGAGTCAAACCGGCTTTGTGCCGTTGTGAGATTATCTGATGTAAAGTCTTCTGAAGATGACATTATAGTGTTAAAAAATTTGAACAATTAAACGCCCCAAAAATAGTTTCGCTGAGAACTCTAGATTCGCTGAGCCGACAGTAGTTTCGCTGGCAATTTCGGCAGCAGTTTTGCTAGCCAAATGCTTTAGATTGCTTAGTTTCGCCGACAATTTTGCACAAAACAAGCTTGAACTTTCGTTCAAAGATACTTTCGGCAGCAATTTCGCTTGTAATATGCACACAAGCACTGTTGAACTTTCGTTCAAGATCACTACTTTCGCTGAGATGCTGAAATTAACTATAAAGTGTAAAACACTTGTAGTTTCGCTGAAAGAACATGCAGTTTCGCTAGATGAATTGGTAATTTCGCTGGATGAAGCTGAAAAGCTTTTTCAACACGAAATCAATCTGAAAACGCCCAAATCTTAATGGATTTGAAACCTGATCATTAAAGAGCTTTCCCAACCAATAACAAGCAAACTTCAATCAATTTCCATATCAATAACACTCAAATTTGATCCGAAATTGATGAAAACATGATATGAACAAAAACAACCAAAACCTCAACTTCTCTCTCTAAAAATCTTCAAATCTTCAGTGAATTTGATCCAAAATGGCTCTGATACCAAATTGTAATTCCTGGATGATCAAACTTGAATCAAATCATGAAGAATTAGATCAAAATATGATAATCACAATAAAACCCCTTTGATCTCTATTGATTGCAAATAATATTGTTTACAAATAAATCCCTCAATCAATTGGTCATGCAACCATTAACCAACACTAATGACAATTAACCTATTTATAGTCTAGGCTAATATTCACTAATTGCACTTAACTCCCTAGACTTAGGCTAATTTACACAAAATTAAATGTTAAGCATAAAAATGACTAAAAACAAGATAAAATATATTTTGTTCACACAAAATATATTTATTACAATAAAATTCTAGTCATCTAAATGTTCAACGTCTCGACTCGGTTTTTCGTCTTGAACGTGTCCGGTTTGACTTTTGCGTTGACTTTGACCGTGACGTTGACTTTTGTTGACTTTGACTGTGTTGATAATATAGACTATCTTGTACAGCTCCAACACTTAGCAATACAGGCAGGAGTACAGAGATGTTCATATACCTTATTTTCATCTGTTCCGGCCATGAGTGCTTGAGCAGGAGTCACATCCTATACCATGAAGCTCCAGTAAACTTCTTGAGCCATTGTGGCAGTTTCTGTTGAGTTTCCGGTGGGCTTTGGTATAGAGGGATGTGGGGAGGCCTGTGGGGTTCCCGGATTAGACTTGGGAGCCTTGCATTCCCTTGCAAAATGACCAAGTTGGTTACAGTTGTAACATTTGTAAGGATTCCTGAAGTCTGATGCAACCCAAAACAGCCTAAGTGTCTCAGCAACATGCACTAAGTACTGAAGTGAAGAATGCTTCGGAAGTTTTACACAAAGCATTAGAAAATACTCTAAGTGTAAAATCTTCCGAAGCCAAGACCAATATCTTCCGAAGCCAAACATGAAGTCTTCTGAAGCTTCAGAGACAAAGTCTTCCGAAGCTTCAACCTATGAAGACAGATTTCTTCCGAAGACTTTTAGTACACATGCTTTATCTGATGTACTGTTCCATAAAGCACCTTTTCCGCTGCATCTCTGTAAAGTCACCAACTTACATGAGTTGGTGAAAAGGGCCTTGCTTTTGGTAACTGTACATTGAGGTCTTGAGTCTTCAACTTTCCACTTTATGTACTTTATCCTTTTTGTATTGTATAAGGATGTGAGCTATGGCATGTCATAGTCACAAGGTCAAAAGGCAGATATGCCTTTTGATCCTACAATTGATTTTGTTAGTGTCTAGTCAATTGTATCCAGCTGGCTTTCAAAGTATAGCCGGCTGTAGGTTGTAGTATAAGTATTTCAAGTTCTTGTATCTTTTCTTTATGCTTTGTAACACTTGTAAAAGAACTTGAGAAAGCAATATACTGCCTCCTTGAAACCCATACTCTCTTGTTCTGTCTCTTGCTTTACTTGTGTTCTTTGTATCACCTTTGGTTACCCAGTTCACTGTTTGATTAGAGCTTAGTTAATCTCCTCATTGTGTTGTTGTGTTGTAATTGTGCTTAAGCCCTTAAACGGTCCTGCAATTGGTATCAGAGCTTTCCAGGCTCTTGATATAAGATCTAACCATCTTAAGATCCCTCACACACACAAAAGCTAAACTCTTCAAATGGCTTCCATCTCAAAGACTGATATGGAGACTGGAACCATGAAAAATCCCCACTGATCACTCTTGATGATTTTGACACCTGGTGCATGAGGATGGAAGGCTTCATCAGGTCTCTTGATTCAAGAATGTGGGAATCTGTTGAGAATGGACCTTTCATACCCAGCACCCCCTCTGCTACTGGTGCTGGTATGATTCCTAAAGATGTGGCCAACTACTCAGATGAAGATAGAAAAAGAGTAGAGATTGACAGGAAGGCCATGACTGCTCTTCAGACTGCTCTCCCAAACTCTGTATACAGAGGTTTTAAGAAGTGCAAGACAGCCAAACAGCTGTGGGATGCACTGAAGCTGATGTATGAAGGCTCCTCTGAAGCCAAGGAGAACAAGAAAGATCTTCTGAAGCAGCAGTTTGAAAATTTCACCTTCAAAGCAGGTGAGACCATGACCCAACAATACTTCAGGTATGTTGAGATTGTGGATACCCTAGTGGATGGAGGAGTTCCTCTTGAGAACAGGGACATTGTAAGGAAGTTCATGTCCTCACTTCCTAGGCAATGGACACACTATTGTGTGGTGATCAAGAGGACTGAGAACCTTAAGACTCTTACTCTTACAGAGTTGTATGGGATTCTCAGTGGATACCAGATGGAGATGAACATGCAAGGTTCATCTGGCAACTCCAACAATCAAATGGGTTCAGCCCTTCATGTGGTTGAAAGGGACAGCATAGAACCCCAGCATCATCTCTTATGCTACCCTGACAACTCACAAAAGGGTCCTTTCATCACCTTCCCGGAGACACCAAGGGAGAACTTTACTCAAGGAAGCCCATTCCAAGAGACAAGTTCTTCTCAAGCCTTTGTGTCTGCAGATGAAAGCTGTGGGAATTATCTCTTCACTCTTGAAGACCTGGACTGTATCCATCCAGATGACCTGGAATACATGGAGATAGTTCAGCAGATGGCTCTCCTCACTCACAGAGCCAAGAAGTTCTACAAGAGGACAGGAAGAAGATTTCCAAGCAATGCTACCAGTAGTAAGTTTGGGCTGGATAAAAGCAAAGTTAAGTGTTACAACTGTAACCTTATGGGTCACTTTGCTAGGGAGTGTAAGGCACCTAAAGCAAATGGGGGCCAAACACAACCCAGACCAAACTTTACTGACAAAGCTCCTCAGGCTGAGAAGACAAAGCAACATGCTGCTGTTGCTGTTGAAGAAGGAGGCTTTGACTGGAGTTTTCAGGTGGAGGATGCTTCTCCAAACCAAGCACTGATGGCTGACCATGATGAAGCCAAGGTATTGGAACATCTTTGCTCCCCTGAATGCATTGCTAAAGTAAATAGATACAGGTCCTATAACCTAGAGATGAGATCTGATCTTGAGTCATTAAACATATTAAAATCTGATTTTAGAAAGTCTGAAAATGATTACAAGTTAAAGATAGAGGACTTGGAGAAAACCATTTCAGTACTAAAACATGAACATACAGATTTCAGAACTCAGATCCAAGATCTCATCACTAAGTTAACTGAGTGCCAGGCTGAGCTTGTGATCAGCAAAGCCAAGGCAGAGAAGAGTGTTCTTGAAGAAGAGACCTTCAAGAACATGATATCCTCATCCCTGCACAACAAGGTTTGTTATCAAAATAGACAGGGACTGGGATCAAATGAGATAGCTCCTCCACACACAATCTTGTCTGTAAGATCTCCTAGGTGTGGAACTTGTGAAGATGAGCTTCCTCTCATAGATCCTGTAAGTGAGGATGATGAAGAAGTGATAGTGAAGAATTCCTCTGAGAAGAGTGAAGAAGAGGATTCTTCCAAGGGCCACTATCCTTCTGAGGAGAAGAAATCAACTGTGATGACCAAGTCCAAAAGAAAGAACTTGATCAGAAAGAGCAAAAGGAAGGCAAAGAAGGCTCAAGAAATCAAGGCTACTTTTGATGCTAAGCAGAAACAAGTTTTTATCTCTGCAGGTTTCAAAGTAGTAAGGACTGAAGACATCAACCAAGACTCCTCAGCTAAGAGTCATGGTTCTTGTTCAAATCATCTCAGTAAAAGAAGAAGACTGAGCTGCTGTGTACCACTGCTGCACAGCCTGGACCATCAAACTCCAAGAACAGTTCACAGCCCAAAGGAACTGTCTCAGCATCTACCAAGATGAAGGTGGAGAAGGGATGTGACCAAAGCCAGTCTTGCTCTCAAAGGGAGACTTCTTTGAAGAAGAAAATGTTGTGTGTTATGTGTGAAAGTACTTCTCACATTGCTAAGGATTGCCCATACAATCCTAAAAGTACTGTCCACATGACTAAAACAAAGACTTCAAAGAGTCTCAAGAAGTCTCAAGCTTCGGAAGGAAAGTCTGTTTCCTTCGGAAGCTCCAAATCAAAGAAGAAGGTAAATGGAAAATTACCTTCGGAAGCAAAGTTGGTCTCGGAAGAAAGGAGTTCTTCCGAAGCACTAAAGTCTGCTGCAGTGACTGTAGATTCTTCCGAAGGATCAGTCATCAAAACTTGTGAAGTTCCAAAAGCTTCTAAGGTTTTGAAGGTCAAGTCCAAGACTCCAAAGGTGGTGTGGAAGTCTAAGAAAGACCAAATGACTGAGGTTTCTCCATCAACAACAGCTGAAGATCCCCATAGTACAACCATAGGATCTATTACTGTTGCATTACCTTCTATTACTATTAATGAGCCCAAGACAAGTAAGGCTTGGGTTTCCAAATGTAACTAATCATTTTCTTTGTGCAGGAACAGCTCAAGACAAACAGGAATGTCTGGATAATTGACAGTGGCTGTTCCAGGCACATGACAGGCAATAGGTCTCTACTCCATAATTTTGAGAGAATTGATGGAGGACCAGTTGCTTTTGGAGGAGATGAAGGTGGTTACATTTCTGGAAGGGGCAAGGTCACAAATGGTAAGCTCAGCATTGAGAAGGTAAACTTTGTTAAGGAGCTTGGGTACAATCTTCTGAGTGTATCCCAATTTTGTGATCAGAGTCATAACATGCTCTTTACTGAGCATGAGTGCATTGTTCTCAAGCCTGGTGTGGTCATTCCTCATGAGCATATCCTGCTCAGAGCCCCCAGGAAAGGGAACATGTACAAGATGGATTTGCAAGAAACATCTCCCTCAGGAGAAGTTTCATGCTTTCTATCTAAAGCAAATAGTGATGAGTCTTTCCTATGGCATAAAAGAATGTGCCATGTAAACTTTAAGAACATGAATAAATTAATTAAACATGATCTGGTAACTGGAATGCCAAAGAAAGAGTTTACTAGTGATGATCATTGTGTTGCATGCCTGAAAGGGAAGCAACACAAGGTATCTCACAAGCCTAAGGAAAAGAACTCCATCACTACTCCCCTACACTTGTTACATATGGATCTCTTTGGCCCCACCAGTGTAATGAGTTTAGGAAGGACCTCTTACTGTCTGGTGATCACAGATGATTTTACAAGATTCACTTGGGTCTTTTCCTTAGAACTAAGGATGAAACCCCTGAGATTCTGAAGAATTTCATCTTAAAAGTTGAGAATCAATGTGATCACAAGGTCAAAACCATAAGATGTGATCAGGGAACTGAATTCAAGAACCAAATCCTTGATGCATTTTGTGATGAAAAGGTATTACAAGACAATATAGTGCTCCCAGGACTCCTCAGCAAAACGGAGTTGCTGAGAGGAGAAACAGGACACTTATTGAAGCTGCAAGAACTATGTTGTCTGACTCTAAACTGCCTATCACCTTCTGGGCAGAGGCAGTCAATACTGCTTGCTATGTGCAAAACAGAGTTTTAGTAGTTAAGACACATGGTAAGACTCCTTATGAACTTTGGCACAAGAGAAACCTTTCATTGGTTTTCTCAGGTCATTTGGATGTCCCTGCACCATCTTGAATACCAAAGATCAAATTGCCAAGTTTGCTGAGAAATCAGATGATGGACATTTCATTGGATACTCTTCTCAAGCTAAAGCTTATAGAGTATACAATCTCAGAACTAGAATTGTTGAGGAGTCAGCCAATGTGACTTTCAATGAGCACACTCCTTGTGTGGCTGGTTCTGGTCCGGATTGGCTGTTTGATCTTGATTTAGTTACCAACTGTTTTAACAAATCTTGTGAGCATGTTTCAGGATCTGCAGAAAATCTAAATACAGGTGATCCTGATCCAAGATTTGAGCTAGGAAGACCTTCAACTCATACATCTTCAGCTCCAGTTGGAACTACTTCAGCAAATGAGGTTTCTATCAGCACAACAATGACAAATTCAGCTGATACATCTGGCATGCCTTCAAATTCCAGCTCAGAGGCCTCTCAACCAGATAAAGACACCTCACTTGTAGAAGACAACAATGGTGATGGTGATAGTGATCAGGAATTTCTTGATGCTAATAACCATACCATAGATGACAACATCAATGATGTCTCACACTCATTGGATCAAGTTAATCTTGATAAGTGTGATAATGTGGAGGGTGAATCTTCCAGACCAGATTTAAATTTCTCAAATTTAGATCTTTCTCAACAACTTGCTGTGATCCCTCAGCTAAGGATCCACAAGTCTCACCCCACCACAAACATCATTGGAGATGTTGTCACAGGGGTAAGAACAAGAGGACAAACCCATGAAGCAAATGTTTGTCTTCACTCTTGTTTCTTATCTCAGATAGAGCCCAAGAAAGTTGATGAAGCTCTAAAGGATGGAAGTTGGGTTGAAGCTATGCAACAAGAGCTGCTTCAATTCAAAAGGCAGAAAGTTTGGAACCTTTGTCCTCTTCCTCATGGGAAGACTACCATTGGAACCAAATGGGTTTTTAGAAACAAGAAGGATGATAGAGGAATCATCATCAAGAACAAGGCAAGACTAGTTGTTCAAGGATACACACAAGAAGAAGGGATTGACTACACTGATGTCTTTGCTCCTGTAGCAAGACTAGAAGCTGTTAGGATATTCCTGGCATTTGCTGCATCCAAGAACTTCAAGGTCTACCAACTTGATGTAAAGTGTGCTTTCTTATATGGAGTGATTGATGAGGAGGTTTATGTCAAACAGCCACCTGGTTTTGTAGACCCTGATCATCCTGATTATGTCTGCAAGCTTGACAAAGCTCTTTATGGGCTGCATCAGGCACCCAGGAAGTGGTATGAGACACTATCTGAGTATCTTTGTAAGCATGGATACAGAAGAGGTACTATAGATGGAACTCTCTTCATCAAAGGACAGGGAAATGACTTATTGCTGGTTCAAGTATATGTTGATGACATCATCTTTGGTTCAACTAATCCAAAGCTCTGCAAAGACTTTGAGAAGCTGATGAAAGACAGATTTGAGATGAGTTCAATGGGAGAACTCAACTTCTTTCTGGGAATTCAAGTGAAGCAGGTTGAAGATGGCATCTTCATAAGTCAGTCAAAGTATGTTCAAGACATACTCAAGAGGTTCAATATGACTGATTGTAAGATTGCTAAGACACCCATAGCCAGAAACCACTCCCTTGGTCCAGATCTTGAGGGGGAGTGTGTAGATGAGCACTTATACAGGGCTATGATTGGGTCTCTTATGTATCTTACAGCTAGCAGGCCTGATATCATGTTTGCTACATGTATTTGTGCAAGATATCAAGCCAACCCTAAGATGTCTCACTTAATCACTGTGAAAAGGATTTTAAGATACCTCAAAGGTGCTTCAACACTTGGTCTATGGTATCCAAAGAATCCAAATTTCAATCTGTATGCCTATACAGATAGTGATTATGGTGGTTGCAATATGACTGCAAAGTCTACATCTGGGGGATGTCAATTCCTTGGTGGAAGGGTGGTCTCATGGCAATGCAAGAAACAATCCTGTGTGTCTGCATCAACTGCTGAGGCTGAATACATTGCTGCTGCAAGCTGCTGTGCTCAAGTGCTTTGGATTCAAAATCAGATGCTGGACTATGGATTTAACTTCAAAGAGACTCCTATCCACATAGACAACAATAGTGCTATCTCTATCACTGAGAACCCTGTGCAGCACTCAAGGACCAAACACATCAACATCAGGTATCATTTAATAAGAGATAACTATGAAAAAGGATTAATTAAACTAGTCAAAGTTCATACAGATGAACAATATGCTGATCTGTTCACAAAAGCTTTTGATGAACAGAGATTTAAGTATCTGATATCAGCTATTGGGATGATTAACTTTGAGTAGACTTTTTATTAAAACTAATTCTAATTATTTCTTCTTAAAATATGTGTGTCCTAAGTTGTCTAGTTCATCACTTTCATAAGCTCATGTTTTCTTTGGATGTAAAATTCTTTTTGAAGACTTTCCTTAGATTCTTGAAAATTTTTGATACTTCGGAAGATAAAATTTTATCTTCGGAAGAAAAACATGTCTTCAAAATAAATAACTGTCTAAGAGATTTTACCTTCGGAAGAAGTCAAATTCATCTTCCGAAGCTTAAAATTCTTATCTCAGACACTTATTTATTTTTAAGAACCTTTTCCTTCCGAAGCAAAATTAACCTTCGGAAGCTTTGTTTATTTCTATACAAAGCATTCAAGGGTTTATTTCTCTTCCGAAGCATAAATCTTCAAGACTCTCAGGAAAATCTTCCGAAGCCATTTTAGCTTCGGAAGCTTTTTAAATCAAAACTTCCGAAGACAAATAAACTTCGGAAGCTTTTCGAATTCCAAGAAAACTACTTTTTGAGCAAAAGTAAACTACCTTTTCAGAGGTGGGACCGACTTTCGGATTTCAAAGTTTATCCTCTTTCATTAACTTTGGTTCAAATCCCTTTTCATATAAATACCCAACGGTTCCCCCTCTTTCCCACTATCTTCCTCAATTCTACTGTTTCTCTAACCTAATTCTCTAAACCGCCTTTGCTTTCTACCTTTCTTCACCCTTAAGCTTCTGAAATGGCCAACCTTAACCGCAGAAACAACCCTGATTTCTCCATGCAACTACACAGGCAACATAATCAAGTTGCTCTGTTAAGCTCTGAGAAAGATGCAAGTTTCTCAGAGATTTGCCAATTCTTGACTCTGTCAAATTATTTCACCTCCCTGACCATTGATCCTACTCTATATGAGGATCACTTGCTTGAATTCTGGAAGACCTGCCAAGAGGTCATTATGGATGGGGAGAAGGCACTGTCTGCCACAGTGCAAGGGAGGACAATCTTCATCACTCCGGCCATCATTAACCAACATCTACAGCTGGATGATGAAGAAGGTGAGGTGTCCTTCCCAAAGAAGCTGTTAATCATTCTTTTGAGCAGATGGGCTATGAGGGAGATTTCTCTGTAAAGACCTTTAGGAAAGGGAAGGTCTCATCCCAATGGAAATTCCTGCTCCATGTGGTTATCCACAGCTTGTCAAACAAGCATGGTGGATGGGACCAGATTCCTGAGGATCTCTCCTTTATAGTTCATGGAATGGTTCAGGGGGTCAAGTTCAGGTATTCACAATTTGTCTATACTAATTTACTTGCAAACTTAGACTCCTTAGAGTATTACATGTTTCCTAGATATGTTCAACACATTCTCAACTGTGAACTGGGCTCACAGTTGAGGGAAACAGGTAATATTCTTAAATTGGGACAGATGAAGCCCGGCATCTTTAAAATAATGAAGAAGCCAACTGTAGGCTTCTCTGGGGTAGAAACAGCCCTAGTCCCAAAAATGTTAGAGCTCATTGCTCAAGGTGACAACCTAGCAACACAAGCTAGTGTTGAACCCACACCTCTTTTGTCCTTACCATTAAAAAGACCAAATATTACCCTCACCTACCAAAGAAAATCCAAACGAACCCCTGCTCAGGCTATTGAGTCTGTGCAGGCCCCCAAATACTCAACCTTACAGGAAGAAGTGGACACTAGAGCTCCCACTTCTCCTGAGGAGCAAACCACTCCCATTACTTCACCTATCAGGGCTGAGGTTCCTCAAGCTCACCCTGATGAGCTCAATAGCCCAACAACCTTAAGCCTTCACTCTGAGTCTCAACACTCAAGTGGACAACCTTCAGGGGACAGCTACCATCCCCAGCCTTTGGATCTCAACCAACCAATTCCCAACCTATCCTTTTACACTGATGAAGACTTAGGATTCAGTGAGTACCATGAGTCTCTCTTCTCCTCCCCTACTCAAAGAGAGATGAGTACCTCTGACTCTCCTCAGTCTATCCCCCATCAGTCACCTATTACTGAGGTGGACACTTCTGAACCTGTTCAGGATGTCCATATGGAAGAGGCTCTCACTTTTGAAAGTGATTACATCATTAAGACCTCAACCATGGCAACTCAGCCCATTGGCATCTCAACTGAGGCTGCCAGTGAGCAGAGGAAAACCAGCAGCCAAGAAACTCAAGCTGGTGGTGAGAGAGAGGACTTTGGTCCAATCATCTCATCCCCCAATGAATCTTCTGATGAAGATGAGGGGAATTTGAGACTAAAGGTGCAAAAACTGTCAAAAACATGCACCTACTTTAGTCTCTAAGGTTAGTCACTTGGAATCTCAGGTGACTACCCTGCAAAACAGGGTCAATGATCAGCAACTCCAGATTTCATATCTGCAGGAAAAACTAGCTGGGAGACCTTTAAGGAGAGCTCAACCAGGAACACAAGAACCTGTGGAAGTGATTGACTTATCCTCCAGCTCACCTATGCAAGTGGGTGATGCTACCAAAAAGGGGGAGAAAGTTGTTACAACCACAGAACCTGGGAGTTCTTCAGAGAGAATGGACATAGAGGACTCACCATCCTCACTTGCTGTTGTGCATTCTCAGCAACTTCCTCAAGTTCACATTAATGTGGACTCTATAGACTCTCTCATCAGGAGTCTCTTTGAGGAAGGCATACCAAGGGCTGTCTCATCTCCACCACTAGGAACTGGCAATCACATCATAAGGTGGAGGTATGATGATGACAGGAGAGCCCTCATACTTCAAAGAGTTCAAGGCCAACAAGAAGTTTTTCAATTCCAAAGCCTGAGCTTTTATGAAAGACTGGATTTAGTCAACTTGCCACTTGTCAATCCAAGCAATTCAAGACAAGCTGACAGGCTGGCTCAAAGAATCCAAGACAGGATCCTTGCAGAGTTTACTCTAAGAAGGAGACTTAGGGAATCAGGCAATGTCATCGGTCAACTGGATGTTGAGGTGGACCCTAAGATTAGTTTCATAGGGGAAACCTTGACTGAAGGCCCAGTGACAGAACCTGAGACCCCTGTCTCATCATCAACAACTGCTGCTGAGGTCCAAACTCCATCTGAGACACCTGCTGGTGAAGGTGTTTCTCAGCCTCTCTCTGGCCAGAGCATGGAAGCTACTCCAAGCAATGAAGGCCAAGCTTCAATCCACCCTGAGTCACAAAGGTCTGTTGGTGACAAAGGGAAAAGGATAATGACTCCTGAGGAAATTGAGGAGGAAGAGAGAGAGAGGAAAAGGAGACTAAGGGGAGAAAGTTCCACTGGGTCATCTAGCTTCATGCAAGCTGCAATCAGGGCTGCTCCCAGACCAAATACTCAAGATGATGAGTTAAGGGCAGTCAGGATTACCTACTTACAGACCAGGAACTATGACATTGATGAGATCATCTCCCTCCCCTTAGAAGAACTAAATGAACTGGCTGACAAGGAAGTGTCAAGAGAGTTGAAGGAGAAAGAGGATGCAATGATACTTCTCCAACTCAAAGAGGAGAAGAGACAGAAAAGACTTTACAAGCATGCTCCTACTCTCTCACCAGTTCAAGAAAGTCCTGCACAGGAAGATGTGGCTCCACAAGAACCTCAGGTAGATAAAGAGGAAGATAGGATCAAGATGATCAACTACCTGAGTGCCACAGGCTTCTATCAGGCAGATGCACTTCTCCCTTTGTCCTATGACTTCATTGAGTTCGAGTATCTAAAGCAACTTGAGCTTGAGTTAGTCAAGGAAAGAAAGACAACTAAAAGGAAACTAAGGGAAGAAGCTGCAAAGTCAAGGGCCATCATTCAAAAGAATGCAAAGAAGTCTGCTGACAGACAAAGAATGGTGAGCTTCTTGAAGCTGTATGGATTCTCCGGAAGGAGACTTGGCCCCATGTCTCTATCCACCATGGATGAGCATATTAGGGTGATCAAGCAGAAGATTAAAAGTGGAGAACTCATTGACTTGCACTCTCTTCCAAGTCAAGTCCCACCTGAAGTGGAGGTCAAGTTTGAACAACCAGAGACACCTCAACCAGCACCTCCAGCTGAGCCTCAGCAAGCTTCATCTTCTGATCCTAGGCAGGGTCAAACTCCCTCTCCTTCTGAACCTGTGAGGGAGGAACACCCAACTGAGAAAGACACTGATGATCAACATGGTGCTGCAGACCAGTCTTCTCAGTTAAAGACATCCAAGAGGAAGAAGAGGATGGCTTCTAAACCAAAGACTAAGAAGAAGAAGCCAAAGTCATCTACCTCTGCACCTCAGGCTGAATCAGATCAACCTGAGGAAGTGCATGATGAGGCAGCCCAATCAACTCCTATTCAAGTGGCTCCTCTAACTAGTGAGACACCCATCTTGTCCTGGACTTACTCTACCAATCCAGAGAGATGGACTGTTATCAGAGATCAAGGTGTTGAGAATGTCTACTCATGGCAAGACATAATCAACTTACCTCTGCATGATCTCTTTGAGATGAGAAGATACTATGAAAGTCTTGATGATCCTGACCATCTCATGAAGAAAGGAATGGTCCTGATTGTACTGAAGACTACCAACATTTGAAGATCTTCCAAGTGTTTTGGTAGCATCAGCCTAGGGGGAGTTTGTAAGGATTCCTGAAGTCTGATGCAACCCAAAACAGCCTAAGTGTCTCAGCAACATGCACTAAGTACTGAAGTGAAGAATGCTTCGGAAGTTTTACACAAAGCATTAGAAAATACTCTAAGTGTAAAATCTTCCGAAGCCAAGACCAATATCTTCCGAAGCCAAACATGAAGTCTTCCGAAGCTTCAGAGACAAAGTCTTCCGAAGCTTCAACCTATGAAGACAGATTTCTTCCGAAGACTTTTAGTACACATGCTTTATCTGATGTACTGTTCCATAAAGCACCTTTTCCGCTGCATCTCTGTAAAGTCACCAACTTACATGAGTTGGTGAAAAGGGCCTTGCTTTTGGTAACTGTACATTGAGGTCTTGAGTCTTCAACTTTCCACTTTATGTACTTTATCCTTTTTGTATTGTATAAGGATGTGAGCTATGGCATGTCATAGTCACAAGGTCAAAAGGCAGATATGCCTTTTGATCCTACAATTGATTTTGTTAGTGTCTAGTCAATTGTATCCAGCTGGCTTTCAAAGTATAGCCGGCTGTAGGTTGTAGTATAAGTATTTCAAGTTCTTGTATCTTTTCTTTATGCTTTGTAACACTTGTAAAAGAACTTGAGAAAGCAATATACTGCCTCCTTGAAACCCATACTCTCTTGTTCTGTCTCTTGCTTTACTTGTGTTCTTTGTATCACCTTTGGTTACCCAGTTCACTGTTTGATTAGAGCTTAGTTAATCTCCTCATTGTGTTGTTGTGTTGTAATTGTGCTTAAGCCCTTAAACGGTCCTGCAATTTGACCTTGGTTTTGTCGAACCCAAATTTGCTGTTGATTGGGTTTTGGGGAAATTGCCTTCCAGTTCTCTTATAGAACTTCTTTGCTCTGTAGGTTAGTAGAGCCATTTGCTGGACTATGTCCACGTATTCCACGTCATCCGGGCTGAAGCACTCTAGATCATCAAAGCAATATTGATAATCATTTGAGTGTCCACTTCCTGAGACAAAAGCACATCTATCCTGAAAGGAGCTTTGCTGAGCTTGTTGAGACCTTGGAGTCTCAGGAAATGTGATGTATGGCCCAGAAGAACAAGATGGCTGCTGGGTGTAAGTCAGGTATTGTTGAGGCTGGGAGGATCCTGAGCCTTCAGCAACCATTAAAGCGTTGCTAGCAGGAAGACTCAAGGGTTTGCTTGTCTGATGGCCTCTCTTACTCTCCATTTCCAAACGGTATCCATCAAGGATGCCATAGAGTTCAGTCATAGTGAGTGTATTCAGGTTCTCTGTTCTCTTGATAGAGACACAGTAGAATGTCCACTCATTGGGTAATGCACTCATGAACTTTCTTGTAAGGTCTCTAAGTTCATGAGCAATTCCCACAGATTGAAGGGAAGAAATGAGATCCATGTACCTGAAGTATTGCTGGCTAAGTGTCTCTCCAGCAACATAGGTGAAGTTCTCGAACTGCTGCTTCAGTGAGTCCTTCTTGGAGTCATTTGATCTTGAATACATTTGAGCAAGCGCATCAAACAGTTCTTTGGCAGACATGCAATGCTCAAACCCCACCATGATGGAGTTTGGAATTGCAATCATGAGAACAGTCATAGCATTGCTATCAATGTCCAGCTTCTTCCGGTCCTCATCAGAATAATCTTCAACAGCTTTCTCAATCATGACACCGTTTCCACCAGCTACTTTTGGCTTATACGGGCCATTGACAATGGATTGCCACATCTTGCTGTCTTGATGCCTGATGAAGCCTTCCATTCTTCTGCTCCATGATCTGAAGTTTTCAGGGGTGATGATGGGTGCTTTGGTCATTGTCCCCATCTCTACTTCAGATTTGTTGAGGGCCATTTTGAGTGTGGTATAAGGAGGAGTGAAAAACAGGTTGATTAGGATGGTAAGATCTCACAATCAAGAGCCTAAAAAGCTCTGATACCAATTGCAGGATCGGGTTTGTCACTTAAACACTTGGATTTCTCTCAAACTCACTTATAGAACACTCAAATCAGATGAAGTAAAGTCTTTTATAAGAGTTGATAATAATATAATAAGTAGCAAAGAACACACATAAATAATTTTCAAGGCACTTGTATATATTACTTCTCAACTCAAAGTATTACAAGACTCTTACAAGCATGAAACATGAGTTACAATGAGAAACTATATATACTAGATCCTACAGCCGGATATACTTTGATACCAGCTGGAAACCTTGTTAGGATCGTGTATTGAACGAAATACTAACTGATTAACATGTATACCGAATCAAATAGTGCGGAATCCTATTTGATTGGCGATCCAATCAGTGAGAATGCACGTCGAATCAATTATGGATTGAATCTAAACGTTAAGAACGATATGGAATCGATCTAGTGCGATCTGTGAACTTGGAACAGGTTCTTAGAGGTCTCTGGACGGCTAGGGTACGTCTGGAGTTGAAGTGATATGAATTGTTACGTTTTTCCACGAATTAAGTGGTATTTATAGGTTAGGGTTTCTCATTCGGGCGACTGAACCATTAGCATGGTTCAGTCGTGCGATTGAGCCACGCGGTTGATCCATTCGCACGATTGAGTGTTCAGTCGTGCGACTGAGCCAATCTCATGTTACAATCATACGACTGATCTAGTCTCCTGGTTCAGTCGTGCGACTGAGTCATTCGCATGAAGTTGTTCATGCGTATGGTCCATTCGCATGGGCCATTCGCATGAGAACTTCATATTACTAAGTTTGAATGTATTCATTAATCATTACATTATCAAGATTCATTCAAACAACCACAAACCTATATAATCAAGTCAATATGCGTTAAACAACTCATTAATGAAATATTAAACATTATAAACACAACCAAACATTTACATTTCATTAAGTACCCAACTATTACATAACTGTAAGACATTAAAGACATATTACATTCAGTTCAGAAACTAGGGACACATGTACCTACAAACTCCCCCTTGGACCTAGTTTCATCTAATGTCTTACTTTCTTCATCACCTCTTCATACTTCTTGTACTTCTCTTCTTTTGTGACTCCTGCATGTATCTCAAACGCAAAGCAGAGTCGTATAACATTCTGAAACTGTAGAGCTTATACAATATCTTGAGAGTCATAGAATAGTGGCCACTTGTATAATGTGTATACATCATTTGCAGACAAGTTTGTGAGCCACATCGGGTCAAATACCCTGATAGTATCCATTTTGCCTTCTTTGTTCAAGACTATGACTGCCTCTCCTGTCCTCCAATCATAGTACCACCATTTGAAGTGTGGAGTGAAGTCCTGTGGCATTTCCCGTAGTGGGATCTTAGACATGGTGCGCGGAGGACTCCACTTCAGCACTATTCTTGGTTTTCCAGTTATGGTATCAACCTTAGACCTTCGGATATACCTTGTTGGTTGTTGAGGTTTGAAGTTGACCCATCTGGTGTGGTACTCTCTCTTCAGAGCTTCTTCAAACCATCCAGACATCTTGCGTGGATCAGCGTATAGCAATTTCAGCTTCGCTAACTGGTTCAGCTTAAATCCAGGAAGAGTCTTCAGGTCGTGTGGGAACCTGAAGTACTTGATCCCTTGCTCACGTTTAACTGCATAAACGTTGAGATCTTCAAAATATGCCCATGCTATGATTCTGCCCGACACCTTGTGATGTTTCTTCACTTTGTATAGCTTGGTGTAGACAGTCGGCTTTGAAGCACTTCATTGGGCTCTTATCTCTTCAAAGCATGCAGCCCACTTAGCCTTTCTGATATTAACTTTAGCATCTGAGGCTTGGGCCTTATCTTTAGTCTTGTCTGACTCTTGTTCCAGTTTATCTAGAGTCTCCAAGGTTTCACTGACTAGATTGTCTCCCAGATTGGGAATGACATTACTCGCATTGTCAGTATACTGTGGATAATGCTGGTCAGTGACATCTTCAATCTCGATTTCATCCACATCGTTGAGCTCGTCGTCACTTTCCACATGGACTGTTGGAGCGTCTTTCACGATCTCGTCGACATTGAGTTTGAACATTTCTGCTATTTGCTTGTCAGTGAGATTGTGAAAGATCTCTCCTTCTTCAGGAGTGTACATCACCGATCTCCTGACTATACCCTGCAGATCAAGAATTAACGTGAGCTGAGTCTTGATCTGTTGGAGGGGAGCAACATCATATTCATCCCTCTGAAAGTTTGGATCTACTTGATTTAGACATTCAACACAGCAATTATTAGTTAATAATCAAAACAGAAACATCAACATTAAATATAAACATTTATTTCATTAATATGATACAAGATTCAAATACATATGATTTAAATAACAAAAAAACAGCTACGTATTACTCTTGTCCTGGATCATATTCTCTTCTGCTGACGGGGCGGTTGTGGAGGCACCTTGATCTTGTGCTTTCTTCGTCCTCCTCTCACTTGCAGGTTTGGCACCCGCAACAGATGTGTCGTCTTCATCATCATCAACATCATCATCAGCAGCATCATCACCAGCATCAATATCATCCTCAATGTCATCACCATCGTCATCATCATCATCACTATCATCATCACTATCATCTCCATCCCCTTCCTTGATCTTTAAAGGCTCATCCTTGGATCCCTTGAGCCGCAGCATGATGGTCTTGTTGGTGGTCTCCAACTCCTCTATCCTTTTAGCTGATTGGGCATGCTGCTCCAGGAGTTGGGACATCTCTACGCGTTGTGCATCCATCATCTGGGCCTGCTGCTCTATCTGATGTGCCTGCTGAGATATCTGCAGAGATTGGGCAGCAGTAAGGTCTACTAGCTGACAAATCTGAGCAGTCTTCTCGTCATCGGCAGCCAACAGCCTCAGCAGCATACGGTTAAGTGCCGTGAGTTGTTCCTCTACCCCACTGGGAGGTAGAGGTGATCCAGATGTATAGGAAGGGTATGATGACGATCCGACATGGTGGCTAGTGGTGGTGGTGGTGGTGGTAGTGGTGAAGATTGGGGTTGGTATAGATGAAAGTGGTGGTGAAGTGGGTGTGGTAGATATGGTGGTAGATAGGATGAATGTAGTGGTGGGTGGTGTGGTAATAGTGGTAGAGGGTGTGGTAGTGGTGGTGGTGGTGGTGGTAGACGAGGTGGTGATCAATGTGAATCTCCTTCTCTTACTCTTCATCACGTGCGGCTGAGCCATCCTCTTTTTCCTCGATCCCTTCGAGGAGGATGCTCCCCCTTGCCTGATGGGCTGGTCTGGGGTGTAAGATGGATCAGTAACAGCCTCCCCAGACTCACCCTGGCGTCCACCCACCGCCCTATTCCCTCCCTCGGTGGCAACCACCTTGCTGCCCACCGTCCGAGTCAACGACTCCTCGTCCGACTCGTCCTCCTCATCAGGCTGAAAGTCCTGATGGAATCCTGCCGTCTCAGCTCCTCCGTGGGTGGATGATGGAGATATAAAATCTGTGGTAGTGGCCCTAGAATGGGTGGGACCAGTATCTCCACCATCACCACTGTCATTATCATCAGAATCATCGGATGGGAGCACAATCGGCTCAGAATCTGAGTCACTATCATCGTGACGCCACTTCCTCTTTGCTGGCGCCACGTAGTCCACTCGAATCAAATGCCCAAACAGTCGTCTCACAGGGGGTTTCACCTGCTTCCCCCTGTAGACCTTCATCCGGCCCAAGGTGGTATCATCCATCACCTCGAGCACCACCGCGTCCTCCTTCTCCTTAGGTAGCTGAGGGAGCTTCTGATCAATGATCATCTGCATGAATCTAGGGTACATACAAAATCCCTCCTTCCCCTTCCCCTTAATGTTCTCCACCAGATAGTTGAAGATCATCCTAGAGAAACTGAACGGGTGGTTCAGCACCAACGTTGCGTAAGCGTTCTGAATCTGATCGGAAAGCTCGTCGAAACCTCCCTTCCGAGAAGCTATGCACTTGAGTAGCACATGGGCGAGGTACTTGAACTGGGGGCACAGATTGCTCTTGTTGAGCGCACCTGCGTTGATGTCCCCAGAGTACTTAGCCTTCATGAAACATCCTCGAATAGTAAGTGGTGTAAACGGGTGGGACAATCAGCGTCATCCCCAAACTCTAGAACAGTCCGGAGATCGTCCTCTGTGATCTCAATAGCCTCGCCGAATATCGAGCTCCTAATGCAATGGGGCTCCGAGGACCTGTCCACTACAGCGCTTTCCCCGAAAGCCTGTTGGACTGAGCGGTAAGGAGTACATGGTGTCGAGATAGCTTGGAATATCCTAGATCTCCGTAGGAATGTGATGATGCCCGAGAACTCTGCAGCATTCCTGGAAGTCAGATCCAAGTGAGCACATATGTTGTACTTCGTGCTCATGGTCCAGCGACTCGCCATCTGTTACACAGTATAGATAAACGTTAGTGTGTGTATGTGAATAGCCATTTGAATTTTATAAATTTGAATCTTTTTGGTCTGTCGTGCGAATGAACTATGCGACTGAAGTTTAGTCGTGCGATTGAGCTCATACGCACGACTGAGCATGCGCTTTGTTCAGTCGGTTGTCATGTCATGCGACTGGATTCAGTCGGTTGTCATGTCATGTGACTGAATTCAGTCGGGCGACTAAACAGGCGACTGAGTTCAATCGGTTGACTGAGCCTGTGATTGGTTCAGTCGGCCGACTGAGCTCATTCGTATGATCCATTCGGCCGATTGAGCCATTCGACCAGCTCAATCGTGTGATTGGAGTTCATCCTGACGACCAGTTGCATGACCTACTGTTCGGTCGACTGAGATTTGAATCTTGACCAATTCGTGAAATTAAACGTTGTGTAGTGGCTCTTTAGACTCGCAATCACTTAACTAATAACTTATTAACTTTAGTTTTAACATTTTACTTAGTTTAAGTAGGTTATTAGTCCGTTTAATGGTTCGGTTCTTGTGAGAGTCTTATTTCACAGATTGTGGCACCATTACTCCAGATTTCGGTGAGATTTCAACTCATTGTACCTGTATGATCACACCCAAATGTCAGAATATTAATAGAAGTGTAAAATCTTGGTCTGATGAAATTTTGGCAGAGTAACGGTAGGCTATGCTATTTAAGGGCGATTAGGGGGTGATGAGTCGAATGCGATCGACTGTGCCCTATTTATACTGATTTTGAGTTCAATCGACCGACTGGACCCATTCGCTCAGTTCATTCGGGCGAATGGACCTCAGTCGTGCATTTGGATCAATTGATCACCTTCAGTCGGCCGACTGGAGTTCAGTCGGGCGACTGGCTCATTCGCACACTCTTATTCGGCCGAATGGCTCATTCTGATAAGACATTCGGTTGAATGGTCCATACTTATGTCCATTCGGCTATATAAGGCATGAGTATGGTCCATTCGTACGGTTGGTCCATACTCATGGCAGTCATGCGAATGGATCATACTCATGAATTTTTTGACTTTATCACCATTTGACATCTAACCCTTTTAAACTGTTGATTTAACATTATGAACATTTGATCATCTCAGACATGATCATTTTAACTTGAAAAATTTTGACCACCTCAGACGTGATCATTTTAAACACTTTGTCACCTCAGACGTGACCCATTTACCTTTTGAAAACATGTGTGGTCACCTCAGACATGATCCTTTTAGGTGATTTACTCCCTTACTGAATTCCATGATGTAGTCCGATATTAAACAAACTGAATTGACTAAATTTAAATAAAATAAAAGACATAAGCTGAAGTACAAAACTAAACTTGTTTTTGACTTTTTGTGTGAGGTGTAAATCCTAAGATAGAAATCTAATGGATTCGGTTCCGGAATAGGCAGATTCAATTTATTTTGACCATAACTGGACCAATTCAATTTGGAATCATACAGGCAAGTCAAATCATTTGGGACATGTTATCAAAAACTTTTTGATGCTCACTTCTTGTTTTTCATCCAGAGTCGTTAGCAAATTTAGAAAATCATACTGGTACTATTAGATCCCCACATTGATTTGGACTTTCAAGAATTGTAGCCACGATGATTGTCAGTATGCTGGTCCTCTTAAATCCATACACAGACTTTTGACACAGATTGGTGATAGTTTAAGGTTTAATTATTTCAAACCAACATTTGTGGATCCCACGCTTATGTGGTAATCAACATTCCTCAGGAGATTTTGAGCGGTCTACGAGTATTTTGACAAGAAGAAACTATTCTTAGAGCTTTCAAAGAGAAGCCAAGCCTCAGGTCAATGCCATCGCACAGCAGATAGGCGGCAAACAACAATGAATTCTAGAATATCTAGGTTATGCTTATCCTCAGGTCAGTGCCATCGCACAACAGAGAGGAACACAACCTATCTTCTTGTTAGAGCTTCTTTATTTTTCTTTGGCACATAATGCACCAACAACATAAGTTATTAGCTTGATAGCGTTTGCTTTTCATTTTTTCCGTGCTTTGCTCTATTTATGGTCATCCGCTCACATTTGTGGCGTTTATTTGCTTGTCACCCCTTATTGGAATATTATTGATTGTGTTAACCAGTGATAAGATGGAAACCCATAGTAACTTAGTTTGATCTTGAGATCACCAACCAGGTCTAATCTGTGGTCTAGCAACCTCTAGGTCTACTTTCGTTGTGTTACCTTAGTAGTAACCAGTTTTGCTATCATTTTTCCTTTTATATTGCTCAGACTACTTAGACTTATACTTTGAATTTGGCATCTTATCTAATTTAAACTTTTAAAGTCCCACTTGATTTGTTCCTGTGTACTATCATTTTCCAAAGTCATTGAATCGGTATCACAGATACGACCTACTTTCTATCAGCTTGCCTCTCCTTCTCCCTCGTTTTTTTAATGTTGTTAGCTAAACCTATTCTCCCCCTAAAATTCTAAAACCATAAACGATTTGTGCTTTTAGGATTTTAATAGGCAAAGAAATAACATCAGATTAATTTAAACAGAAAATAGAATAAATAAAGGAAATAAACGTGGTCATCATCTGGAATTACATCACTTTTCTTTTTAACGTTGTTGACCTCTAACAAATATAGAAAACGTGGTTTGTCAAAAGCCTTTGTATAGAGGTCAATGCGTTGAAAATCAGAGTTTATTTTTACCACATCGATTAAGTTCTTTTCAAAGCAGTCACGTATAAAGTGATATTTTATGCTGATGTGTTTGGTTCTTAAGATGTTGAACCGGATTTTTAGTTACTGCAATTGCAGTAGAGTTATCAACAAAATTAGGAGTAGAAGAGAAATTCAAACAGTAGTCCCGCATTTGCTGTTGAATCCAAATGATTTGTGAACAACAACTTGCAGCAGCAACGTATTCGGCTTCACAGGTTGACAATGCAACCGAGGTCTGCTTCTTACACTGCCAGGTCACTAATCTCCTCCCAAAGAATTGACACCCTGCTGATGTAGACTTGTAATTCATCTTGCAGCCACCGTAATCCGAGTCACTATACGCCGTGAGCTCAAAGTCATCATCATGAGGATACCACAACCCAAGTGTTGGAGTACCCTTCAGATAACGAAATATCCTTTTGACCCCTATCAGATGGTTAACCTTTGGCTTTGCCTGATATCTTGAACATAGACATGTAGCATACATGATATCAGGTCTTGAGGCAGTGAGGTACATGAGAGATCCAATCATTCCTCGGTACATGGTTGCATCGACCAGATCACCATTCTCATCGGGTGCTACATCATGGTTTGTAGCAAGTGGAGTCCCAGCTGCAGAAGCATTCTCCATGTCAAACCGACTGAGAATATCTCCTACATACTTGGTCTGATGTAGGAATATTCCTTTTGGTGTCTGATCCACCTGTAACCCGAGAAAGAATTTCATCTCTCCCATGGCACTCATCTCAAATTCAGCCTTCATTACTGCTTCAAACTCTTTACATAAATCTTCGTTCTTTGACCCGAAGATGATATCATCAACATAGATTTGAACAAGCATAAAATCACCATCTTTCTCTTTGATAAACAGTGTGCAATCAATAACACCTCTGCGAAAGCCGTGTTTCACAAGGTGAGTCGAGAGTTTCTCATACCAGGCCTTTGGGGCTTGATGAAGCCCGTATAAAGCCTTGTCGAGTTTGTAAACTCTGTCCCGATGATATGGATCTTCAAATCCCTCGGGTTGACTGACGTACACTGTCTCTCGGATTTCACCATGAAGGAATGCACTCTTCACATCCAATTGATAAACTTTAATCTTCATATACGATGCATAGGCAAGGAAGATGCGGATGGCTTCCATTCTTGCCACGGGTGCAAACACTTCATTGTAATCTATTCCCTCGACTTGTCGAAATCCTTGAACTACAAGTCGAGCCTTGTTCCTGATAATGACGCCTTGGTCATCTTTCTTGCATTTCAAGACCCATTTGGTGCCAATGACCTTAGCACCTTTAGGTCTATCCACCAGAGTCCATACACCTAACTTCTTGAACTGAAGAAGTTCTTCTTGCATGGCACTCACCCATGCCTCATCATTCAGTGCTTCACTGACGTATTTTGGCTCAAACTGCGAGACAAAACAACGATAAGCACCGTCGTGAATGTATCCTTTTTCCATTACCGAGGCATAATCAGCTGAGTACAGCTGATTTCTGGTCTGAACTCCTGACCTCACATCCCCAATGACATTATCCAAAGGATGATAGACATTTAGGCGTGATCCAGGGGTTGTTGGAACAACTACCTCAGAATCCAGATTATGAACATTTGGTTTAGTATCTGAGGTAGTAGGAGTTTGAGGTTCCGAAGACGCAGAGGCATCAATGTTAGATGCTTGTGGACTTGCAGGAATTGGAACCTGTTCCTCCTGATTGTTCTGGTCATTCTTCACAGCTTCATCTTCTGAGGAGGAGTCACTTGCTTCGAGTGCTCCCCTGAGTGGTGAGACGAGTCACCTTGTGAACCAGATGATGTTGAATCTAGTGACGGTGAGTTCAAGAAATCATACATCATCCTGGTTGCTAACTCTTCGTCAGAAGTGGAGATAGGTATGTTGAAGGACTTGAAGAATCCATCATAGTCGAAAAAGAAGGCGGGTCCTTTTCCAGCAGGTGGGGTGGTGTATCTTTGAACGTCCACGTTACACCACACTTCAACTAGACCCGTTGAGTTGTTGTAAACTCTCTTGTTCGGTATGTTGTATCCTAGAAAGATACCTTCTTCAGCCTTCTCGCTGAATTTTCCCTCCTGAGTCTTCTTCAGTAGGGTGCACGGTGCGCCAAACGGTTCGAGATACTCTAGATTAGGTTTACGTCGTTGTAGTAACTCGTAACATGTCTTGCCATGGCGTTTAACTACCAGAACTCGATTTAACGTGTAACACGCATTTGCCACTGCCTCATTCCAGAATTGGATAGGCAGTTTCGAGTCTGCTAGCATTGTCCGTGCTGTCTCTATCAAGCTGCGATTCTTTCTCTCAGCAACGCCATTCATCTGAGGCGTGTAGGCAGAGTGAACTGGTGCACAATTCCCTTTTCCTTGCAGTAAGCCTCCATCCACTGATTCTTGAACTCGGTTCCGTTGTCTGAGCGTACCTGTCTTACCTTCAGCTTGTAAGAGACTCCAGTGTAGTTACTAATTCCTTGAAAGACTCAAATGTTTCTGATTTGGATTTCAAAAACATTACCCAAGAGAATCTTGAGTAGTCATCAGTAACCACATAGCAGTACAAGTCGCCTGCAATGCTTCTTGTACTGACTGGACCAAACAGATCCATGTGAAGAAGTTCAAGAGGAAGCTCGATGGAATGAACTTTCTTTTCCTTATGAGACTTCTTCGTCTGTTTGCCTTTCTTGCACGCCACACAGAAATCCGGAAGTTGGAAATTTTTGACGTTAACTCCTCTCACTAGATCATTCTGGATCAAGTGATTCATCTTCCGTGGATTAATGTGTCCCATTCTCCGATGCCAGGAGATGGAGTCCTTCTCAGTAGCCTTTGACAAGAAGCACTGAACTTCATGATCCGTTGTGGAGGCTATTGAAAGGTCCAAGACATAAAGATCTTTATATCTTGAAGCTGTCATCAAGACTTGGTCCTCCGGAATCACATAGTCCTTTTTTAGGACATAGCACTTCTTGTTTTCGAATATAACCTTAAAGCCTTTGTCACATATTTGGGATACAGAAAGTAAGTTGTTTTGAAGTTGTTGAACGTAGTTTACTTTATCAAACTTCACTTTCTGATTTCCCACTTCCCTTGAGCTGTGATATACCCTCCTTTGTTACCCGCAAATGAAACATGGCCTCCTTTTATTTGTTTGACGTTTGATAAGAGTACCCTGTTCCCCGTCATGTGCCTGGATGCTCCGCTATCGACAATCCACGTGTTGGTCTCAGCACTGTAGCGAACACCCTGCACATTCAATTGAAAACATTAGTTAAGGTTAGGAACCCAAGCCTTTACTGGCTTGTGTTTCCCAGAGGCATCACACATCATGAATTCAACCCGACCTTTAGATGGTGAGGGAAGCTCAGGTGTCTTCTTGTCCTCATTATCAGACACAGAGGTTGACTTTTCTTTCCATAAGCCAGATTTGTGTAAGGCCTGTTTGTGATAAACAACGACTGGCTAATGGGTTGAACTTTAGGTTCACTAGCTCTTCTAGGTGGAGTCAATGAGCTCCTCTTAGAAGACCTAGGTTTTGATTCCTGAAGTTCAACTTTCTTCCTAGGTGTCTGATAGTAAGGACAGTAAGAAGCAATGTGTCCACACTCTCCACAGTTGTAGCATGACCTGCTATCAACTTTATGATTGAACTGTCTTTGTGGAGACGTGTGTGACACCCGAGTGACATTGTTCTGTTTGGGTTTTGACTCTACTTCTTTTGATGTTTTATCTTGTTTAACAAATTTAATTGTTTTAACATTCTTAACATCCTTTCCATTTTGTTTATCTGGACTTTGACATGAAACACGTGATTGGTTAACATTAATAGTCTTTTTAGGTTCAGATTTGACTTTGTTTGACCCAGACTTTATATTAACCTTTTCAAACTCTTTTTCCAGATTAACACAAGGCATTTTACCTTTTGCTTTTGAAGTGGCCTCCTTTTTTTTAGTTCCAGATTCATTTGATGTACATGAGGAATCTGGATCACTTACAAGAGGAGTGGACACCACATGATCCTTGATTGGATTGTTATTAATTGGTTTACTTTTAGTGTTCATCAAGGTCTCAGGTGGTGGTGGAACCACTTTATATCCCAAACCCTCCCCATTATTACGCTCTCTCACTAAGTGTTGGACAATATGAGATGAACTTGTCCAACTATGCAGTTTTTGCTTTAATGAATTGACTTCTACTTCTAAAACTGCTTTTTGTTTCTTAGTGTCTTCTAGGGAGTTAAGATAGTACCTAATGTCATTAGCTTGGTTAAAGGCTACTACTTCTGTTTCCCTAAGCTGTTTATTCAATAGGTCTATCTTTTCTTTGTAACTATGCTCATTTTGTTTTAAAACTCTGTTTGCCTCAGTGCACAGTTGCAAATCCTTTACTAAGCTATCATTATGATCTAATAACCTAGCAAATTTCAAGTCAATGCTCTCCCTAAATTTATTACAATCAGAACAAGCATGATTATTGAAAAGTTGGTCAGTAGTACTTACCTGAGAAGGTTCTGATGAATCAGCCATCAAAGCAGAGTCTGGTGTTTCTGGTTCTGGTGATTCTGACGTTGTAGTAGTTGTCCCTTCTTTAGGTATGTAGTTGACCTCAGTTGCAGTCTCTTCAATGTTTGACATCGCGAGTTCCACTGCAATATCTCCTTCACTAGCTGAATCATCATCTAAGTCCTCCACACTAGCAATGTTGGATTCTTTCGGAGAGACAAACCGAAAGCTCCAGTCCTGTCCCTCATCATCATGAGCAGTCAAGGCTTTAGGATCCTTGCTTGATGAAGTAGGACTGCTAGTTGGCTTATCTTGACGAGTGAAGGACGAGAATGGATTCCCGTTTCCAGTTTTCTTGGGCTTCACACACTCTCGTTTGAAGTGCCCCTTTTCTCCACAGTTGAAACAGGTCACCTTGCTCTTGTCAAAACCAAAGGTAGTGTCCTTAGTTGCAACCAAGTTTTGTCCGGTCTTTTTGACAAACTTCTTAGCTCTCCGGACAGCACTTGCTAAGGCCCACATTATATCCATCCTTTCCAGCTCTGTCTCATCTACCTGCTCGTAGTCCTCGTCTGCCAGATGACAGTTTCCAATTTTCCAGCAACTAGTCCATCATAGGAGTGGACTACAGCTGCTAAGAGATCCATGTGCTCTCTTGCTACTTCTACTGTCACATTACCGAGATTCTCGGTCTTCAGTCTTGTAGCATTTGCTTCAGATGCAATGTATTGGGTACTAGACGACCCTGACGTTTCTGACCCTGAAGTAAGGCTTGAGAAGGACCAGCTGAGCTTGACACAAAAGCTGTCTGAAGTGGTGCTCCAGACTTTTTGGCTTGTGGAGTTGCGTTGTACAGTGCCGGATTCTGAGTGTAGGAAGACTTTTGAGCTCTGTACTTCATCCTTAATGCTTCCTCTCTCAGCTTCAGAATGAAATCATTTATGTCCAACTTCGCTAGCATACCATTCTGTCTGAGATTTGAGACAAAAGAAGCCCATTTCTCTGGCAACCCATCTGCAAAGTTTACACTTTATCCTCCATGGTTGTTGTAACTCCATGAGTGTGCAGCTCACTCATCAAGTGGTAGAACCTATCAATGACGTCATCCAAACTCTCATTTCCCATTGATGAGAAGTTGTCGAACTCCTTCTTCAACTCTTTAGCCTTTATAGCTTTTAATGACGCATTCCCATCATACCGTTTCTCCAGCTCATCCCATAGCTTCTTTGCTTGCTTGTTCTCAGAAAATTGATGGAAAATATCCTTAGGAATTGACTGAGTAAGCAAAGCATAAACTCTCTTTTTGCATTGTACTTGAGTTTTTGTCCATCAGTCATGCCACCTAGTGTAAGTTTGACTCCATCAGCACCTACTGGCATACTATACCCCGTCTCAATTGCTTCCCACATATTGGGATCTACTCCATTTAAGTAGATCTCAAAACGTTGCTTCCAGTGTGGGAATTCATCTAATGTGATTAGCTTAGGGGGTTTGTTGTGATTCCCTACTTCACTCTCCAGTAGCAGTAAATTCTGAATACGTGAGTCTTTCCCTGCTGTGAATGCTGAGCATTGGTCCTCCATTATGATTAACTTTAGTTTTTGGAACAAACTGATTCACTTGTGCGAATGGAGCTGTGCGATTGGACTATTCGTGCGATTGAACAATGCGAATGGTTCAATCGTGCGGCTGAACTAATGCGAAAGGTTCAGTCGGGTGAATGAACTGATGCGGTTGAACAATGCGAATAGATTGTTCAGTCATACGAATGGAGGTACGAATGAGTCCAATCGTGCGTATGAGGGATGCGAATGTGTCCAGTCGTGCGATTGAGTCAATCGTGCGACTAAAGCTGCTGGATTTCAAAAATTTCTAGGTTTAAGGTGTTTTGGCCGTAAAAACCCGAATTTTCACTAACCCTAATTGCCGTATGCCGGAAAAACCAAACTTTATGAGCAGGAGACGTCTAAGACACCGTTTGACACGAAAAGATTGCGTTTTTAGTGAAAAAACACAATTTTTGTATCAAAAACGATTGAATCACACGTAATCAAGAGCCAAAGCTCTGATACCACTTGTTAGGATCGTGTATTGAACGAAATACTAACTGATTAATGTGTATACCGAATCAAATAGTGCGGAATCCTATTTGATTGGCGATCCAATCAGTGAGAACGCACGTCGAATCAATTATGGATTGAATCTAAACGTTAAGAACGATATGGAATCGATCTAGTGCGATCTGTGAACTTGGAACAGGTTCTTAGAGGTCTCTGGACGGCTAGGGTACGTCTGGAGTCGAAGTGATATGAATTGTTACGTTTTTCCACGAATTATGTGGTATTTATAGGTTAGGGTTTCTCATTCAGGCGACTGAACCATTAGCATGGTTCAGTCGTGCGATTGAGCCATGCGGTTGATCCATTCGCACGATTGAGTGTTCAGTCGTGCGACTGAGCCAATCTCATGTTACAATCATATGACTGATCCAGTCTCCTGGTTCAGTCGTGCGACTGAGTCATTCGCATGAAGTTGTTCATGCGTATGGTCCATTTGCATGGGCCATTCGCATGAGAACTTCATATTACTAAGTTTGAATGTATTCATTAATCATTACATTATCAAGATTCATTCAAACAACCACAAACCTATATAATCAAGTCAATATGCGTTAAACAACTCATTAATGAAATATTAAACACTATAAACACAACCAAACATTTACATTTCATTAAGTACCCAACTATTACATAAGTGTAAGATATTAAAGACATATTACATTCAATTCAAAAACTAGGGACACATGTACCTACAAACCTAAGACTAAAGCATTCACTACAATGCTAAAGTTAAGGTATCTTAGATAAAGTATTATCTAAGATATGTTAGTCATGACATGTCCATGACTTACCTTTTGTCACCAACTAAAGATGGCAACTGTACTAACTTATAAAGGTAAAAAGTGGAATAAAGTATGGTCAACTACATGGCTTTTTGAGAAAACGCCATGCAGTATCTCAGAGGTCTGCAGCGGAGTGTCAGGGAGACCATACTTATGTCCACTAGATAATAGTAGTGTCTTCTGAAGGTAAGTTGGCTTCGGAAGAACAAGTTCTTTCGAAGCCACTTATACTTCGGAAGAGGCTTCTATACTTCCGAGGCTTGAGGACTTCTATACTTCGGAAGTTGACTTCTGATCTGTCATTCTAAGTCTTCATCTTTGGAAGTAAGTTCTTTTTTCTTCGGAAGTTGGAGTTTTCCTTCGGAAGTTAGTTTTACACTTTGTCTTCGGAAGAGCTCCTTTTTTCTTCGGAAGTTCCACACTTGGCTTTGGAAGTCCTTTATTTTTTGTACCAAAATATTCTAAGTGATTTGGTTTTGGTTGCACCAGCCTTTCTAGATCCAACAAGATACATATACTACATCCTACAGCCGGCCATACTTTGAAGGCCAGCTGGATACAATTGACTAGACAACTACAAAATCAAATGTAGAGTCAAAGCTACAAGTAATACACATGTTATACAATCATCTATTGGTTTTGTATAATTATATATATATATAACACACATGTTATACACATGCTTAGTAATATTTTAAAAACATTTATGCACATAATTAGCTAGCATGCAAATGAAGTTTCTTAAAATGTTCACTATCATCTATGAGCTTATATCAAGGCTTATAGCTTCTAAATTTCTGGACAGCAACTCCATAAATGTTTTGTGTTTTTAATAGGGTAATATACTAGTTTAGGAGGAGTATAAAGCTTACACATACAAAAGGAATTCCAAAAAAGTTACACTTTACATGAATCATGTATAGCCTAATTATAAGGATTCCTATAAGTCTGATGCAGCCAAAACATCCAAAGTCTCTCTGCAAGCATGCACTAAAGAACAGAAGTAGAAATGCTTCGGAAGTTTTACACCATGCACTAGAAATATTCTAAGTGTAAAATCTTCCGAAGCCAAGACCAACATCTTCTGAAGTCAAAAGTGAAGTCTTCCGAAGCTTCAAAGACAAAGTCTTCCGAAGCCAAAGAGTGAAGACAGATTTCTTCCGAAGACTTTTAGAGATATGCATTTATCTGATGTACTTTACCATAAAGCTGGACCACCTTTCTGTTGCTACTCTGTAAAGTCACCAACTTACATGAGTTGGTGAAAGGTCCATGCTTTTGGTAACTGTACATTGAGGTCTTGAGTCCATGCTTTCTACTTTATGTACTTTTATCCTTTTTGTAATATATTAGGATGTGAGCTATGGCATGTCATAGTCACAAGTCAAAAGGCAGATCTGCCTTTTGACTCTACATTTGATTTTGTAGTTGTCTAGTCAATTGTATCCAGCTGGCCTTCAAAGTATGGCCGGCCGTAGGATGTAGTATAAAGTATCTCAAGTACTTGTAACTTTCTATTGATGCTTTGTAACTTGTAATAGAATTTGAGAAGCAATATACAGCATTCTTGAAAACCAAATACTTGTGTTGTTTGCAAATCTTGTTCTGTCTCATATTTACTTGTGTTCTTAGCATCTTTCATTAACAAGTTAACCAGTTCTCTATTTGAACTGTTAAGTGTTCTAAGCAACTCTCCTCATTGTATTGTTGTGTTGTAAGTGCATACCCTTCACCCGTCCTGCATTTGGTATCAGAGCATTTCAGGCTTTTGATATAAGATCTCACCATCTTAAGATCCCTCACACACACAAAATACTTAACAACTCAAATGGCAGCTATAACCAAAGCTGATATGGAAACTGGAACTATGACAAAGTCTCCACTGATCACTCCTGAGGACTTTGATACTTGGTGTCAAAGAATGGAAGGTTTCATCAAGTCTCAAGACTCCAGGATGTGGGACTCTATTGTTGAAGGACCTTACATACCAAGCACCATTTCTGCTACTGGTGGTGGTATGATTCCTAAGGCTGTGGCTGATTACTCTGAAGCAGATAGAAAAAGAATAGAGATTGATCAGAAAGCCATGACAGCCCTTCAACTGCTCTTCCAAACTCCATCTACAGAGGCTTTAAAAAGTGCAAAACTGCCAAGCAACTATGGGAAGCACTGAAGCTGATGTATGAGGGGTCTACTGAAGCAAAGGAGAACAAGAAGGATCTCCTGAAGCAGCAGTTTGAAAATTTCACCTTCAAGAGATGTGAAACCATAACTCAACAATACTTCAGGTATGTTGAGATTGTGGATACTCTAATGGATGTTGGAGTAACTCTTGAGATCAGGGACATTGTAAGGAAGTTTATGTCCTCTCTTCCTAGACAATGGACACATTATTGTGTTGTTATCAAGAGGACTGAGAACCTTAAGACTCTTACTCTCACAGAGTTGTATGGTATTCTTAGTGGCTACCAGATGGAGATGAACATGCAAACTCATCTGGTACTCCAGCAATAACTGAGTTCAGCCCTCCATGTGGTTGAAAGGGAAAGCATTGAACCACAACATCATCTTATATGCTTCCCTAACAACTCATAAAAGGGCCCGTTCATCACCTTCTCAGAGACTCCAAGGGAAAGCTACACTCAAGGAAGTCCTTTCCAAGAGACAAGTTCTTTCTCATGTTTTTGTCTCTGCTGATGAAACCTCAGGAAACTTTCTCTTCACTCTTGAAGACTTGGACTGTATCCATCCAGATGATCTGAAGTACATGGAGATAGTCCAGCAAATGGCTCTTCTCACTCACAGAGCCAAGAAGTTCTACAAGAGGACAGGGAGAAAGTTTCCAAGCAATGCAGCCAGTGGAAAGTTTGGGCTGGACAAAAGCAAAGTAAAGTGTTACAACTGTAACCAGATGGGACACTTTGCAAGAGAGTGTAAGGCACCAAGGACAAATGGCGGCCAAGCACAAACCAGACCAAACTACACTGAAAAAGCCCCCTAGAATGAAAAGCCAAAGCAGCAAGCTACAGTTGCTATTGAAGAAGGAGGCTTTGAATGGAGCTTTCAGGTAGAAGATGCATCTCCAAACCAAGCACTCAAGGCAGACCACGATGAAGCCAAGGTATTGGAACATCTTTGTACTCCTGAATGTATTGCTAAAGTTAATAGATACAGGTCCTATAATTTAGAATGAGATCTGATCTTGAGTCCTTTAAATATCTTAAAAGCTGATTTTAAAGAGCTGAAAATGATTATTATAAACTAAAGATAGAGGACTTAGAGAAAACCATTTCAACTCTTAAACATGAGCATACAAACTACAGGACTCAGATCAAAGATCTCATTACTAAGTTAACTAAATGCCAGGCTGAGCTTGTGATCAGCAAAGCCAACGTAGAAAAATATGTTCTTGAAGAAAAGACCTTCAAGAACATAATATCCTCATCATTGCATGCAAAAGTTTGTTATCAATATAAGCAGGGACTAGGATCTTATGAGATAGCTCCTCCACACACAATCTTGCCTATAAGATCTCCTAGGTGTGGAACTTGTGAAGATGAGCTTCCCCTCATAGATCCTGTGATTGAAGAGGATGAAGAGGAGATGGTGGAGAATGGCTCTGAGAAGAGTGAAGAAGAGCATTCTAAGAAGGGTCACCATCCCTCTGAGGAGAGCAAAGTTGTTGGGATGACCAAGTCAAGAAGAAAGAACTTGATCAGGAAGGCCAACAGAAAGTCCAAAAAGGCTCAAGAGATCAAGGCCACCTTCAATTCTGCACGAAAACAAGTCTTTATCTCTGCAGGATTTGAAGTGGTAAAGGCTGAAGACACAAACTTGAACTCCATCAACAAGAGTTCTAGTTCATGTCCAAATCATCCCATCATCAAGAAAAAGTTTGATCAGTTGTGCATTACTGTTGTACAACCTGAACCATCTAGCTCCAAAGGTAGTTCTAACCCCACAAGAACTGCCACAGCATCTGTAAAGGTGAAGATGGAGAAGGAAAGTGATAAAGTTCAGCCTTGTTCACAAAAAAAAACTCCTAGAAGGAAGAAAATGGACTATGTTATGTGTGGGAGTACTTCTCATCTTGCTAAGAATTGTGTTTACAATCCAAAGAGTACTCTCCACATGACCAAAAAAGAATCTTCTAAGAGTTTGGAGAAGAAGAAGCAATCTTCGGAAGGAAAATCTGTTTCCTTTGGAAGCTCCAAATGAAGAAGAAGACAAGTGGAAACTTGCCTTCGGAAGAAAATTTGGTCTCGGAAGAAAGGAATACTTCCGAAGCACTGAAGCCTACTGCAGTGAAAGCAAGATCTTCCGAAGGTCCAGTCATCAAAACTTCCGAAGTATTGAAGGTCAAGTCTAAACTTCCAAAGCTGGTGTGGAAGTCAAAGAAAGACCAAGTGCTGAAAGTTCTTTATCAACATCAGCAAATGATCCTTCTAGCATGACTATAGGATCAATTACTGTTGAATTGTCTTCAACTTCTTTTGATGAGCCTAAGACTAATGAGGCTTGGGTTTCCAAATGTAACTAATCATCTCTTTTATGCAGGAACAACTCAAGACAAACAGAAATGTATGGATCATTGATAGTGGCTGTTCCAGGCACATGACAGGCAATAGGTCACTACTCCAAAAGTTTGAAAGAATTGATGGAGGACCTGTTGCTTTTGGAGGAGATGCAGGAGGTTACATTACTGGAAGGGGCAAGGTCACAAATGGTAAGCTCGGCATTGAAAAGGTAAACTTTGTCAAGGAGCTTGGGTACAATCTTCTGAGTGTATCCCAATTGTGATCAGAGTCATAACATGCTCTTACTGAGCATGAGTGCATTGTTCTCAGGCCCGCGGTGGTCATTCCTCGTGAGCACATCTTGCTCAGAGCCCCCAGGAA
>CM046041.1:21084783-21257515 GCA_025215565.1 Flaveria ramosissima | reverse complement strand
GTTCGTGCTTATCTCCTCTACTATGTGTAAACATTGACCTGGAGTGATGATTCATCCTCTGTTATACGTAAGTATAGACCTGGAGCTCTCATAGCCATGCTATGGATTATCTTCTTTGTTATATGTGAATATAGACCTGAAGCTCTCATCTTTAAAAATCAAATGATCATCTCCTCTGTTATACGTGAGTATAGACCTGGAGCTCTCATCATTTGAGATTATAAGGTTTGTGCTTCATTTGAAAAATTTCTTATTGTGCTTTCTTTGGGATAATCAACCAGAGTCTGTCATTTTGTTCAAAATATCACAAGGACTTGATGAGTTTCTTTGACAAATGTTTGTGTGGACTGACTCATTTAAGTCCTTAAGTCTTCTTTAATCAAACCAAAAACATGAGAATAGAAGCTACAGTTTACTTGGTGAAAAAGAAAAAGGCATGGGCTTAAAAGGACAAGTATATCAACAATCCCTCCAAACTCAGACTATCCGGAAAATATCTTCAGCTTATTGTATCACTATATCATTTTATTTTTCTTATCTTTTCTTAAAATTTTGTTAGGTCTTGTGGGGTATTTTTGACATTTTTATTTTCTTTTAGTCTTCATCTTAATTTCTTCTCTTAATAATTAAATATTAAATTTAATAGAAATTTTTTTTAACTTTTTATGGCTAGCGAATCTATACATAGATTCGCTGGTAGTTTCGCTATACGAAATGCGAAGCTACAGCTTCGCCGTTACATTCACTCATCTCAGATACATTCTGATCATAACATATACCGAGCGAAACTATGTTTCGCTGGACAGTGAAACTAATTGCTATATATGCGATAATGCGAAATTGAAGGCTCATTTATGCACCATCGTGTAGTTTGTTGTTCCACAGCCCTAATTTCGTCTCTCGTTTGATTCTGATTTCTAGTGTATTTTTTTAAGTGTTTGTTGATCGTTTAATCTTTAGGTGGGTGTTTCGAACCTTCGTACATAAGTTAATCTAGGTTTAATCAACGTTTAATGGGTATATTTGATTAAGACTCTTCGGTACCTTCGCAATTCTTACTACGAAAGTATAGATGCCTCTGCGAAAATAAACAAAAGTTCAATGGTTTTCAGCAAAACTGTTAAGTTATGCTATCCAAGCGAACTTGACAGTTTCGCTTGGCCGAAATTATATTTTCGGCCTGCCGAAATTGCACTTTCGCGTGCCAAAACTATTGTTTAGGCCAGCTAAACTATAGTTTTGACCAGCGAAATAAATTTGATTTTTTATTCCTTTTAATTGTTATTCTTTATTATCTATTATGTCACATTGTTCTAATGTGTTTCATCTATCTCTTTTCAGATAAATGGCAAATCTGAAATTTGATGAGCGGAACAACATAACCGCCATTCTGGATAATAGGAATCCTAAGGCTTTGGGTTTTTGTGACTGCATACGTTGGCTCCAAGGATCTCCTATAGCTTATACCATCTCTCAATCCCCAACTATATGTGAAGTCACCGGATCGGTAGACATCCGAGCATGTTCTTGACGGAAGGATAAACAATCAAACCAAAAGTCAAATCAATAACACGAACTATCAAAAATTGGTTTCATTGATTAAAACCTAATGATTACAAGCTCGTTACAAACATAAGAATCAAGACTCTTGGCAAGGGGAGATCGAGCATGATCTCCCCTCTCATCCGGCAGCCCTAGGCTCCGGGCAGACTCCCTCCCCAAACCCTTTTTCTCTCTCTACACATTGAAACTGGTATATATAGGCTGTGGCCCATATTAGATGCGACTGGGCCTATTCGTGCGATTGGACCATGCGTATGGTTCAATCGTACGACTGGACCATGCGTATGGTTCAATCGTGCGACTGGACCATACTTATGGTTCAGTCTTACGAATGACCCAATCGCCTTTCTCAGTCGCACGACTGGCCCATTAACAAGGCTCAATCGCACGACTGAGTCTCATTCGCATATGCTCCTGCGAATGACCCTTTTCATGTGTTTACACACATATCAGGTGTATTACATTAAGCCTAGACTATTCGACAAGCGACGGACACACTATATATGACAATATATGCTCCAACAAATCCCCCTTGGACGTTGCTTGCGAATAGTAGATAACACCTCTTACAATCTTCAGTCAATCTTTGCTCTGGTTGTCAATAGAATCAAACGAAAACCATATTAGCCAACGTTGCCGCTCCGTCAGGTTGCTACAATATCCTTGAAAATGAATTTAGGCACAATAGCTTTCGTTTACTTTGTAGAACACCATCACAGCATCAAGATTCCCCATATGACTGATTTTTCTAGATAATGACATGAACAGTTTTCCATTGCTTCAATCTTCACACAGGCTAACCTGATTAACATTAACACCTACAGAATTCCCCCTCACATTCAGCATATCCCAATATATAAACATTGTGCTCTCTTGACGTCTTCATACGGTGTATTGGGCAAAAGGTTGAAGGTTCCAATCCACAGCTGACAATATCAACCAAATCAGCATGCATGTAGATTCTTCATCGGAAACCGGCTGACATCATCACTTTCTGATTGCGTCTTCATTTCTCTATACATGGATTCCCCCTAAGAATGAGAATCCTCTCTGTGCGGATAAATATAACTTGATTGGCCCATAAATAGTCAGATGCTCCTGACTACCCCACAAAATCAGCACTGACTGCTGACATCTTCTCTTCTCTCTTTCGTGTTCCAAATACATTCACCTATTCTGGAGGTCCGACGAATAATGGGGTATACATCGAACTTGTTTGACAAAAGAACCGCTGGGTGAATGTGCTTTGCTTATCTTCAAATCTGTACAAGTGGCAGTTCCAGACTCTTTTTTTTTTAGGTCTGGAACAATGCGGATAAGTCAATGCGGATGGTCCATTCGTGCGATTGAACATACGACTGGTCCAGTCGCACGACTGAACATACGACTGGTCCAGTCGCACGACTGTCCATTAGCATGGTCTAGTCGTACGAATGGTCCATTCGTATGGCCCAGTCGTACGAATGGTCCATTCGTATGGCCCAGTCGCATGAACGGGTCTACACGCAGATTTTCAGATCTGCAGCCGTCAAGGCTGCCCAAAACCCTAATCTGACGAATTCAACATGAACCGAAACAAAGTAGACATCATCAGATTCGCAAGGGTGATAGGAACGTGGTTTCGAGTTCGATTTTAACATAAAACCAACACACGTTACCAAATCCGAGCAAAACACGAAGAACACGAAGTGGGTTTAACGTCAAGATCTGAAATTGGATCCAGAAATCAAGAGCTCGGTTGCTAGAATGATTTTTAGATCATTCCAGCAGTAACCGCTCTGATACCAATTGTGAAGTCACCGGATCGGTAGACATCCGAGCATGTTCTTGACGGAAGGATAAACAACCAAAACCAAAAGTCAAATCAATAACACGAACTATCAAAATTGGTTTCATTGATTAAAACCTAATGATTACAAGCTCGTTACAACATAAGATCAAGACTCTTGGCAAGGGGAGATCGAGCATGATCTCCCCTCTCATCCGGCAGCCCTAGGCTCCGGCAGACTCCCACCCCAACCCTTTTTCTCTCTACACATTGAAACTGGTATATATAGGTTGTGGCCAATATTAGATGCGACTGGGCCCATTCGTGCGATTGCACCATGCGTATGGTTCAATCGTACGACTGGACCATGCGTATGGTTCAATCGTGCGACTGGACCATACTTATGGTTCGGTCTTACGAATGACCCATCGCCTCTCTCATCGCACTACTGGCCCATTAACAAGGCTCAGTCGCACGACTGAGTCTCATTCGGCATATGCTCCTGCGATGACCCAGTTTCAATGTGTTTACAACATATCAGGTGTATTACATTAAGCCTAGACTATTCGACAAGCGACGGACACACTATATTGACACATATGCTCCAACAAATTGCTTGTTAGGACCTGGTATTTGAACGAAATACCTAGTGATTAGCATGTTACCCAACTCAAATAGTGCGGAATCCTATTGATGGCGATCTAATCAGTGAGAACACACGAAGATTCAAACAAGAATTGAATCTAACGTTAGAAGTCGATTAGGAATCGATCTAATGTGTTCTGTGAACTTGAAGAACGATTTGGGAGGTCTCTGGACGGCTAGGGTACGTGGAATCGTAATGAATGCTTACGTTTTTCCACGAATTGGGTCTATTTATAGGTTAGTATTGTTCAATCGTGCGACTGGGCCATAAGTATGGTTCAGTCGTGCGATTGAACCATGCGGTTGATTCATCCGCATGATTGAGTGTTCAGTCGTGCGACTGAGCCAATCTTATGTGTAATCATACCACTGATCTAGTCTCCTGGTTCAGTCGTGCGATTGAGTCAATCGTATGAAGTTATTCATGCGTGTGGTCCATTCGCATGGGCCATTCGCATGAGAACTCATTAAGTTAAGTTTGAATGTTTTAATTAATATAACATTATGTGTAACATTCAAACAATCATAAACCCAATCAATTCAATCACGACTCATTAATGAAATATTAAACATTACAAATAACAAACAATCCATGTCATTTCATTAATCAATACAAATTACATCATAATCAGACAGACAAGATCTATTACATTACAAATCATGATCTAGGTACACACATGCATCAACACAGTGCAAATGATATGAAGAATCGTTCAATATCCAACAAACATGCTAAACAACAATAATAAAGAGGATTGAACACAATAATAACTCATTCATGATAAGACTATGATCAATGACAGTCAATAACAAAAAGCACAATGATATTTCTGTGTAATAACTGCTTTGAAGAGGTAACTTGCAACAATGATTCACGATTAGGGTTTTGCGAGCTTACCCAACAATGAAAATTAACATGTGTATATATAGCAGTATTAGTTTCGCAGACAGTAGTGAGCAAAACTATCCTGCCGAAACTATAGTTTCGCCTGGCAGAACATTAAATTCGCCAGGTAAACAAACAACAAACTGTGAGCGAACTTACAGTTTCGCTCACAGTTTAGCTAGACTGCTAAATACATAAATCTAAGTACATACAAAAGGAAACTAACAAAAGTCCTATTACAAGTAAAGTAAACAATCTAAACTAAGGTGAGTCCAACCTATACATGATCTTCAATACTCCCCCTAGGTTGGAACTCACCGTCTTCACTCATCTTGATTTATCTTGTCAGCTCCAGTTTCCTCTGCTGCATTTGATTTGTCTTCGTCACCTCCTGCAACAACTTCCTCAGAAGCTTCAGCACATGATTCTCCATGGTCTCTTCCTGCTTCACTAGCTCCCTCAGGATGAGCACTAGCCCTCTCAAATTGCTTTGCCAAATCTTGAATATCCATGTGAAGGTCATCTTGAGCCCTTACCCTTTCAGCTAACTTCTTCACCTCAGACCTCACTCCTCTAATCTTGTTGGCAACATTCATAAACAGGCTAGCTTCTTTCCGAGTCTCTTCTCCAGCCCCAGCCTTTATGTGATTCTCACATAACACCAATATATCTTTAACACAGAAACTAAACAATTCCATAGGATCAAAAACCTTAAACTCTTTGCCATTTCACTCTAATCACAGCTTTCCCAGTGTTATTATCATAGAACCATTTCTTGAAATCCTGTAGCTGTTGGGAAAGTGGATCAAATAATCTCACTCTATTATCTGTTTTTGGAGGTTTAATTCTCAGAACAATTCGCCCCTTTTCCCGTTTCCCAGTCCTTGTCTTTCTTTGACCTTCTCCGTACCGCCTTCATGTAACCAAATGATTTGAAGTTGTCATTAAGCCCGTTCTGTATTTCTTTCATTAGAATTGTGGCTCTCTCACTCAAATGTGCATTTAGAAGAGGTAGAGCTGCCCTTCCTCTTATGCAGATAACTGATATGACCTCCCCTCCTCTTAACCATAAACATTTTTAGCCCGGTATTGTAGGCCCAGCTAATAATCTTCTTGGCTGCCTCTTGTTTACTCAACCCTCCCAAACGTTGAAATAAGGGAGTGAGTTCTTCTGGTTCCTTCTCCTTTACAAACCAATCTTCTCTGTCCATCTCAAACACATCTTCCGCATCCTCCCCTTTCTTTGCCACATAGATCAAAGGTCGCTCATCAACCTCATAGAACTCCAGTTCAGAATCATAATCTATGAGTTGTTCATCATCCTCTTCCTCATCAACTAATCCCTTTCCTTTCTCAGAAGCTTCTTCATCAGTTTCGTTATTATTACTTCTTCACCAACTAATTCCTTCTCAAAGTCTAATTGCATATTAACAAACCCGTCTTCTATAATATCCTCCTCATTTTCTCTTCCAACATCCTCTCCTCCAGCTTCACAATCTCCAACATTAGTGGTTGCTACACAGTTGTGCCCTCTCCTGCCTTGGATGAAGTACCCACATTCAGAAATGGGTACTTTGTTGTGTCAGTCAGATCATCTAACTCAGTTTGAGTTAGTTGATCAGGCAGGCCGGCTGCAGCTTTCAAAAGGGTAATCTCTTAAAATAACTTTTTCAGTAATCGGTTTTGAGCAACAAACATCTTTTGCATACCTTCTATCACTTCATCCTTTTACTTTTCTCTAATTTCTTGGTTTGTGAGTTTGGTCTTGATCATACTCAGTTCATTTGCCAAGGAAGTATTCAGATTGCGAATCATATCTTCATCAAGGTTTACTCTTTCCTCTCTTCTTTCGGTGAATCTTTCATGTTTATGTTTGGATCGTCTCTCAGGTTCAGCAGTATCGGCTTTCTTATTCGACCTTCTTTCTTTTTCAACTCTTGTTTCTTCAGCTTGTTCAGCAATGTCTTCCTCAAAGTCATAGTCTTTCTCCTTGGCATATCTCTTCCTTTTCTTTGTGGCTTCAGTTTGTTGTACTCTAGTTTCTTTTGCCCTTTTATTTTCAGATTCATCCACCCGTTTAATATAGCTCTAGCGTTCTGGAGGATACATATTTTCCCAAAGATGGGTGATCTTTCCACTGAAATCGTGGCGAATGGCACAACAATCAGAAAAAATGCGAGGATTCATTTGTACCAGCCTCTTTATCTCTCCATGTTTTTGTACATTAGGTATAAGATCGTCAAATATCATCTGAAGAAAACGAGGATATAGCAGCCATTTGTCTTTCTTCAAGGCCATCACGTTCTCAGCCATGCAAGCAAAAATCAGTTCGGCAATATTGGCCTTCTCTCCTTTATAACATAACACCATTGCCTTCACCCAATCAATGTTTAGACCGTCTGATCCACCTTTACGGTGATCAAGACACATGATAAAAACATGAGCAATATATCTCCATTCCTTAGAAAAAATGACTTCTTGATCTCCTTGCGAGAACCAAAAGCTGGTCCCTCGTATCCCATGTTTCTTAAGGCCTGGAACACCTCGGAATCTGTCATGGTGACTTCATCTCCAGAATCCTCGTCTAGTCTCAATATCCTAGAGACAGTCTCAGCAGTGATGGTCACTTCTTGATCAATGACTTTAGCAGTAATCCTCTGTGAATTTCCTCGAGTGTCATACTCTGCAGATCGCCAAAAGTCTCTGATATGAAGATCATAAATGGTAGTCGTATGAGATATGGCATGGGCTATGGGTGATCTTTGAAGCCATCTGATACAATCTCTGAATCCAGCAGCCTTTGGATGTGTATCATCCAGAATAGCGGTAATATTGTTCCGCTCATCGAACTTTAGGTTAGCCATGAGATCCTGAAGAAAAGATCAGATAAGTTGAATAAGAAATTAAGAAATTAAGAAAAGAATAAAAGAAAAATAAATAAAATTAGATTCGCTAACAGTTTCGGCAAGCGAAAAACTAGTTTCGCTAACTAAAACATATCAATTTCGCTGCCCAATAAAAATAGTTTCGACCCGGCGAAACTGTACAAACTTATGTTCAAATCCGGCGAAACTGAAAATAGGTCGGCGAAACTGTTAGGTTCGCACGGACAGCATAACCTCACAGTTTCGCTGAAAAGTGAAGAACTTTCGTTCAGTTTCGCAGGATAATCAGTAGTTTCGCTGGATGAACAGCGAAGACACCGAAGAGTCATAATTAAATCGCCTAAGAATGAGTTAATATTAATGTGATTAAAAGAACGACCAGTGATCGAAACTCACGGGCGAACTAGAAATAACACACAATTCGCAAGAATCAGCACAGAAATGCAAAATCGCCAAATTAGGTCACGGACACACCCAAGAGACAACACAAGTCGTTTGTGCGAAAATGAGAGAATAATTTCGCAAAACGATTTATATAGCATATAGTTTCGCATATGGCGAAACTATAGATTCGCCCGACGAAATTACAGTTTCGCCAAGAAAATCTACAATTTCGCAAAGAAATATACAGATAAAAATGATGAGCACGCCAAGCGAAATTGCAATTTCGTCTAGCGAAACAAGTAGCGAAAGAGTAGTTTCGCCTTTTTTATTTATTTATTTATTTTTTTTAATTTTTTTATTTTTATTTTTATTATAATTATAATTAACTTCAAACATGAAGATCTAAATCAATCAGAGATCACATCCTCTAGATATACATGAACACAAAGATGGTTTTAAATCATCGACCGGCAATAAGATCATACTGATAACTAGATCTGATCAGAATCTGCAAAGGAAATGTTGAAATTCTTGAACAGATCAGTAACGATTGCTGATATAATTGTCCACTTAAACCCATGCCTTATCCTTTTTCAACAAACATCTTATGATTTGTTAAGGTTCAATTATAGAGCACGGCTTGTGCATTAGTGTGCAAGTGATTATCGACAGAATATTGCATTCTGTGATTAATTTATCGTTTAGATGATTTGACACAACTTAGACCAAATGGTGAGAGCTCCAGGTCTATACTCACGTATAACAAAGGAGATGACCATTTAATCATGTGCTGATGAGAGCTCCAGGTCAGTACTATCGTACAGCAGAAGAGATCATCACTCCAGGTCAGTACTTCTGTACAGCAGAGGAGATTAGCACAAACACAAGACACATAAATACACCAGACATGGTCCAAGGATATGGCTTATATGATCATGATGGGTGAAAGATTCATTCTCAATCCAATTTTTGTCGGGACTCAGTTTTTGTGCAGGCCAAAACGATTGCGAAAATCCAGACGTCCTTAAGCATGATGTTTTAATTTAAATCATATTGCTGTTGTATACTGAATTCTTCAGGCTGAGCCTATCAAGCATATCATTAAAGAATCTGTTTGATTCTCGTGACTTAAAAAATAAGATGTGAAACAGAGACCAGCATCAGTTACTATCATTTCTCATTTTAGCACCAGTCATGCATAAATGAACATATCCAGAAGATATACAATCATTTTCGTCATTTCAAATTCAGAACTCGGGTTATGAAGTTACTCCCCCAAAATTTTATTTTCAAAGGATATAAATTTTATTTATTTTATTAAAATCTTTTATGATTTATTTATTTTTATAATATATATATATATATATATATATATATATATATATATATATATATATATATATATATATTTTTTTTGTTATATGTATTAATGATTCTAAGAAGAATTAAACGATATTAACCCGAGCATAAAGATCAATTCATAAAAACGAGGTTTATCAAAAGTTTTTGTGAAAAGATCAGTTTTTTGATGTTTTGTATCAATGGGCATAATATCGATGAAACCCTTTTCTTGAGCATCACGAATTGCATGAATTCGTGTTTCGATATGCTTGGTTCGGGATTGATGAATAGGATTTTTTGCAATCCCAATGGCTGCTTCGTTGTCGCAAAATAATGGCGTGTCGAGAAAATTAATTTCGTAGTCAATCATTTGGTGTTGTATCTAAAGAATTTGAGAACAACAGCTAGAGGGAGCAATGTATTCTGCTTCTCCTGTAGAAAGAGAGACAGTGGTCTGTTTCTTGCTCTGCCAGGATACCAAACAATTTCCCAGGTATTGACACTCTCTGGATACCGATTTTCTATTTAACCTGCAACCATTGGAATCACTATCAGAATAAGCATGTAAATCAAAATTCCCTCCATATGGATACCATAGCCCTAAACGGGATGATCCTTTGAGATAACGAAATATTCTATTGACTGCTTTCTCATGAGATTCTTTTGGGGCCGACTGATATCATGCACAGTATCCAACAGCAAAAGTGATATCAGGACGACTTGCAGTAAGATACATGAGGGAACCGATCATGGATCTATAGAGAGGAGGATCAACTGGTTTCCCGTTCTCGTCAGGAGTGATACAATACTGAGCAGTAAATGGAGTCATCTCAGGAGAGGCGTCATCCAGCTTGAATTTGTTCAACATATCTTTAATATACTTCTCCTGATGAATAAGAATTCCTTCTTTCTGTTGTTCAACTTGTAATCCAAGAAAGAAGCACATTTCTCCCATCATACTCATTTCAAACCTTTGGCGCATCACTTCTTCAAACTCTCTACATAATAGAGAATTGGTAGATCCAAAAATAATATCATCAACGTAAACTTGGACAAAAAGCATTTCACCATTCACTTCCTTTTTGAAGAGAGTCATATAGATGGTACCACGAGAGAAACCATTGCTTAGAAGATACTCTGTGAGGGTCTCATACCAGATCCTAGGTGCTTGATGAAGACCATACAGAGACTTGTCAAGCTTGAAGACTTTATCGGGAAAGTAAGGATCCTCAAAACCCGGTGGTTGACACACATATATCTCCTCATCAATGTCTCCGTAGAGAAAAGCACACTTCACATCCATCTGATAGACCTTAAACTATTTATGAGCAGCATGAGCGAAAAAATTTTTATTGCTTCAAGACGAGCGACTGGAGCAAAGACTTCAGTATAGTCAATCCCTTCATCTTGAGCAAAACCTTGCACAACTAGTCTAGACTTGTTACACACCACTACGCCACGATCATCCGGTTTGTTCTTAAACACCCATTTTGTACCGATTGGGAATTTGTTAGGAGGCAAGTCAACCAAGGTCCAAATTTAAGCTTTCTGAATTGTTGAAGCTCCAATTGCATTGACTCCACCCAACATGGATCCAGTAGAGCAGCATGCACATTTTTCGGGACAGTTTGAGAAATGAAGCACGAGAAGAGGCAAATATTAATCAAACCAGATTGACTCCGCATCCGAACACCATCAGTGATAGATCCAATAACATTATCAAGAGGATGATCTTTCAAAGTTTGTAGTCGGTGGCTGAGGGAAAAATGTTTAGAGAAATTTCACTCATAGATGGAGAAAGATTAGATGAGGGAGAATCAGGTGTTGGTGCTGGATCAAGTAATGGAGAAGATGTAGGTGATGAAGAATCAGATGTTGGTGCTGGATCAAGCACTGGAGAAGATGAACTAACATCAGCTGAAATAGCTTCATTTACTGACGAGTTGGAATGAACAGGTAATGGAGTGGAGGAGATAATACTGGTTTGAGCATTTGAAGTGGACGCATCATCATCGAAAACTGGAAGATTGAACGAATTAAACACAGTATTGGAGTCAAAGAACCATGCTGGTTCAGATCGAACATCAGAAGAATTAGATTTCTGCCAATCAACATAGAACGACTCTTGAACAATACGTGTTTTTTGTTATAAACCCGATACGCCTTTTGAGAAGAAGAGTAACCAACAAAGTAACAATCATCAGATACAACATCGAACTTTGACTTTTAAGATTGAGTATTCAGAAGAGTGCAATAGCAACCAAATGGTTGAAAGAAATCAATTAGAGGTTTCCACTTATGGAAAAGTTCATAAGGGGTCTTCATTTTATCCTTCACAATCAACACTCGGTTTAAAAAAAATGAAGCATAGTTTACAGCTTCAGCCCAAAAGATAATGGGTAATGAAGATTATATCAACATTGTACGAGCAGCTTCAATGAGAGTGCGATTCTTTCGTTCCGCTATACCATTCTGTTGAGGAGTTCTTGCAGTACTAAATTGTCTCACAATCCTCTTTCAGCACAAAATGAATCGTGAATCCGATTTTTGAATTCAGTGTCGTTATTACTTCTCAGACCCATAACCTTTCTCTTTGCTGATTGTTTCGATAGAAAGAATTAATTTCTGCGATTCCTCAGCAACCTCGCCTTTGTGTGCAAGAAACCTCACCCATGAATATCTTGAAAATTATCTGTAACAACAAGACAAAATGATTTTTTAGCAATAGATTTAACGCTAATTGGGCCAAACTAATCAGTATGTAACAACTCGAGAGGACTAGATATGCTATTTAGAAGTTTGGGCTTATGAGGTTTCTTGTGTTGTTTGCCCTTGGCACAAGCCATACATTTTTCGTTAACAGAAAAATCTTTTGAAGGGAGTCCTCTAACGAGATTGTTCTTTACTAATTTGTTAATTATTTTAAAATTAACATGGCCTAATCGACGATGCCATAAAAGAGACTCAAAGGTTGAAGCTTTAGAAAGAAGACAAGTTGCAGTAGACTTTGACTCGCTTGAGTTCATATCAAGAAGATATGTATCATGTTTTCTCGGAGCACGCATAAGAATCAAATCATCTGGAATATCAATCTCTGATTTTAAAAATAGACATTCATCAGATTTAAACAGAACAGGAATGTCTTATCACAGATTTGAGAAACACTCAGAAGATTAAATGCCAGCTCAGGAACATAGTTGACTTTTTCCAAGGTTAGAGAACCATTGGTAACTTCTCCTTGTCCAATCATCTTTCCACCCTTTTTGTCACCAGCAAAAGCAACATATCCTCCATCAATAATCCGATAATTGGTCAGCAAATCTTTTAGCCCAGTCATATGTTTGGAACACCCACTATCTACACGCCACGAGCTGTTTACAATCTTAGTGGATGACTCCTGAAATGAATGAATAAATCAGTTAACCAGGTGTAATAGGAACCCAAGATTTAACAACTTTATCTTTATATGAAAAAGATTTTTTACAGAAGAAATTATTAACCAATTTTGTTAATTTATTTCCAAAGCAGTTCCTTTTAGAAGGACTATAAATCAATGTATGACAATTCATGACAAGATGGTCCTCTTGACCACACCTGAAACAATGAGGTTTGAGTCTAGGTCTGTGATGTGATGGGGTAAAAATAGGATCAATGATAATTTCCTCATCACATTAAGATAAACTAGAATCAATGTCACTAAATGTCTCATACATGCCATGAGTTTGACGTTTATTTGAACAAGAATTATTATTTACAAAAATAGATGAAGATTTGTCCGACGTACCAGTAGAACTAATTCCACTGTTACTGGTGTTAGATGAAGAGGTAATTCTTTCATCAGATAAAGTCATATTTTATGGAGTGAAAGATGGAATAGGATGAGAAAAGAACTTTTCAAAACAATTTGTTTTAATTTGCTCAGTTGGTTTTGAAGAAAGATCAGTTGCATCAAAATCATTATCAGAACAAAACACATCACCACAATGAACTGAATTACAAGATGAAATAGAACTATCATGAGAACATGAGACAACAGAGTCTGTTACAGGCGAACTAGAAACAAAAACAGAATTTAAACTAGACTTGTGATCTAAAACAGACTGCTGACAATCAGGTGTACTAATACTAGTGCATCCAAGCCCACTAGTTGGTCCATAGTCGTAGTCTTCACGAAAGTGCTTAGAGTTAATCCCCTCTAAACCTGCAGACATACTATCAGTAACTGTTTTGATAAAATCATTAGAAGGATGAGGAACAGGCATAGGAGAATAACAGTATGTACTAGGCGGAGGATAAACCTTTACGTTTTCATAACCCAATCCCGTTTTAATCCTAGCTCCCCGTTGAGATTTACATAGATCATCATGTTTCATTCCTGATATGGTCCATTTGTCTAACTTTGACTGAAGTTTGCTTGCTTCAAATTCAGCAAGGGCAACCCTTTCAGTCAAAGTGTTAATCTTGACATTTCTTTCCAAAATGATTCGTTTTAAGTGATCATTTTCTTTTAAAGCCTCATTTAATTTAACAAAATATTTTGATTCATTGATTTTAAGTTCATCATTAATTCTCTTTAAATCCTTTTCATTATCAATTAATAGACGATTAGGTTTATAAATCCCAAATAATCTAATTTTACAAGCAGATGAGCACATATCCTGTATTACCTCATATGGAAGTCCCATCACTATCCTTTCAGCAGCTAAGGCTTTTTCACATTGGCATACCGGAGTACTTGACTTCTTTTCGTCAACAGTAGTAGCATTATCTTCATTGTCCTTTCTTTGCCCAGTGCATGTACTTCATTTCTCACATAAACCTGCAGTTTTAGTTTCTTCAATTCCAGCATCTTTTTCTTCTTTCTCATTCGCAGATGACACATCTTCTTGTTTGAATTCCTTGAAAAGATCAAATCCATCTTTACCATCTTCCTTTGCATTCCTTTCAACAAACTCAGCAACTAAAGCATATTTATCTCAGTTCTTGTTTCCTCAACCTCAGCACTCCAATCAAAGTTAGAAATCAAAGCAGTCTCTGTTTTGTGATTCACATCTTCCTTCTCTTTCTCAGCTGTCAGTCTTGGGACTCCAGAATTACTAGGATCGGTGACAATTGGTAATGGACATTCACGTTTGAAGTGTCCCAATTGTTTACAGTTAAAGCATCTCAATTTGGATTTATCAAATCCAAGTTTTGAATTAGATGTTTGACCACCAAAGTTCTTTCGTCCGGTTCTTTCCATAAATCTTCAAGCTCTAAGGGTCAACATAGCCATCTGCCATTGGATATCAGTTTCTTCAAGATCATCAGGATCTACCTGATACATGTCTTCCATAGTCATTCCTTTCCCTTTCAATTCTCCAGCTATAAGTGGTTCATAGCTTTGAACGAACATTCCAAAAAGAGCCATTGTTTATCATGGAATTGAAGTTTCAACATTAGCCTTAGAATTACCCAGACCTGTTCCAACACTATTGTTTCCACATGAGAAAGTACTTGTATTAATCCCTCCCAGAATTGAATTCTGTATTTGAGAGTTAGCAGCGGATGACAATAAAGCAGCATTTTGAGAAAAACCAGATGAGGGCATCATAGTCTAGTTAAATTCCCGTCTCTTCATGTCCAACTCAAAGAATTTCAACTTATTGATAATATCCATCATCTTGTAGTCTATGAACCCTCTTTCTTGTTTAAGCATCCTCACCTGAAGACTCCACTGAGGTGGAAGAGAATCAAGAAGCCTGTTAACTTGTTCATTGTTGGAAAGCCTTTCATCATATTTCTTTAAGGTGCTTGAAACAGTTAAGAAACGATTTGTGAGATCTGTCAGACTCTCGTTCTTGTATCCAACAAAGGAATTAAATTCCTTCTCAGCCTGAATGCTCTTATCCTTTACCAAATCTGCATTACCATCATAAAATTCACATAGGGCATCGTAAAGAGATTTAGCATTTTTATGCTCTGCAAAACGGTTGTAAATGTCTGGTGCCAGACAGAGAGTTAAAGCACCAAAAGCCTTTTGGTCACGATCGATCAATTTCAGATCCTTTTCAGTATAGGAAGATGGGTCCTTGTTTTGAGAGACAACATCACCAACAGTAACCGTTGGTATGTGAGGACCAGAAGTTATCGATTCCCATTGGTTATGATCAGTGTAGAAGAAGAAGGCTTTGAGACATCTCTTCCAATCTTCAAAATTGTCTCCATTGATGAGTCTTGGAGGCCTATTGGGTGCAACACTTTCAAGATCAGCAAGTGTGAGAGATGTTAACTTCGACATGGTAGTTTCGCAGAGATTGATGTAGATTCGGCAATAGAAAAGATAATTTCGCTGACACTTTCGCAGAAAAACTACTTTCGCTGATACTTTCGCAGTGGAAGCTAATTTCGCTGACAATTTCGGCAGCACTTTCGCTAGCCAAATGTCACAACAAGCTTAGTTTTGCTGATAAATTCGTACGAAACAAGCTTGAACTTTCGTTCAAAAATAATTTCAGCAGCAATTTTGCTTGTTAACCGTTCACAATCACTGATGAACTTTCGTTCAAATGACTAGTAGCAATATAACCCATAGTTTCGCTGGAAGAAGGTTGACAATTTCGCTATAAGAACTATAATTTCGCTAATCGATCCCAAAACCCCTTTTCAACCCAAAATCAATTTAAAATCATCAAATACTCAATGAATTTGAGATCTAATGATTATAAGATCTTCCACAATCAAAAACTAGTAGAATTCAATCAATTTCCATATCAAAAACACCTCATAATGCAATGAAAATTGATTGAAACTAGATATTGAACCAAAACCGCCAAAAACTCAACAAATCAAGAGCACTAAGGCTCTGATACCATATTGTTGGTCCAAGTGATCGAATTACAATGCAAATGATATGAGGAATCGTTCAATATCCAACAAACATGCTAAAGAACAATAATAGAGATGATTGAACATAATAATAACTTATTCATGATAAGACTATGATCAATGACAATCAATAACAAAAAGCACAATGATATTTTTGTGTAATAACTTCTTTGAAAAGGTAACTTGCAACATGATTCACGATTTGGGTTTTGCAAGCTTACCCAACAATGAAATTAACATGAGTATATATAGCAGTCTTAGTTTCGCATACAGTTTCGCTGTCAGGGAAACTGTCCTGCCGAAACTATAGTTTCGCCTGACAGAACATTAAATTCGCCAGGTAAACAAAACAGCAAACTGTGAGCGAACTTACAGTTTCGCTCACAGTTTCGCTAGACTGCTAAAATACATAAATCTAAGTACATACAAAAGGAAACTAACAAAAGTCCTATTACAAGTAAAGTAAACAATCTAAACTAAGGTGAGTCCAACCTATACATGATCTTCATTATCTTTGCTATTTATCATTTTATTCCTTTCTAACCTATTTTATCTATTCTTTTTCGGTTAAATGGCCAATTTGAAATTCGATGAATGGAACAACATCATAGCAATTCTGGATGATCAGAATCCAAAAGTCGTGGGATTCAGAGAGTGCATTAGGTGGCTCAGGAACTCAACCATTGCCAATGCTATTTCTCACTCTCCGACCATATATCTTCACATAAGAGATTTCTGGAGAACAACACAGTATGATACAAGGGCAAATCCTAAGAGGATAGTGGCAAGAGTTATGGAGAACGACATTTCTATCACTGTGGATACTATTGCAAGAGTTCTGAGACAAGTAGACGACTGTGGAGATGAGGTATTTTTATTTGAGCATGAGGTGTTGGAGGCCTTCAGGAGCATTGGTTACAAGGGACCTCCTTTTGGCACTAGAAAGGAGATCAAGAAATCCTTTCTATCCAAAGAATGGAGATACATCGCTCACGTATTCATCATGTGCCTAGATCACAGGAAAGAAGGTTCAGATGGACTAAACATGGATTGGCCAAAGGCTATGATTATATTTTGCAGAGCCCAAAAGACCAACATTGCTAAGTTGATTTTTGATTGCATGGATGAGAATATCATGGCTCTAAAGAAAGACAAATGGCTCCTATACCCAAGATTTATACAGATGCTGATTGAGGATTTGATCCCTAATGTTCCACGTCATGGAGAAATTAAGAGGCTTGTACAGATGAACACAAGAATATTTGCTGACTGCTCAGAAATAAGACATGATTTTAGTGGAAGGATCACTCACTTATGGGAAAACATGTATCCTGCTGAGAGGTGGAATTATATCAGAAGGGTGATATAGTTAGAAAACAAGAATGCTGAGGAGAATAGGGAAAAACAATCCGAGGCTATCAAGAAAAGAAGAGATACGCCAAGGAGAAAGAATATGATTTCGAGGAAGAAATTGATGAGGTTGAGGAGGTATTAATGGCTGAAAAAGAAAAGAGATCTAAGAAAAAGGCTGATCAAGTAGAGTCTGACAAGGTGACTGAGAGAAGGTCAAAGCACAAGCATCAGACATTCACTGAGACTCAAAGAAGAACTAAAAGGTAATCCTTGGATGAAGATGAGATTAGAAATCTTAACTGTTCTCTGGCAAATAAGTTAAGTATGATTAAGACAAAACTGATGAATCAGGAGTTAAGAGAGAAGAAGAAAGATGAGGTGTTGGAGAGTATGTCTAAGATGATGGTGGACCAATAGGCTCTGAATAAGAGATTACTAATGGAAGACAATGAGTTGAAAGCTTCAGCCGGCCTGCCAAATCAGTTAACCCAGTCTGAGTTATATGATCTTACAGACACATCAAGGTACTCATTTCTCAATATGAGTAGCTCATCAAAGGCAGGAGAGGGCCCTAGTGGTGCTGGTGTTACAGATGTGGGAGGTTAAGGTGACAAAGATGCTGGTGTTAGTGAGGCTGATGTTGGAAGGGAAAGAGTTGCAGGAAGTGTGGAGAAAGTAGTTGAGGCTGGATTCATAGATTTGGGATTGGATATTGACATAGACTTTGTTGGTGAGAGGGTGGTGAAAGAGCCAACTAAAGAAGCCGGTAAGAAGACAACTGAGATGAAAGTGGTTGATGAGGAAGAAGAGATTGAAGAGCAATTGGCAGATTACGATTCTGAGCTTGAATACTATGAGGTGGATGAGTGTCGTTTAACATATGAGGCCAAGAAGGGCTCTGCTGAGGGAGATGTGTTTGATCATGAAAAAGAATAATGGTTTGTGAGGGAAAAAGAACAAGAACAACTGATCCCATTATTTTAGAACATTCAGGGGACAAGCAGGAAGGAGTTAGACAAAAAGATCATAAGCTGGAAGTATAATGCAAGCTTGAAGATGTTTATGATAAAGAGAAGAGGAGGTAGGATATCTTATTTGCATAAAGGAAGGATTTCAAGACCTTGCCTAAGTGGGATCTGAGGAGGTTAGCAGAGATTCCATTGATTGACTCCCGTTTGAGCGAAAGAGCTAAGTTGTTAGAAGAAGAGATTAAACGAGGGACAAATGATAATTTTGATTCATTTGGTTTCATGAAGGCTGAGAGAAAGAGATCCAAGAAAGATAAAGATTAGGTGACTGGATATGGAATGATTGTACTAAGGGTAAAGCCCCCAAAGACTGTTAGTAGGGTAAGACTACCTGATCCCCTCCCAAAAAGGCTCCAAAAGTTTGAGAAGTGGTTTTATGATAATAACACTAGGAGGCAGTGATAAGGGTTAAGGATGGAGCTAAGATTAAATTGTTTGATCCTATGGAAGTATTCTCTTTCTTTGATGATGATCTGCTGATGCTGTGTGAGAACCATATTAAAGCTGGAGCAGGAGCTGAGACTAGAAAGGAAGCAAGTTTGTTTATGGAGGTTGCAAACAAAGCCCGTGGTGTAACGGCAGAGGTCAGGGAGCTAGCTGAAAAGATTCATTAAGCTGACGAGATAAGGATGGATGTGCAGGACCTTTCAAAACAATTTGAACGTGCAAGTGCTCATGGTGAGGAAGCTGATATTGCAGGAGCTGAAGAAGAGACTACACCCAAAGCTGGGGAGGAAGCAAGAGCTGATGATGCTGCAAAAGAAGGTCCAGTAGGTAAGGTCCAACCTAGGGGGAGTATTGAAGATCAAGATTAGGTTGGACTCACCTTAGATTAGTGTTTATATTATGTTTAAATGTAATGGATTTATGTTTGATTACTTTGTTTAATTTTTGTATTCTGTGCTTTTTGCTGCCCAGCGTTACTATGAGCGAAACTACAGTTTTGCTCATAGTCAGCAGACCAGGCTCTCCCGGCGAAACAGGTCATGGGCATGACAGTTTTGATGTCTAGCGAAACTAGTTAGCCTATATATTGAATTGATTCCATCTTTGTAGGCTAACCTTGCAAAACCCTAATTCGAGATATTATTGCTGCAAGTCTGTAATTGGTGGCTGGATGCTAATAGAATTCATTTTGAGCCTTTGATCTTATTATTGTTTGATTTGTATTCATTATTATTGAACACCTTTGATGGTAAATCATTGTTGTGTGGTTATCATGGATGTTTGTTAGTGGATTTTGAACATTTTGATCATTAATTGCATTGTTTATCGATCAATTGGACCAATAAATTTCCAGCTCAGAGGCACAAAACTCAAATGTAAGAACTTCAAATGTAGGAGGACATTGTGGTTGTGATAGTAATCAAGAGTTTCTTGATGCTGACAACACTCCATGGAAGACAACATCTATGATGTCACACACTCATTGGATCAAGTATCTCTTGATAAGTGTGCAGATGTGGTGGGAGAAACTCCATTGCCTGATCTAAATATCTCTAATTTAAATATCTTTAAGCAATTTGTTGTGATCCCTCAACTCAGGATTCATAAGTCTCACCCTACCATAAACATCATTGGAAATGTTCTTACAGGGGTAAGGACTAGAGGACAAACCCACGAAGCAAAGTTCGTCTGCACTCTTGTTTCCTATCTCAGATAGAGCCAAAGAAAGTTTATCAGGCTTTAAAGGATGGAAGTTGGGTTAAAGCTATGCAAGAGGAGCTGCTTCAATTCAAAAGACAAAAGGTTTGGAAACTATGTCCTCTTCCTCAAGGGAAGACTATCACAGGAACCAAATGGGTGTTAGAAACAAGAAGGATGATAGAGGACTTGTCATAAAAAAACAAGGCAAGACTAGTTGTCTAAGGCTACACACAAGAAGAAGGAAGTGATTACACGAATGTTTTTGCTCCTGTGGCAAGACTTGAAGCTGTTAGGATATTCCTAGCTTTTGCTGCATCCAAGGATTTCAAGGTCTACCAACTTGATGTCAAGTGTGCTTTTCTATATGGGGTGATTGATGAAGAGGTGTATGTCAAACAACCACCTAGCTTTGCAGATCCTGGTCATCCTGATTATGTTTGCAACCTTCATAAAGCTCTTTATGGGCTGCACCAAGCTCCAAGGAAGTGGTAAGAGACTCTATCTTAGTATCTCTATCAGCATGGCTACAAAACGGGTATTATAGATGGAAAAATTTTCATCAAAGGAATAAGGAATGATTTAATGCTAGTTCAAGTGTATGTAGATGACATTATCTTCGGGTCATACAATCCAAAGCTCTGCAAAGACTTTGAGAGGCTTATGAAGAATAGATTTGAAATGAGTGCCATGGGAGAACTCAATTTCATTCTAGGAATTCAAGTGAAGCAAGTTGACGGTGGCATCTTCATAAGTTAGTCAAAGTATGTACAAGACATACTCACAAGATTCAACATGACTGACTGCAAGGTTGCAAAGACACCCATAGCAAGAAACCACTCCCTTGGACCTGATCTTGAGGGGGAGTGTGTGGATGAACACCTTTACAGGGCTATGATTGGGTATCTTATGTACCTCACAGCTAGCATGTTTGATATTATGTTTGCCACATGCATTTGTGCAAGATATCAAGCCAACCCCAAGATGTCACACCTTGTCACTATAAACGGATTTTAAGATACCTCAAAGGTGCTCTAACAATTGGCATTTGGTATCCAAACAATTCTGACTTCAATCCGTATGCATATACAGATAGTGACTATGGTGGATGCAATATGACTACAAAGTCTACATCAGGGGGATGTCAATTCCTTGGTGGAAGAATAGTCTCTTGGCAATGCAAGAAACATTCTTGTGTGTCTGCATCAACTGCTGAAGCTGAATACATTGCAGTTGCTAGCTGCTATGCTCAAGTTCTTTGGATTCAGAATCAGATGCTTAACTATGGATTCAATTTCAAATAGACTCCCATCCACATATACAACAACAGTGTTATCTCTATTACAAAGAATCCTCTGCAGCCCTTAAGGACGAAACACATCAATATTAGGTATCACTTGATTAGAAATAATTTTGAAAAAAGATTAATCAAACTAGTCAAAGTTAACACAAATAAACAACATGTTGATCTGTTCACCAAAGATTTTGATGAGCAGAGGTTTAAATATCTTGTGTCAGCTATTGGGATGATTGACTTTGAGTATCTTTTTTTAATCTTAACTCATATTATTTCTAAAACCTGTGTGTCCTAAGTTGTCTATTTTTTTCACCTTCATAAGCCCTTGTTTACTTTGGAAGAAAAGTTTTTTAATGATAACACTTAGATTTTTGAAAATTTTGATCATTTTCATCTTCGAAAGATATGTATGTACCTTCGAAAGAAAATTATGTCTTCAAAACAAATAACTACTTATGTGAATTTACCTTCAGAAGAAATTTCAAAAATATCTTCTGAAGCTTAAATTTATTCTTAAGTACATATTTGTCATTAAAAAACAATTTCCTTCCGAAAGAAATTAAGTCTTGGAAGTTTTAATCTCCTTAGAATAAAATCACTGAGTCTTAATCTCTTTCGAAGCAAAATTTTCAGAACTCTTTGAAATATCTTCCGAGTCACTTTGGCTTCGGAATCTTTTTATCAAAACTTCCGAAGATTAAATTACCTTCGGAGGACTTTAGACTTCCAAGAAAACAACCTTTTTGGGCACTTTTTTAGAGGTGGGACCGACATACGGATTTTAAAGTTTATCCTCTTTCATTAACTTTGTCTCAAATCCATTACATATATATACCAAATGGTTCCCCCCTCTATCACTCTCTTCTACATATGAACTTTTTCTAAACCTAGATTCACCCAGAACCGACATTGCTCTTATTTGCCTTCACCTTTAAGCTTTCACAAATGGCCAACCTTGACCAAAAAACAACCCTGATTTTTCCATGCAACTCCACAGGCAGCACAACTAGGTTGCCGTGTCGGACTCTAAAAAAGATCCAAGTTTCTTAGAGGTTTGTCAATTTCTTTCTCTGTCAAGCTGTTTCACCTCCCTCACCATTGATCCTCCACTCTATGACGATCAACATTTGGAATTCTAGAAGACCAGCTAAGAGGTCATCATGGATGGGGAGAAAGGACTGTCTGCCATAGGGTAGGGGAGGAAAATCTTCATCACTCCAGCCATCATAAACACCCATCTTCAGATGGATGATGTTGAAGGTGAATTGTCCTTTCCCAAAGATGTTGTTAACCACTCCTTTGAGCAGATGTGCTATGAGGGAGATTTCTCTGTAAAGACCTTCAGGAAAGGGAAGGTCCCTTCTTAGTGGAAGTATCTACTCCATGTAGTCACCCATAGCTTGTCCAACATGCATGGAGGGTGGGACCAGATTCTTGAAGATCTCTCCTTCATAGTTCATGAAATGGTTCAGGGGGTCATGTTCAGATACTCACAATTTGGGTATACCAACTTACTTGCTAACATAGACTCGTTAGAATACTATATAATCCCTAGATATGTTCAACACATTCTCAACTATTAATTCGGCTCATAGTTGAGGGGAATAGGTAATGTTCTTAAATTGGGACGGATGAAGCACGGTATCTTCAAGACTATAAGGAAGCCAACTGTTGGCTTTTTTGGGGTAGAAACAGCCATTGTCCCCAAAATGTTAGAGCTCATTGCTCAAGGTGACAACCAAGCAACACAAGCTAGTGTTGAACCCACACCTTCTACTTCTCAACCACCAAAACAGCCACACATACTCCTCACATACCAAAGAAAATCCAAACGAACTCCTACACAAGCTATTAAGCTTGTGTAGGCCCCCATATCACCAACCATACAGGAAGAACTGAACACTGAAACTCCCACTTCTCCTGAGGAGCAAACCAGTCCCATCTCACCAAGAATCAGTACTGAGGTTCCTCATGCGCAGCATGATGAGCTCATCATCCAAACAGTCTTAAGCCTTAACTCAGAGTCTCAAAACTCTAGTGAACAACCTTCAGGGGACAATTACCATCCACAGCCTCTTGACCTTAACCAACCAATACCCAACCTAGAATTCTATGATGATGAAGACATCGGATTCAGTGAGTATCATGAGTCTCTCTACTCCTCCCTTACTCAAAGAAAGATGAGTACTCATGCTTCTCCTCTGTCTAGCCCAAAGCATTCACCCACTGAGGTGGATCTCCCTAAACCCGTTCACGAGGTCAATATGGAAGGGCTCTCACTTCTGCAAGTGATTATATCATTAAGACCTCAACCATGGCAACCCAGCCCATTGACACTTCACCTGAAGTTGTCATTGAGCAAGGGAAATCCAGCAGCCAAGAGCACTATGCTGGTGGTGAGTGAGAAGACTTTGGTCCTATTCTTTCATCCCCACATGATTCTTCTGATGAAGATGTGGGGAACATGGGGCTTAAAGTGCAAGAACTTTCAAATACATGCACCTACTTAGTCTCTAAGGTTAGTCACTTGGAATCCTAGGTGACTACCTTACAAAATAGGGTCCATGATCAGCAACTTGAGATTTCTTATCTCAAGGAAAACCTAGTTGGGAGACCTCTAAGAAGAGCTCATCCAGGAACACAAGAACCTGTGGATGTGATAGACCTAATTCCTAGCTCACCTATGCAAGAGGGTGATGCTACAAAAAAGGGAGAAATTCCAAGCAATCACAGAACCTTGGAGTTCTTCATAGGGTATGTACATTAAGGATTCACTACCCTCACAATTGTCAATACTCAACAACCTCCTCAAGTTCACAATGATGTGGACTCACTCATTCAAAGCTTGTTTAAGGAGGGTATTCCAGGGGCAACATTATCCCCACCCTAAGAAGCTATAAATGAAATACTAGGGTTAAGGTATGATGCTTATAGAATAGCCCTGATACTGCATAGGGCTCAAGGGCAGCAAGAGGTCTTCAACTTTCAGACCTTGACCTTCTATGGCAGTCTTCCTCTAGTCAATATGCCACTTGCCAACCCAAGTAAACTTATACAAGCTGACAGAATGGCTGAGATGATTCAAGACTGGATTGTTGAACAATTCAAACAAAGAAAAAGACAAATGCAAGCAAGCTATGTCATTGGACAAATGGATGTTGTTGGACCAAAAGAACCGATGAGCCAGATCAGAAAAACCTTTAAGTCCCACAGACATCATAACAACTGAAGTGATCTACATCTGCTGAAGACAAAATCTGAAGACAATATCTGAAGACAAAGTCTGAAGACAATAGCTGAAGACAAAGTCTGAAGACCAAGTTCTCAGAAGTTGTTACAACAGCTGAAGTAGTTCTTTTCAGTAGTTGTGATGGTTTTCAGTAGTTTGTTTTCAGTAGTTTTATTATTGTAAAACATCTGAAGTTCTTACACTTCAGTTGTTATAACTTCGGTAGTTGTATCTGTTGTTTATACTTAGCTTTTTGTGAAGGTGTCCTCAGCTATTGTGGACATCTTCAGTAGATTAGTTTACTTTCATTAGTTTGTATAAATCAGTTAGATGTCACTATCAAGTGACATCAGCTGACGTGCATTCCTTTATAAAAGGAATGTTGACCTAATTGTTTTGTAACCGAAGCTTTTGCGTGAATGAAAATATTCCATTTGCAGAAAATCCTCTCTCTATAATCGTCATTGTGTGATTGAATATTCATACTCTTCTTGCTTAAATGTGGTCTAAATCGTGTTATATTCCGCTGCAAATTCTAATCTAATTGATCAAACTATATCCGATCCTATCAGATGTTGAGGTGGACCCAAAGAATAGCTTTAAAGGGGAAACCTTGACTGAAGGACCAGTGATAGAACGTATGAGTACTTTCACAGGAACTACTACTTCAACATCCTATACCCTCAGTGAGGCACTAGCTGGTGAAGGTGTTTCACAACCTCTATCTGGCTTGACTGCTACATCAGGCAATAAAGGCCAAAGCTCTCTCCACCATGAGTCACAAAGGTCTGAATGTGACAAAGGGAAAATGATATTGACTCCTGAGAAGATTGAGGAGGAGTAAAGAGAGAGAGAGAGGAAGAGGAAGCTAAAGGGAGAAAGTTTTATTGGGTCCTCAAGCTTCATAGAAGCTGCTATCAGGGTTGCTCCCAGGCCAAACACTCAGAATGATGAGTTAAGAGCAGCTAGGATTAACTATTTGGGGACCACGAAATAAGACATTGATTAGATTATCTCTCTCCCTTTTGAAGAATTAAATGAATAGCAGACATGGAAATGTCTAAGGAGAGGAAGGAGGCAGAGGATGCAGAGTTGCTCCTCAATATTAAAGAAGAAATAAGACAAAAAAGGCTTTACAAGCATGCTCCTACCCTCTCCCTAGTTCAAGAAAGTCCTGAGACAAAGGCCGTGGCAACTGAACAACCTCAAGTAGATAGGGAAGCTGATAAACAAAACATGATCAACTACCTGAGTGCCACAGGTTTCTATCAGGCAGATGTACTTCTTCCTTTATCATATGAATACATTGTGTTTGAGTACCTCAAGAAGCTTGAGCTACAAGTTCTAAAAGAACAAAAGGTTGCTAAAAGAAGATGAGGGAAGAAGCTACAAAGTCAAGAGCCATCATCCAAAGGAGTCAAAAGAAGTCTGCTGATAGATAGAGGATGATGAGCTTCTTGAAGCTGTATAGATTCTCCAAAAGGAGGCTTGGTCCAATGTCTCTATCTACCATGGATGAGCATATTAGAGTGATCAAGCAGAAGATTAAGAAAAAAGAGCTTGTTGACTTACACTCCCCACCAGGTCAAGCTCCTTCTAAAGTTGAGGTTAAGGTTGAACCCTTTGAAGCAACACAACATGGACCTTATGTTGGATATCAGGAAACTTCATCTTTTGATCCACAACAAGGTCCAATTACTTCTCTTCCTGAACCTGTGAGGGAAGATGACCTAACTGAGAAAGACAAAGCAAAACAATCAGGTGCTGAAGGCCAGTCTTCTCAGTTTAAGACTTCAAAGAGAAGGAAAAGGATGGCTACTAAAAGTGTATCGCATAAGATGTCAAAAGAATCGACCTCTAGATCTCAGGATGAGTCAAAGGATCCTGAGAAAGTGCAAGAAGGTGCTACTCAACCAACTCCAACTTAAGTAGAGCCTCTTGCATCAAGAAGACCCATCTTGTCCCGGACCTTTGCTACTAATCCAGACAGATGGTATGTCATTAGAAATCAAGGTGGTCAAGATGTCTACTTCTGGCAAGACATGCTTAACCTACCTCTGCATAATCTATGAAGAAGGAAATGGTCATGATCATGATTAGGACTGTCAAGATCTAAATCACTTTTTTGTTTTGGTAGCATTAGCCTAGAGGGAGTTTATAAGGATTATTGAAAGGCTCATGCACCCAAAACAGCCCAAGTACTTTCTGCATGCATGCACTTGGTACTTAGTAGAAGTTGCTTCGGAAGTTTTACACTCAGCACAAGAAAATATTTAAGTGTAAAATCTTCCGAAGCCAAGACCAAAATCTTGTGAAGCCAAATAGGAAGTCTTCCAAAGCTTCAAAAACAAATTCTTCCAAAGCCAATGAATTGAAGACAAATTTCTTTCGAAAACTAAGAACAATATGCTTTCTCTGATGTACTTTTGCATAAAGCTGAACCACTTTCCGCTGCAACTCTGAAAACTTACCAACTTATACAAGTTGGTGAAAAGGTTCATGCTTTAGTAAACTGTACATTGAGGTCTTGAGTCTGTAACTTTCTACTTTATGTACTTTTATCCTTTTTGTAATATATTAGAATGTGAGCTGTGGCATGTCATAGTCACTAGTCAAAAGGTAAATCTGTCTTTTGACTTTTCATTGATCTTGTTGTCTAGATTAGTGTTTTCGGCTGACCTTAAAAGTATGTGTTGATACATATGTACCTAGATTATGATCTGAATGTAATATGTCTTTATTGTCTTACACTTATGTAATCGTTAGGTACTTAATGAAATACAAATGTTTGGTTGTATTTTTAATGTTTAATATTTCATTAATGAGCCGTTTAACGCATATTGACTTGATTATATAGGTTTGTGGTTGTTTGAATAAATATAAATAATGTTATGACAATTAATACATTCAAACTTAATAACATGAAGTCATCATGCGAATGGCTCATGCTAATGGACCATACGCATGAACAACTTCATACGGATGACTCAGTCGCACGACTGAATCAGGAGACTGGATCAGTCGTATGACTATAACATGAGATTGGCTCAGTCGCACGACTGAATACTCAGTCGTGTGAATGGATCAACAGCATGGCTCAATCGCACGAATGAACCATGCTGATGGTTTAGTCACCCGAATGAGCAATCCTAACCTATAAATACCACCTAATTCGTGGAAAACGCAAGCATTCAATCCACTTCGACTTCAGACGTACCCTAGCCGTCCAGAAGCCTCTAAGTTCGTACTCCAAGTTCATAGAACGCTGTAGATCGATTCCTAATCGATTCTTGACGTTAGATTCAATACGTTATTGTTTCTACGTGCGTTCTCACTGATTGGATCGCCAATCAAATTGGATTCCGCACTATTTGGTTTGGTTTTAAACACGTTAATCAGTTGGTGTTTTGTTCGAATACCAGATCCTAACAAGTGGTATCAGAGCTTTGGCTCTGGATTACGTGTGATTCAATCGTTTTTGATACAAAAGTTGTGTTTTTTCACTAAAAACGCAATCTTTTCGTGTCAAACGGTGTCTTGGACGTCCCCTGCTCATAAAGTTTTGGTTTTTCCGGCATACGGCGATTAGGGTTGGTGAAAATTCGGGTTTTTACGGCCAAAACACCTTAAACCTATAAATTTTCAAAATCCAGCAGCTTCAGTCGCACGATTGACTCAATCGTACGACTGGACTTCATTCACATCCCTCAGACGTACGATTGGACTCAGTCGTACCTTCATTCGTACGACTAAGCAAACAGTTCGCATTGTTCAACCACATCAGTTCATTCGCACGACTCGACCAATCGTATTTGTTCAGCCGCACGATTGAACCAGTTGCATCATTCAATCGCACGGATAGCCCAATCGCACAGCTCCATTCGCACTAGTAAAACAGGTTGTTTAAGAGACTAAAGTTAATAGAAATGGAGGACCAGTATTCAGCGTTTACCGCCGGGAAAGACTCAGGTATTCAGAACTTACTGCTACTAGAGAGTGAAGTGGGGAATCACAATAAACCCCCTAAGCTTATAACATTAGATGAATTCCCACACCGGAAACAACGTTTTGAGATCTACTTAAATGGAGTAGATCCTAATATGTTGGAAGCTATTGAGACGGGGTACAGTATGCCGGTAGGAGCTGATGGGGTGAAACTTACATTAGGAGGCATGACTGATGCACATAAAGTAAAATATAATGCTGAAAAGAGAGTGTATGCATTGCTTACTCAGTCTGTCCCTAAGGAAATTTTCCGTCAATTCTCTGAGAATAAGCAAGCCAAGAAGTTATGGGATGAGCTGGAGAAAAAGTATGACGGGAATGCGTCATTGAAGGCTATTAAAGCTAAAGAGTTGAAGAAAGAGTTTGACAACTTCTCATCGATGGGTAATGAGAGTTTAGACGATGTCATTGATAGATTCTACCATTTGATGAGCGAGCTGCACACGCATGGTGTCACAACTACCATGGAAGACAAAGTGTCGGATTTTGCAGACGGGTTGACAGAAAAATGGGCTTCTTTTGTTTCAAATCTTAGACAGAATGGAATGCTAGCAAAGTTAGACATCAATGATTTCATTCTAAAGCTGCGAGAAAAAGCACTAAGGATGAAGTACCGAGCTCAAAAGTCTTTGTATACTCAGAATCCAGCTTTCTACAATGCAACTCCACAAGTTAAGACGTCTAGAGCACCACTTCAAACCGCCTTTGTGACAAGCTCATCTAGTCCTTCACAAGTCTCTCCTTCAGGATCAGAAACGTCAGGGTCTTCTAGTACCCAATACATTGGTTCTGAAGCAAATGCTACAAAACTGAAGACCGAGAATCTCGGAAACGTGACGGTAGAAGTAGCAAGAGAGCACATGGATCTCTTAGCAGCAGTAGTCCATTCCTATGATGGACTTGTTGCTGGGAAAATTGGAAACTGTCATCTGGCAGATGAGGACTACGAGCAGGTAGATGAGACAGAGCTGGAAAGGATGGATATCATGCGGGCCTTAGCAAGTGCTGTCCGGATAGCTAAGAAGTTTGTGAAGAAGACCGGACAAAACTTGGTTGCTACTAAGGACACTACTTTTGGTTTTGACAAGAGCAAGGTGACCTGCTTCAACTGTGGAGAAAAGGGGCACTTCAAACGAGAGTGTGTGAAACCCAAAAAGACTGGAAACGGGAATCCATTCTCGTCCTTCACTCGTCAAGATAAGCCAGCTAGCAGTCCTACTTCATCAAGCAAGGATCCAAAAGCCTTGACTACTCATGATGATGAAGGACAGGACTGGAGTTTTCGGTTTGTCTCTCTTGGAGAATCCAATATTGCCAGTGTGGAAGACTTAGATGATGATTCCACGAATGAAGGAGATATTGCAGTAGAGCTAGCGACGTCAAACAGTGAAGAGACTGCAACTGAGGTCAGCTACAAGCCTGAAGAAGGGACAACTACAACAAAGATAGAATCACCAGAACCAGAAACATCAGATGCTGCGTTGATGGCTGATTCATCAGAACCTCCTAGGTAAGTACTACTGACCAACTTTTCAAAAATCATGCTTGTTCTGATTGTAATAAATTTAGGGAAATCATAGATCTGAAATTTGCTAGGTTATTAGATCATAACGATAGCTTAGTAAAGCATTTGCAACTGTGCACTGAGGTAAATAGAGTTTTAAAACAAAATGAGCATAACTACAAAGAAAAGATAGACCTTTAGAATAAACAGCTTAGGGAAACAGAAGTAGTAGCTTTTAACCAGCAAATGACATTAGGTACTATCTTAACTCCCTAGAAGACACTAAGAAACAAAAAAGCAGTTTTAGAAGTAGAAGTAAATTCATTAAAGCAAAATCTGCACAGTTGGACAAGTTCATCTCTTATTGTCCAACACTTAGTGAGAGAGCGTAACAATGGGGAGGGTTTGGGATATAAAGTGGTTCCACCACCACCTGAGACCTTGATGAACACTAAGAGTAAACCAATAAATAACAATCCAATCAAGGATCATGTGGTGTCTACTCCTCTTGTAAGTGATCCAGATTCCTCATGTACTTCCAATGAATCTGGAACAAAACAAAAGGAGGCCACTTCAAAGGCAAAGGGTAAAATGCCTTGTATTAATCTGGAAAAATAATTTGAAAAGGTTAATATAAAGTCAGGGTCAAACAAAGTCAAATCTGAACCTAAAAAGACTGTTAATGTTAACCTATCACGAGTTTCATGTCAAAGTCTAGTTAACAAAAATGGAAAAGATGTTAAGAATGTTAAAACAATTAAGTTTGTTAAGCAAGATAAAACATCAAAGAAGTAGAGTCAAAGCCCAAACATAATGATGTTACTAGGGTGTCACACACATCTCCACATAAACAGTTAATCATAAAGTTGATAGCAGGTCATGCTACAACTGTGGAGAGTGTGGACACATTGCGTCTTATTGTCCTTACTATCGGACACCTAGGAAGAAAGTTGAACTTCAGGAATCAAAACCTAGGTCTTCTAAGAGGAGCTCATTAACTCCACCTAGAAGAACTAATGAACCCAAAGTTCAACCCATTAGCGAGTTGTCTGTTTATCACAAACAAACCTTACACAAATCTGGCTTATGGAAAGAAAAGTCATCCTCTGTGTCTGATAATGCTGACAAAAAGTCACCTGAGCTACCTGTAAGGATTCCTGAAGTCTGATGCAACCCAAAACACAGCCTAAGTGTCTCAACAGCACATGCACTAAGTACTGAAGTGAGAATGCTTCGGAAGTTTTACACAAGCATTAGAAAATACTCTAAGTGTAAAATCTTCCGAAGCCAAGACCAATATCTTCCGAAGCCAAACATGAAGTCTTCCGAAGCTTCAGAGACAAGTCTTCCGAAGCCTCATCCTATGAAGACAGATTTCTTCCGAAGACTTTTAGTACACATGCTTATCTGATGTACTGTTTCCATAAAGCACCTTTTCCGCTGCTATCTGTAAAGTCACCAACTTACATGAGTTGGTGAAAAGGGCCTTGCTTTTGGTAACTGTACATTGAGGTCTTGAGTATTCAACTTTCCACTTTATGTACTTATCCTTTTTTATTGTATAAGGATGTGAGCTATGGCATGTCATAGTCACAAGGTCAAAAAGGCAGATATGCCTTTTGATCCTACAATTGATTTTGTTAGTGTCTAGTCAATTGTATCCAGCTGGCTTTCAAAGTATAGCCGGCTGTAGGTTGTAGTATAAGTATTTCAAGTTCTTGTATCTTTTCTTTATGCTTGTAACACTTGTAAAAGAACTTGAGAAGCAATATACTGCCTCCTTGAAACCCATACTCTCTTGTTCTGTCTCTTGCTTACTTGTGTTCTTTGTATCACTTTGGTTACCCAGTTCACTGTTTGATTAGAGCTTAGTTATTCTCCTCATTGTGTTGTTGTGTTTGTAATTGTGCTTAAGCCCTTAAACGGTCCTGCAATTGGTATCAGAGCTTTCCAGGCTCTTGATATAAGATCTAACAATCTTAAGATCCCTCACACACACAAAAGCTAAACTCTTCAAATGGCTGCCATCTCTAAGACTGATATGGAGACTGGAACCATGAACAAATCCCCACTGATCACTCTTGATGATTTGACACCTGGTGCATGAGGATGAAGGCTTCTCAGGTCTCTTGATTTAAGAATGTGGGAATCTTTGAGATGGACCTTTCATACCAGCACCCCCCCCCTCTGCTACGGTGCTGGTATGATTCCTAAAGATGTGGCCAACTACTCAGATGAAGATAGAAAAAGAGTAAGAATTGACAGGAATGCCATGACTGCTCTTCAGACTTCTCTCCCAAACTCTGTATACAGAGGCTTTAAGAAGTGCAAGACAGCCAAACAACTGTGGGATGCACTGAAGCTGATGTATGAAGGCTCCTCTGAAGCCAGGAGAACAAGAAAAGATCTTCTGAAGCAGCAGCAGTTTGAAAATTTCACCACCTTCAAGCAGGTGAGACCATGACCCAACAATACTTCAGGTATGTTGAGATTGTGGAATACCCTAGTGGATGGAGGAGTTCCTCTTGAGAACAGGGACATTGTAAGGAGTTCATGTCCTCACTTCCTAGGCAATGACACACTATTGTGTGGTGATCAAGAGGACTGAGAACCTTAAGACTCTTACTCTTACAGAGTTGTATGGGATTCTCAGTGGATCCAGATGGAGATGAACATGCAGGTTCACTGGCAACTCCAACAATCAAATGGGTTTTCAGCCCTTCATGTGGTTGAAAAGGACAGCATGAACCTCAGCATCATCTCTTATGCTACCCTGACAACTTACAAAAGGGTCCTTTCATCACCTTCCCCCTCCCGGAGACACCAAGGGAGACTTTACTCAAGGACGCCCATTCCAAGAGACAAGTTCTTCTCAAGCCTTTGTGTCTGCAGATGAAAAGCTGTGGGAATTATCTCTTCACTCTTGAAGACCTGGACTGTATCCATCCAGATGACCTGAATACATGGAGATTCAGTTCAGCAGATGGCTCTCCTCACTCACAGAGCAAGAAGTTCTACAAGAGAACAGGAAGAAGATTTCCAAGCAATGCTAACTAGCATAAGTTTGGGCTGGATAAAGCAAAGTTAAGTGTTACAACTGTAACCTTATGGTCACTTTGCCAGGGAGTGTAAGGCACCTAAAGCAAATGGGGGCCAACACAACCCAGACCAAATTTTTACTGACAATGCTCCTCAGTCTGAGAAGACAAAGCAACATGCTGCTGTTGCTGTTGAAGAAGGAGGCTTTGACGGAGTTTTCAGGTGGAGGATGCTTCTCCAAACCAAGCACTGATGGCTGACCATGATGAAGCCAAGGTATTGGAACATCTTTGCCCCCTGAATGCATTGCTAAAGTAAATAGATACAGGTCCTATAACCTAGAGATGAGATCTGATCTTGAGTCATTAAACATATTAAAATCTGATTTTAGAAAGTCTGAAAATGATTACAAGTTAAAGATAGAGGACTTGGAGAAAACCATTTCAGTACTAAAACATGAACATACAGATTTCAGAACTCAGATCCAAGATCTCATCACTAAGTTAACTGAGTGCCAGGCTGAGCTTGTGATCAGCAAAGCCAAGGCAGAGAAGAGTGTTCTTGAAGAAGAGACCTTCAAGAACATGATATCCTCATCCCTGCACACAAAGTTTGTTATCAAAATAGACAGGGACTAGGATCAAATGAGATAGCTCCTCCACACACAATCTTGTCTGTAAGATCTCCTAGGTGTGGAACTTGTGAAGATGAGCTTCCTCTCATAGATCCTGTAAGTGAGGATGATGAAGAAGTGATAGTGAAGAATTCCTCTGAGAAGAGTGAAGAAGAGGATTCTTCCAAGGGCCACTATCCTTCTGAGGAGAAGAAATCAACTGTGATGACCAAGTCCAAAAGAAAGAACTTGATCAGAAAGAGCAAAAGAAAGGCAAAGAAGGCTCAAGAAATCAAGGCTACTTTTGATGCTAAGCAGAAACAAGTTTTTATCTCTGCAGGTTTCAAAGTAGTAAGGACTGAAGACATCAACCAAGACTCCTCAGCTAAGAGTCATGGTTCTTGTTCAAATCATCTCAGTGCCAAGAAGAAGACTGAGCTGCTGTGTACCACTGCTGCACAGCCTGGACCATCAAACTCCAAGAACAGTTCACAGCCCAAAGGAACTGTCTCAGCATCTACCAAGATGAAGGTGGAGAAGGGATGTGACCAAAGCCAGTCTTGCTCTCAAAGGGAGACTTCTTTGAAGAAGAAAATGTTATGTGTTATGTGTGAAAGTACTTCTCACATTGCTAAGGATTGCCCATACAATCCTAAAAGTACTGTCCACATGACTAAAACAAAGACTTCAAAGAGTCTCAAGAAGTCTCAAGCTTCGGAAGGAAAGTCTGTTTCCTTCGGAAGCTCCAAATCAAAGAAGAGGTAAATGGAAAATTACCTTCGGAAGCAAAGTTGGTCTCGGAAGAAAGGAGTTCTTCCGAAGCACTAAAGTCTGCTGCAGTGACTGTAGATTCTTCCGAAGGATCAGTCATCAAAACTTGTGAAGTTCCAAAAGCTTCTAAGGTTTTGAAGGTCAAGTCCAAGACTCCAAAGGTGGTGTGGAAGTCTAAGAAAGACCAAATGACTGAGGTTTCTCCATCAACAACAGCTGAAGATCCCATATAGTACAACCATAGGATCTATTACTGTTGCATTACCTTCTATTACTGTTAATGAGCCCAAGACAAGTAAGGCTTGGGTTTCCAAATGTAACTAATCATTTTCTCTGTGCAGGAACAGCTCAAGACCAACAGGAATGTCTGGATAATTGACAGTGGCTGTTCCAGGCACATGACAGGCAATAGGTCTCTACTCCATAATTTTGAGAGAATTGATGGAGGACCAGTTGCTTTTGGAGGAGATGAAGGTGGTTACATTTCTGGAAGGGGCAAGGTCACAAATGGTAAGCTCAGCATTGAGAAGGTAAACTTTGTTAAGGAGCTTGGGTACAATCTTCTGAGTGTATCCCAATTTTGTGATCAGAGTCATAACATGCTCTTTACTGAGCATGAGTGCATTGTTCTCAAACCTGGTGTGGTCATTCCTCATGAGCATATCCTGCTCAGAGCCCCCAGGAAAGGGAACATGTACAAGATGGATTTGCAAGAAACATCTCCCTCAGGAGAAGTTTCATGCTTTCTATCTAAAGCAAATAGTGATGAGTCTTTCCTATGGCATAAAAGAATGTGCCATGTAAACTTTAAGAACATGAATAAATTAATTAACATGATCTGGTAACTGGAATGCCAAAGAAAGAGTTTACTAGTGATGATCATTGTGTGGCATGCCTGAAAGGGAAGCAACACAAGTATCTCACAAGCCTAAGGAAAAGAACTCCATCACTACTCCCCTACACTTGTTACATATGGATCTCTTTGGCCCCACCAGTGTAATGAGTTTAGGAAGGACCTCTTACTGTCTGGTGATCACAGATGATTTTACAAGATTCACTTGGGTCTTCTTCCTTAGAACTAAGGATGAAACCCCTGAGATTCTGAAGAATTTCATCTTAAAAGTTGAGAATCAATGTGATCACAAGGTCAAAACCATAAGATGTGATCAGGAACTGAATTCAAGAACCAAATCCTTGATGCATTTTGTGATGAAAAAGGTATTACAAGACAATATAGTGCTCCCAGGACTCCTCAGCAAAATGGAGTTGCTGAGAGGAGAAACAGGACACTTATTGAAGCTGCAAGAACTATGTTGTCTGACTCTAAACTGCCTATCACCTTCTGGGCAGAGGCAGTCAATACTGCTTGCTATGTGCAAAACAGAGTTTTAGTAGTTAAGACACATGGTAAGACTCCTTATGAACTTTGGCACAAGAGGAAACCTTTCATTGGTTTTCTCAGGTCATTTGGATGTCCCTGCACCATCTTGAATACCAAAGATCAAATTGCCAAGTTTGCTGAGAAATCAGATGATGGACATTTCATTGGATACTCTTCTCAAGCTAAAGCTTATAGAGTATACAATCTCAGAACTAGAATTGTTGAGGAGTCAGCCAATGTGACTTTCAATGAGCACACTCCTTGTGTGGCTGGTTCTGGTCCGGATTGGCTGTTTGATCTTGATTTAGTTACCAACTGTTTTAACAAATCTTGTGAGCATGTTTCAGGATCTGCAGAAAAATCTAAATACAGGTGATCCTGATCCAAGATTTGAGCTAGGAAGACCTTCAACTCATACATCTTCAGCTCCAGTTGGAACTACTTTCAGCAAATGAGGTTTCTATCAGCACAACAATGACAAATTCAGCTGATACATCTGGCATGCCTTCAAATTCCAGCTCAGAGGCCTCTCAACCAGATAAAGACACCTCACTTGTAGAAGACAACAATGGTGATGGTGATAGTGATCAGGAATTTCTTGATGCTAATAACCATACCATAGATGACAACATCAATGATGTCTCACACTCATTGGATCAAGTTAATCTTGATAAGTGTGATAATGTGGAGGGTGAATCTTCAAGACCAGATTAAATTTCTCAAATTTAGATCTTTCTCACAACTTGCTGTGATCCCTCAGCTAAGGATCCACAAGTCTCACCCCACCACAAACATCATTGGAGATGTTGTCACAGGGGTAAGAACAAGAGGACAAACCCATGAAGCAAATGTTTGTCTTCACTCTTGTTTCTTATCTCAGATAGAGCCCAAGAAAGTTGATGAAGCTCTAAAGGATGGAAGTTGGGTTGAAGCTATGCAACAAGAGCTGCTTCAATTCAAAAGGCAGAAAGTTTGGAACCTTTGTCCTCTTCCTCATGGGAAGACTACCATTGGAACCAAATGGGTTTTTAGAAACAAGAAGGATGATAGGGGAATCATCATCAAGAACAAGGCAAGACTAGTTGTTCAAGGATACACACAAGAAGAAGGGATTGACTACACTGATGTCTTTGCTCCTGTAGCAAGACTAGAAGCTGTTAGGATATTCCTGGCATTTGCTGCATCCAAGAACTTCAAGGTCTACCAACTTGATGTAAAGTGTGCTTTCTTATATGGAGTGATTGATGAGGAGGTTTATGTCAAACAGCCACCTGGTTTTGTAGACCCTGATCATCCTGATTATGTCTGCAAGCTTGACAAAGCTCTTTATGGGCTGCATCAGGCACCCAGGAAGTGGTATGAGACACTATCTAAGTATCTCTGTAAGCATGGATACAGAAGAGGTACTATAGATGGAACCCTCTTCATCAAAGGACAGGGAAATGACTTATTGCTGGTTCAAGTATATGTTGATGACATCATCTTTGGTTCAACTAATCCAAAGCTCTGCAAAGACTTTGAGAAGCTGATGAAAGACAGATTTGAGATGAGTTCAATGGGAGAACTCAACTTCTTTCTGGGAATTCAAGTGAAGCAGGTTGAAGATGGCATCTTCATAAGTCAGTCAAAGTATGTTCAAGACATACTCAAGAGGTTCAATATGACTGATTGTAAGATTGCTAAGACACCCATAGCCAGAAACCACTCCCTTGGTCCAGATCTTGAGGGGGAGTGTGTAGATGAGCACTTATACAGGGCTATGATTGGGTCTCTTATGTATCTTACAGCTAGCAGGCCTGATATCATGTTTGCTACATGTATTTGTGCAAGATATCAAGCCAACCCTAAGATGTCTCACTTAATCACTGTGAAAAGGATTTTAAGATACCTCAAAGGTGCTTCAACACTTGGTCTATGGTATCCAAAGAATCCAAATTTCAATCTGTATGCCTATACAGATAGTGATTATGGTGGTTGCAATATGACTGCAAAGTCTACATCTGGGGGATGTCAATTCCTTGGTGGAAGGGTGGTCTCATGGCAATGCAAGAAACAATCCTGTGTGTCTGCATCAACTGCTGAGGCTGAATACATTGCTGCTGCAAGCTGCTGTGCTCAAGTGCTTTGGATTCAAAATCAGATGCTGGACTATGGATTTAACTTCAAAGAGACTCCTATCCACATAGACAACAATAGTGCTATCTCTATCACTGAGAACCCTGTGCAGCACTCAAGGACCAAACACATCAACATCAGGTATCATTTAATAAGGGATAACTATGAAAAAGGATTAATTAAACTAGTCAAAGTTCATACAGATGAACAATATGCTGATCTGTTCACCAAAGCTTTTGATGAACAGAGATTTAAGTATCTGATATCAGCTATTGGGATGATTAACTTTGAGTAGACTTTTTATTAAAACTAATTCTAATTATTTCTTCTTAAAATATGTGTGTCCTAAGTTGTCTAGTTCATCACTTTCATAAGCTCATGTTTTCTTTGGATGTAAAATTCTTTTTGAAGACTTTCCTTAGATTCTTGAAAATTTCTGATACTTCGGAAGATAAAATTTTATCTTCGGAAGAAAAACATGTCTTTAAAATAAATAACTGTCTAAGAGATTTTACCTTCGGAAGAAGTAAAATTCATCTTCCGAAGCTTAAAATTCTTATCTCAGACACTTATCTATTTTCAAGAACCTTTTCCTTCCGAAGCAAAATTAACCTTCGGAAGCTTTGTTTATTTTCATACAAAGCATTCAAGGGTTTATTTCTCTTCCGAAGCATAAATTATCAAGACTCTCAGGAAAATCTTCCGAAGCCATTTTAGCTTCGGAAGCTTTTTAAATCAAAACTTCCGAAGACAAATAAACTTCGGAAGCTTTTCGAATTCCAAGAAAACTACTTTTTGAGCAAAAGTAAACTACCTTTTCAGAGGTGGGACCGACTTTCGGATTTCAAAGTTTATCCTCTTTCATTAACTTTGGTTCAAATCCCTTTTCATATAAATACCCAACGGTTCCCCCTCTTTCCCACTATCTTCCTCAATTCTACTGTTTCTCTAACCTAATTCTCTAAACCGCCTTTGCTTTCTACCTTTCTTCACCCTTAAGCTTCTGAAATGGCCAACCTTAACCGCAGAAACAACCCTGATTTCTCCATGCAACTACACAGGCAACATAATCAAGTTGCTCTGTTAAGCTCTGAGAAAGATGCAAGTTTCTCAGAGATTTGCCAATTCTTGACTCTGTCAAATTATTTCACCTCCCTGACCATTGATCCTACTCTATATGAGGATCAGTTGCTTGAATTCTGGAAGACCTGCCAAGAGGTCATTATGGATGGGGAGAAGGCACTGTCTGCCACAGTGCAAGGGAGGACAGTCTTCATCACTCCGGCCATCATTAACCAACATCTACAGCTGGATGATGAAGAAGGTGAGGTGTCCTTCCCAAAAGAAGCTGTTAATCATTCTTTTGAGCAGATGGGCTATGAGGGAGATTTCTCTGTAAAGACCTTTAGGAAAGGGAAGGTCTCATCCCAATGGAAATTCCTGCTCCATGTGGTTATCCACAGCTTGTCAAACAAGCATGGTGGATGGGACCAGATTCCTGAGGATCTCTCCTTATAGTTCATGGAATGGTTCAAGGGGTCAAGTTCAGGTATTCACAATTTGTTATACTAATTTACTTGCAAACTTAGACTCCTTAGAGTATTACATGTTTCCTAGATATGTTCAACACATTCTCAACTGTGAACTGGGCTCACAGTTGAGGGAAACAGGTAATATTCTTAAATTGGGACAGATGAAGCCCGGCATCTTTAAAATAATGAAGAAGCCAACTGTAGGCTTCTCTGGGGTAGAAACAGCCCTAGTCCCAAAAATGTTAGAGCTCATTGCTCAAGGTGACAACCTAGCAACACAAGCTAGTGTTGAACCCACACCTCTTTTGTCCCTACCATTAAAAAGACCAGAAATCACCCTCACCTACCAAAGAAAATCCAAACGAACCCCTGCTCAGACTATTGAGTCTGTGCAGGCCCCAAATACTCAACCTTACAGGAAGAAGTGGACACTAGAGCTCCCACTTCTCCTGAGGAGCAAACCACTCCCATTACTTCACCTATCAGGGCTGAGGTTCCTCAAGCTCACCCTGATGAGCTCAATAGCCCAACAACCTTAAGCCTTCACTCTGAGTCTCAACACTCAAGTGGACAACCTTCAGGGGACAGCTACCATCCCCAGCCTTTGGATCTCAACCAACCAATTCCCAACCTATCCTTTTACACTGATGAAGACTTAGGATTCAGTGAGTACCATGAGTCTCTCTTCTCCTCCCCTACTCAAAGAGAGATGAGTACCTCTGACTCTCCTCAGTCTATCCCCCATCAGTCACCTGTTACTGAGGTGGACACTTCTGAACCTGTTCAGGATGTCCATATGGAAGAGGCTCTCACTTTTGAAAGTGATTACATCATTAAGACCTCAACCATGGCAACTCAGCCCATTGGCATCTCAACTGAGGCTGCCAGTGAGCAGAGGAAAACCAGCAGCCAAGAAACTCAAGCTGGTGGTGAGAGAGAGGACTTTGGTCCAATCATCTCATCCCCCAATGAATCTTCTGATGAAGATGAGGGGAATTTGAGACTAAAGGTGCAAAAACTGTCAAAAACATGCACCTACTTAGTCTCTAAGGTTAGTCACTTGGAATCTCAGGTGACTACCCTGCAAAACAGGGTCAATGATCAGCAACTCCAGATTTCATATCTGCAGGAAAAACTAGCTGGGAGACCTTTAAGGAGAGCTCAACCAGGAACACAAGAACCTGTGGAAGTGATTGACTTATCCTCCAGCTCACCTATGCAAGTGGGTGATGCTACCAAAAAGGGGGAGAAAGTTGTTACAACCACAGAACCTGGGAGTTCTTCAGAGAGAATGGACATAGAGGACTCACCATCCTCACTTGCTGTTGTGCATTCTCAGCAACTTCCTCAAGTTCACATTAATGTGGACTCTATAGACTCTCTCATCAGGAGTCTCTTTGAGGAAGGCATACCAAGGGCTGTCTCATCTCCACCACTGGGAACTGGCAATCAAATCATAAGGTGGAGGTATGATGATGACAGGAGAGCCCTCATACTTCAAAGAGTTCAAGGCCAACAAGAAGTTTTTCAATTCCAAAGCCTGAGCTTTTATGAAAGACTGGATTTAGTCAACTTGCCACTTGTCAATCCAAGCAATTCAAGACAAGCTGACAGGCTGGCTCAAAGAATCCAAGACAGGATCCTTGCAGAGTTCTCTCTAAGAAGGAGACTTAGGGAATCAGGCAATGTCATCGGTCAACTGGATGTTGAGGTGGACCCTAAGATTAGTTTCATAGGGGAAACCTTGACTGAAGGCCCAGTGACAGAACCTGAGACCCCTGTCTCATCATCAACAACTGCTGCTGAGGTCCAAACTCCATCTGAGACACCTGCTGGTGAAGGTGTTTCTCAGCCTCTCTCTGGCCAGAGCATGGAAGCTACTCCAAGCAATGAAGGCCAAGCTTCAATCCACCCTGAGTCACAAAGGTCTGTTGGTGACAAAGGGAAAAGGATAATGACTCCGAGGAAATTGAGGAGGAAGAGAGAGAGAGGAAAAGGAGACTAAGGGGAGAAAGTTCCACTGGGTCATCTAGCTTCATGCAAGCTGCAATCAGGGCTGCCCCCAGACCAAATACTCAGGATGATGAGTTAAGGGCAGTCAGGATTACCTACTTACAGACCAGGAACTATGACATTGATGAGATCATCTCCCTCCCCTTAGAAGAACTAAATGAACTGGCTGACAGAGAAGTGTCAAGAGAGTTGAAGGAGAAAGAGGATGCAATGATACTTCTCCAACTCAAAGAGGAGAAGAGACAGAAAAGACTTTACAAGCATGCTCCTACTCTCTCACCAGTTCAAGAAAGTCCTGCACAGGAAGATGTGGCTCCACAAGAACCTCAGGTAGATAAAGAGGAAGATAGGATCAAGATGATCAACTACCTGAGTGCCACAGGCTTCTATCAGGCAGATGCACTTCTCCCTTTGTCCTATGACTTCATTGAGTTCGAGTATTTAAAGCAACTTGAGCTTGAGTTAGTCAAGGAAAGAAAGACAACCAAAAGAAAACTAAGGGAAGAAGCTGCAAAGTCAAGGGCCATCATTCAAAAGAATGCAAAGAAGTCTGCTGACAGACAAAGAATGGTGAGCTTCTTGAAGCTGTATGGATTCTCCGGAAGGAGACTTGGCCCCATGTCTCTATCCACTATGGATGAGCATATTAGGGTGATCAAGCAGAAGATTAAGAGTGGAGAACTTATTGACTTGCACTCTCTTCCAAGTCAAGTCCCACCTGAAGTGGAGGTCAAGTTTGAACAACCAGAGACACCTCAAACAGCACCTCCAGCTGAGCCCCAGCAAGCTTCATCTTCTGATCCTAGGCAGGGTCAAACTCCCTCTCCTTCTGAACCTGTGAGGGAGGAACACCCAACTGAGAAAGACACTGATGATCAACATGGTGCTGCAGACCAGTCTTCTCAGTTAAAGACAACCAAGAGGAAGAAGAGGATGGCTTCTAAACCAAAGACAAAGAAGAAGAAGCCAAAGTCATCTACCTCTGCACCTCAGGCTGAATCAGATCAACCTGAGGAAGTGCATGATGAGGCAGCCCAATCAACTCCTATTCAAGTGGCTCCTCTAACTAGTGAGACACCCATCTTGTCCTGGACATACTCTACCAATCCAGAGAGATGGACTGTTATCAGAGATCAAGGTGTTGAGAATGTCTACTCATGGCAAGACATAATCAACTTACCTCTGCATGATCTCTTTGAGATGAGAAGATACTATGAAAGTCTTGATGATCCTGACCATCACATGAAGAAAGGAATGGTCCTGATTGTACTGAAGACTACCAACATTTGAAGATCTTCCAAGTGTTTTGGTAGCATCAGCCTAGGGGGAGTTTGTAAGGATTCCTGAAGTCTGATGCAACCCAAAACAGCCTAAGTGTCTCAGCAACATGCACTAAGTACTGAAGTGAAGAATGCTTCGGAAGTTTTACACAAAGCATTAGAAAATACTCTAAGTGTAAAATCTTCCGAAGCCAAGACCAATATCTTCCGAAGCCAAACATGAAGTCTTCCGAAGCTTCAGAGACAAAGTCTTCCGAAGCCTCATCCTATGAAGACAGATTTCTTCCGAAGACTTTTAGTACACATGCTTTATCTGATGTACTGTTCCATAAAGCACCTTTTCCGCTGCATCTCTGTAAAGTCACCAACTTACATGAGTTGGTGAAAAGGGCCTTGCTTTTGGTAACTGTACATTGAGGTCTTGAGTATTCAACTTTCCACTTTATGTACTTTATCCTTTTTGTATTGTATAAGGATGTGAGCTATGGCATGTCATAGTCACAAGGTCAAAAGGCAGATATGCCTTTTGATCCTACAATTGATTTTGTTAGTGTCTAGTCAATTGTATCCAGCTGGCTTTCAAAGTATAGCCGGCTGTAGGTTGTAGTATAAGTATTTCAAGTTCTTGTATCTTTTCTTAATGCTTTGTAACACTTGTAAAAGAACTTGAGAAAGCAATATACTGCCTCCTTGAAACCCATACTCTCTTGTTCTGTCTCTTGCTTTACTTGTGTTCTTAGTATCACTTTGGTTACCCAGTTCACTGTTTGATTAGAGCTTAGTTATTCTCCTCATTGTGTTGTTGTGTTGTAATTGTGCTTAAGCCCTTAAACGGTCCTGCACTACCCTTACATTCTAAGGGTCAATGGGTTGAATTCATGATGTGTGATTCCTCTGGGAAACCCAAGCCAGTAAAGGCTTAGGTTCCTAACCTAAACTAATGCTTTAAATTGAATGTACAGGGTGTTCGCTACAGTGCTGAAACCAACACGTGGATTGTAGATAGCGGAGCATCCAGGCACATGACCGAAAACAGGGCACTCTTATCAAACGTAAAACAAATAAAAGGAGGGCATGTTTCTTTTGCCGGTAACAAAGGAGGTTATATCACAGCTCAAGGGAAGTTGGAAATCAGAAAGTTAATTTTGATAAAATGAACTACGTTCAACAACTTCAAAACAACTTACTTTCTGTTTCCCAAATATGTGACAAAGGATTTAAGGTTATATTTGATAACAAGAAGTGTTATGTCCTGAAGAAGGACTATGTGATTCTGGAGGGCCAAGTTACACATTAGCAAATGAGGCAGTAGCAAATGCATGTTACACAATAAATCGAGTTTTGGTAGTCAAACGCCATGGCAAGACATGTTACAAGTTACTACAACGACGTAAACCTAATCTAGAGTATCTCGAACCATTTGGCGCGCCGTGCACACTTCTGAAGAAGACTCAAGAAAGAAAATTCAGTGAGAAGGCTAATGAAGGTATCTTCCTAGGATACAACATACCGAACAAGAGAGTTTACAACAACTCAACGGGTTTAGTAGAAGTGTGGTGTAATGTTGATGTTCAGAGATACACCACACCACAAACTGGAAAAGGACCCGCTTACTTTTTCGACTATGATGGATTCTTCAAGTCTTTCAACATACCTATCTCCACTTCTGACGAAGAGTTAGCTACAAGGATGATGTATGATATCTTGAATTCACCATCACTAGATTCAGCATTATCAGGTTCACACGGTGACTTATCTCACCACTCAGGGGGAGCACTCGGAGCAAGTGACTCCTCCTCAGAAGATGAAGCTGAAGAAAATGATCAGAACAATCAGGAGGGACAGGGTCCAATTCCTGCAAGTCCACAAGCATCTAACAGTGATGCCTCTTTGACTTCGGAACCTCAAACTCCTACTACCTCAGATGCAGAACCAAATGTTCATAATCTTGACTCTGAGGTGGTTGTTCCGACAACTCCTAGCTCACGTCGAAACATCTATCATCATTTGGATAATATTATAGGAGATGTGAGATCAGGGGTTCAGACTAGAAATTAGCTGTACTCAGCTGATTATGCCTCTGTGATGGAAAAAGGATACCTTCACGACGGTGCATACCACTGCTTTGTGTCTCAGTTTGAGCCAAAGTATGTTAGTGAAGCACTAAATGATGAGGCTTGGGTTAGTGCCATGCAGGAAGAACTCCTTCAGTTTAAGAAGTTAGGTGTATGGACACTAGTGGATAGACCTAAAGGTGCTAAAGTCATTGGCACCAAATGGGTCTTGAAATGCAAGAAAGATGATCAGGGGGTGATCATCAGAAACAAGGCTCGGCTTGTTGTTCAGGGTTTTCGACAAGTTGAGGGTATCGACTACAATGAAGTATTTGCACCAGTGGCAAGGATGGAAGCCATCCGCATCTTCCTTGCCTATGCATCTTATATGAAAATCAAAGTTTATCAACTAGATGTTAAGAGTGCATTCCTTCATGGTGAGATTCGAGAAACAGTGTATGTCAGTCAACCCGAGGGATTTGAGGATCCATATCATCGGGATAGAGTCTACAAACTCGACAAAGCTCTATACGGGCTTCATCAAGCTCCACGGGCTTGGTATGAGAAACTCTCGACTCATCTTGTGAAACACGGCTTTCGCAGGGGAGTCATTGACTGCACATTGTTTATCAAAGAAAAAGATGGAGACTTACTGCTAGTACAGATCTATGTAGATGACATAATCTTCGGTTCAAAGAACGAAGAATTATGCAAAGAATTTGAAGCAGTAATGAAGGCGGAGTTTGAGATGAGTGCCATGGGGGAGATGAAATTCTTTCTCGGGTTACAGGTGGATCAGACACCAAATGGGATCTTCTTACATCAGACCAAGTATGTAGGGGATATTCTCAGTCGGTTTGACATGGAGAATGCTTCCACCGCTGGCACTCCACTGGCTACAAACCATGATGTAGCACCCGATGAGAATGGTGATCTGGTAGATGCCACTATGTACCGAGGGATGATTGGATCCCACATGTATCTCGCTGCCTCAAGACCTGATATCATGTATGCTACATGTTTATGCTCATAATATCAGGCAAAGCCTAAGGTGAACCATCTAATTGGGGTCAAAAGGATATTTCGTTATCTGAAGGGCACACCCACACTTGGGTTATGGTATCCTCACGATGATGACTTTGAACATACGATGTATAGTGACTCGGATTACGACGACTGCAAGATGAACTACAAGTCTACATCAGCAGGGTGTCAGTTATTTGGGAAAATATTAGTAACCTGGCAGGGTAAGAATCAGACCTCGGTTGCAATGTCAACCTGTGAAGCCGAATACGTTGCTGCTGCAAGCTGCTGTTCCCAAATCATATGGATTCAATAGCAAATGCGGGATTACGGTTTGCATTTCACTTCCACTCCTATCTTTGTTGATAAATCTGCTGCGATTGCAGTCACTAAAAACCCGGTCCAACATCCTAAGACCAAACACATCGGAATCAAACATCACTTCACACGTGATTGTTTTGAAAAGAATTTAATCGATGTGATAAAAATAAACACTGATTTTCAACGCGCTGACCTCTATACAAAGGCTTTTGACAAACCACGTTTTCTATATCTGTTTGAGGTCAATGGCGTTAAAAAGAAAAGTGAGGTCATTCCTGAAGATGACCATGTATAGTCCGATGCGTCGTGTCTAGTTTCTTTTAAAGTTTTCAATTCAAATTTTCTTATTCTCTTGTTGTCCTTTTTTTGTATCTTAATTACTTTTAATACAATTAGTGTCTTTCCTTGCCCATTAAAATCCTAAAATGCAAATCCATAGTGGTTTTATAATTTTAGGGGGAGAATAGGTCTAGAAAAGAAATAAAAAAATAAATAAATAAACGAGGGAAAAAGAAGAGGCAAGCTGAAGATAAATAAGATCGTATGTGTGATAACGATGCAATGTTTGGAATATGATAGTACACAGGTACAAACCATTTGGGGCTTTAAAAATCAAAATTGAAAAAGATGCAAAGTTCAAGTATAAGTCTATGTAGTCTGAGCAATATAAAAGGAAATATGATAGACAAGCTAGCTACTACTAAGGTAACACAAAAAAAGTAGACCTAGAGGTTGCCAGACCACGGATGATATGTCGGTAGATTCAACACAATAGATGACTAGACCTTTTGGTGATCTCAAGATTAAACTAAAATGTTTGACTAGCTGTGGGTAACACCTTATCCCTAGTTAACACAATCAACAAGATTCCAATAAGGGGTGACGAGCAAAATAAACGCCACAAAAGTGTGCGTAAGACCAAAGCATGAGCAAAAGCACATGAAAAATTCAAATACTATCAAACTGATAACCTATGTTGTTGGTGAGATCTGTGCAAAAAGAAGAAAAATTGCTCAAGCAAGAAGATAGGTTATGTGCCTCTCTGTTGTGCGGTGGCACTGACCTGAGGATAAGGATAATCTATATATTCTAGAACTCAATGTGTTTGCCGCCTCTCTGTTGTGCGAAGGCACTGACCTGAGGATTGGCTTATCTTTGAAAGTTATAAGAATAGTCTCTTCTTGAATTCTACCCTAAGACCGCTCAAAAATCTCCTGGGATCCACAAATGCTTGTTGAAATAAACAAACCATAAAACGATCACCAAACTGTGTTGAAAGTCTGTGTATGGATTTAAGAGGACAAGTATACTGACAATCACTGTGGCTACAATTCTTGAAAGTTCAAATCAGTGTTGGGACCTAATAGTACTAGTATGATTTCCTAAAATTTGCTCAATGACACTAGATGAAAAACAAGGAAAGAGCATCAAAGGTTTTAGCTAACTTGTCCCAAATGATTCTAATATCCGGTATGATTCCAACTTGAATTGGTCCATGTATGTTTTAAAAGATTGAGGCTGCCCTCTCAGAAGAATTAGTCCTTAAGGTACATCTTAGGAATTAACCCTCACAAAAACACAAAAACATGTCTTAGTGTAATTTTTCAGTGTTATTTCCTTTATGTAAGTACAAAGTTAGTCTATTTCAGTTTTGTGTAGTATCGGACTATGTCATGGAAGTTGACAAGGGACCTTATCATCTTAAAAGGATCACGTCTGAGGTGATCAAAATTTTTTTTAAGTCTAAAATGATCATGTCTGAGATGATCAAATGTTCATAACGTTAAATTAACAGTTTAAAAGGGTTTAAATGTCAAATGGTCATAAAGTCAGAAAAATGTCAAGTGTATGACCCATTCGCACGACTGGACCATGAGTATGGACCAATCATGCGAATGGATCATGCTCATGCATTAAATAGCCGAATGGACATGAGTATGAACCATTCACCCGAATGGCTTATCAGACTAACCCATTCGACCGAATGAGAATGTGCGAATGAGTCAGTCGACCGACTGAGCTTCAGTCGGCCAACTGAATGTGATCGATTGAGCCAGTCGCCCGACTGAGTTTCAGTCGCCCGAATGAACTGAGCGAATGAGGCCAGTCGGCCGATTGAACTAAGATTCAGTATATAAAGGGCCATAGTCGATCACATTCTCCTCTCCACTCCCAATCGCCCTTATATTGCACATTGTACCGTTACAATGCCCAAGTTTCTTTAGACATCGATTATACATTCTTCTTGATCTTCTGACGTGTGTTTGCATTTATACAGGTATAATAAGATGAAATCTCACAGAAATTAGAAGAAATGGTGCCCTAATTTGTGATGTTTGATTGAAACATAAACCGAACTTTTAAATGACCCAATAACCTACTGAAACTAAGTAAAATGTTAAAAATAAGTCTAATAGGTTATTAGTTATGAGATTGCGAGTCTAAAGAACCATTAAACCACGTTTAATTACATGAAATGGTCAAGATTCAAACCTCAGTCGACCGAATAGTGGGTCATGTGACTGGTCGTCTGGATGAACTCCAATCGCACGATTGAGCCGGCCGAATGGGTCAGTCGGCCGAATGTATTATGCGAATGAGCTCAGTCGGCCGACTGAACCAATCGCAGAATTAGCCAACAGATTGAACTCAGTCGTCTGTTCATTAACCCGAATGAGTCCAGTTGCATGATAGGACAACCGACTGACCACAGTCGCATGATTCATTCGCATGAATGAGGCAGAATGAATTCAAACAAGATACTTAGAACTGAGTTGTGGTATGTGATTTTCTAATGTTTTTGTGTCTTGTGTTTTAGATCGATGGCTGATAGATGGTCTATCAACCCTAAGCACAGTATATGTGCTCATCTAGACCATACTACTCGGAATGGTGCCGAGTTTGCAGAGATCATCGCTTTTCTCAGGCGATCAAGGATCCACAAGGCCATCTCTACTCGATGCACTCCCTACAGGTCTTTACATCAGGCCTTCTGGGAGAATGCTTCTGTTGATCGATAACGTGAGCCGTATAGCTTAAAGAGCTCTATCTGTGGCATGGATATCGAGATTACTGCTGCCGATATTCAAAGAGTACTTGAGCTGGGGGACGATACTGATCACCCCACCAGACTTCACCCACTTATGGTGAGAGGATGTTTCCTGAGGATTAAGTACGCTGGGGACATCAACTCAGGTGTGCTCTACAAGAGCAACCTGTGTCCCCAGTACAAGTACTTAGCACATGTCATTCTGAAGTGCATTGCTTCCAGAAGTGGTGGGTTTGATGATCTTTCAGACTAGATTGAGAATGCCTATGTGGCACTGGTACTGAACCACCCCTTCAGCTTCTCGAGCATGATCTTCTCTTACCTTATGGAGAATCTGGAGGCAAAGGGTAAGGAGGGTTTCTACATGTACCCCAGATTCTTACAACTGATTTTCAATGAGAAGCTGCCATCACTTCCGAAGGAGCGCCACAATGTTGTGGCTTTAGAGATCATGGACGATACGACCCTGGGGCGTATGAGAGTTTACCGGGGTAAGCAGGTAAAGCCCCAGGTAAAGAGACTGATAGGACATCTGGCCAATGAGAGGTACGTGGCACCTGGCAGACGTCAGTAGCGTCACGTAGACAGCGACTCCGATGATGAGCAGCTACAGCTCCCAGAGCACGACTCTAATGATGACGATAGAGGGGATGCTGGAGATACCTTGCCTACTCGACCAAGGGGCCCCACTACTGATAGTACATCTCCAGTATTTGCCCCCACTGGAGATATAGCAGAATATGTTGGGTTCCACCAGGGTTTCATACCTGGTGAGGAAGAGGAGGAGTCGGATGAGGAGCCACTAACACGGATTGTGGGAAGTAAAGTCATTCCCACAGAATAAGGGCTCCGGGCGGTTGGTGAACGCCCCGGTGGATCGGGAGAGACTGCTGCTGACCCTACATATGCTCCCGATCCGCCAACCCGTGTTCTAGGGGGAGCATCCTCCTCGACAGGATCGAGGAAGAAGAGGATGGCTCAGCCCCACGACATGAAGAAGAAGAAGGGCAGACTCACCTTCATCACCACCACAGCCGCCACCACAGCCACCACCACTACCACCTCTACAGCCACACCATCTGTCACCACAGCCACCACCACTACCACCTCTACAACCACACCATCTGTCACCACAGCCACCATCCCTACTACCATTCCTCCTAACACCGCTACCACCATTCCATCCAACACCACATCATTCACACCTACACCACCACCACCTACATCTATACCACCTCCAATCTTCACCACTGTCACCACCATCACTAGCCATCCTGCTGCACCATCATCTTTCTCTCCATATCCATCAGGAGCACTTCTACCTCCCATTGGGGTAGAGGAACAGCTATCAGCGCTGAACCGTATGGTGATGCGTCTGTTAGCAGCCGATGACGAGAAGAAACCACAGATTCGTTAGTTAGTAGATCTTACTACTGCGCAATCTCAGCAACTTTCTCAACAGGCTCGACTGATTGATCAGCAGGCTCAGCAGATGTCTTAGCTCCAAGAGCAGCATGACAAGAAGATTGCGGAGTTGGAGGCTGCAAACAAATCTCTGCAGCTAAAGCTCAAAGGGTCTCAAGACGAGCCCTTAAAGATAGGAGAAGAAGATGAAGACGATGATACTGATGATGAAAGTGATGATGATGATGGTGACAATCATGAGGGTGATACAGATGCTAATGGTGATGATGATGAAGATGATTTTTCTGCTGCCGGTGCCATAGCTACAAGCGAAAGGAGGACCAAAAGGAATCAAGATCAGAGTGCCTTTACATCCGCCCCAGTAGCAGAAGAGATGAGGATACAGGATAAGAGTAATGCTTAGTTATTTATGTTATTAAAATCATATGTACTTGAATCCTGTATTAAACTTATGAAATGAATATCTATTTCAATGTTAAGAGTTTTTGCTTTGAGTATTTACTAATATTTGGTGTATTACGTGTTTAAATCGAGCAGATCAAAATTATCAAAGGGATGAACACGATATTGCTCCCCTCCAATAGGTCAAGACTCAACTAACCATGATTCTTGATCTGCAAGGGATTGTCAGAAGATCAGTGAGTTACACCCCTGAAGAAGGGGAAATAGTTTATGATCTTACTGATGAGCAACTGGCAGAAATGTTCAAGCTCAATCCAGATGAGATTGTAAAAGACGCTCCAACTTTTGAAAACAACAGGGACGATGAGCTGAACGACATTGATGAGATAGAGATCGAGGAATCACAGCAGAGCATTATCCTGAGTACGCTGACAAAGAGGGAAATGTGGTTCCCAATCTGGGTGATTCCCTAGTCAGTGATACATTCAAGATATTGGATCAGATGGAGCAAGAATCTGAGAAGATTGAAGAACAAGCCCAAGCCTCAAACGCCGATGTTGATATCTGCAAGGCTGAATGGGCTGCATGTTTCGTGGAGATCCGAACACAACGTGCTGCTCCTACACCGAATGTCTACACCAAGCTCTAAAAAGTGAAGAAACATCACAAGGTGTCAGGCAAGATTATCGCGTGGGCTCATTTTGATGATCTTAATGTATACGTTGTAAAGAGAGAGAAGGGTATTGAGTACTTTAGATTCCCGCATGATCTAAAGTCTCTACCTGGTTTTGAGCTCAACCAGCTGGCTAAATTGAAGCTACTATATGCTGACCCGAGGAAGATGTCAGGCTGGTTTGAGGCTGCCCTGAAGAAAGAGTACCACACCAGGTGGGTCAACTTCAAACCTCAACAACCTACGAGGTATATCAGACATTCTGAAGTTGATCCCATAACTGGAAAGCACAAGATAGTGTTGAAGTGGAGTCCCCCAAGAACAATGTCAAGAATCCCTCTTAGGGAAATGCCACAGGACTTCACTCCACACTTTAAATGGTGGTACTATGATTGGAGAACAGGGGAGGCGGTCATTGTTCTGAACAAAGAGGGAAGAATGGATACTATCAGGGTATTTGACCCGATGTGGCTCACTAACTTGTCTGCTGATGATTGATACACATTATACAAATGGCCACTGTTCTATGACACGCAAGATATTGTACAAGCCCTCCAATTCCAAAATGTGATACGACTCTGCTTTGCGTTTGAGATACACGCAGGAGTCACAAGAGAGGAGAAGTACAAGAAGTATGAAGAGGTTATGAAGAAGGTAAGACATTAGATAGATCTAGGTCCAAGGGGGAGTTTGTTGATACATATGTACCTAGATTCTAATCTGAATGTAATATGTCTTTATTGTCTTACACTTATGTAATCGTTGGGTACTTAATGAAATACAAATGTTTGGTTGTGTTTATAATGTTTAATATTTCATTAATGAGTCGTTTAACGCATATTGACTTGATTATATAGGTTTGTGGTTGTTTGAATTAATATAAATAATGTTATGACAATTAATACATTCAAACTTAATAACATGAAGTCATCATGCGAATAGCTCATGCTAATGGACCATACGCATGAACAACTTCATACGAATGACTCAGTCGCACGACTGAATCAGGAGACTGGATCAGTCGTATGACTATAACATGAGATTGGCTCAGTCGCACAACTGAATACTAAGTCGTGCAAATGGATCAACCGCATGGCTCAATCGCACGAATGAACCATGCTGATGGGTCAGTCGCCCGAATGAGCAACCCTAACCTATAAATACCACCTAATTCGTAGAAAAAAGCAAGCATTCAATCCATTTCGACTTCAGACGTACCCTAGCCGTCCAGAAGCCTCTAAGTTTGTACTCCAAGTTCATTGAACGTTGTAGATCGATTCCTAATCGATTCTTGACATTAGATTCAATACGTTATTGTTTCTACGTGCGTTCTCACTAATTGGATCGCCACTCAAATAGGATTCCGCACTATTTGGTGTTTCGTTCGAATACCAGATCCTAACAGTATGGACTGCTGTAGGATGTAGTATAAAGTATCTCAGATCCTTGTATCTTTTCTAAATGCTTTGTAACACTTATAGAAGAATTTGAGAGCAATATACAACATCCTTGAAAACCATACTTTATGTGTTGTTCTTAAGTTTTTTGTCTCTTGTTTTGCTTGTGTTATTAGTATCATAATATTGTGTAGGTTCCCTATTTGGCCTGTTAAGTGTTATAACATTCACTCTCATCATTATGAGACTGATTGTATTGACCATCCCTTAAACGGTCCTACAATGTTTAAATGGTTTCATCTGAAATGTTAAGTATTTTGTTATTTAACTTTTTGGTTATTTAACTCTTTTGTTATTTAACATAGTTTTTTTACCTGCGTCAACACAATTATCACAGTTTCAATTAAAAAACCATTAAACCTAAAAGAGACCCGCGGCAACACGCGGTTTTAATATCTAGTTAATGATTAAAGAGTGTCAAAAATGAAGGTTTATGCACATGAGTAAGCGCAAATCTTTAGGCTTTTTCAAATTATATTTCTTATGATTAATGGTTAGACACATTACGCTAACAAAAATATATGAATTTTGAACGGCATAAATATTAAAATTGAATGACTCAAATAACTACAATAACTCACTTAGCAGCCTTAGCTTAGCGATAAATATGTACGCCCCTCCCTCAAAGTGGTGTTGGGTTCATGCCACACTCAAGGCATGGAGTAAAATAGGGTTGTTAAATAAATGATTCACATAATTTTTTGATTAATATACATCTAAAAGAATAATAGTAATTAACATTTGGAAATAATAATTCACTAATCTTATTTACGTGAATATCTCACAAAGCCTCAACTCTCTTACTAACTGTTGGGGACATATTTTGAATAACATCCAAGCATAACCAATTGATACAGAATAGGTGTAAATACCAATTCATTTAACCAAACATAACATAAATAATGGAGAAAACCTTCGGTGGATCTCTTACTGGTCTGCAATGTGAAAAATCATACATATATATAAAAAGAACTCTCATCTAATTAGCTACATAATTTATATGTGAAGAATGGTTAAACACATAACTTAACTTTTAATGTTTTGCTGATTTAATTTTTTTATCGAAGTGTAAAAAGAAATGAATTGTTTGAGAGGCTAGTAATTTTTCAATAGCTCATAAGCGAAGAGGAAATTTACCATAAGCACACTTGATGAAGAAAGAAGCAGGAAGCTAAGTCAATAGGTCAATTGCAGAGATACAAGACATGAAACTAGAAATCAAACAAAACCTGAAATTGATCAACATAATAGCTCTATTATTAAATAAAAGAAAAATAAAAAAAGTAAATACCCACTCACTTTGGCCTTTAGAAATAGTGCAGGACCGGTGAAAGGTATGCAATTACAACACAACAACACAATGAGGAGAGTTCCTTAGAACGCTTAACAGATCAAATAGGGAACTGGTTAACTTATGTGAAGGATGCTAAGAACACAAGTAAAAATGAGACATAACAAGATAGCTAACAACACAAGTATTTGGTTTGCAAGAATGCTGTATATTGCTTCTCAAGTTCTTTTATAAATGTTACAAAGCGTACCATAGAAAGTTACAAGTACTTGAGATACTTTACATACATCCTACAGCCGGCCATACTTTGAAGGCCATCTTGATACATAACACTAGACACCTACAAAATCAAATGTAGAGTCAAAAGGCAGACTGCCTTTTGACTACTGACAATGACATGCTATAGCTCACATCCTAATATATTACAAAAAGGATAAAAGTACATAAAGTAGAAAGCACATACTCAAGACCTCAATGTATAATTACCAATAGCATGTTGGTGACTAAACAGAGTTGCAGCGGAAAGGTGGTCCAGCTTTATGGTAAAGTACATCAGATAAAAGCATGTATCTAAAAGTCTTCAGAAGAAATCTGTCTTCACTCTTTGGCTTTGGAAGACTTTGTCTTTGAAGCTTCGGAAGACTTCACTTTTGGCTTCTGAAGATGTTGGTGTTGGCTTCGGAAGATTTTACACTTAGAATATTTCTAATGCAAGGTGTAAAACTTCCGAAGCATTTCTATTTCTGTTCTTTAGTGCATGCATGCAAAAAGACTTTGTATGTTTTGGCTGCATCAGACTTTATAGGAATCCTTACAAACTCCACCTAGGCTGATGCTACCAAAACATTTGAAGATCTTCAGCTTTTGACAGTCCTCATAATGATGATGACCATGCCCTTCTTTATTTGATGGTCAGGATCACTCAAACTATCATAGTATCTTCTCATCTCCAAGAGATCATACAGAGGTAGGTTGAATAAGTCTTGCCATGTGTAGACATCTTCACCACCTTGATCTCTGATCATATGCCATCTCTCTGGATTAGTTGTGAAGGTCTAGGATAAGATGGGTCTCTCAGATGCAAGAGGAGCCACTTGGATTGGAGTTGATTGGACTGCCTCTTCATGCACTTCCTCAGGTTGATCTGACTCAGCCTGAGGTATAAAGGTGGATGATTCAGACTTCTTCTTCTTCTTTGACTTTGGTTTACAAGCCATCCTCTTCCTCCTTTTTGAGGACTTTAACTGAGAAGACTGGTCTGCAGCACCTTGTTGATCAGTCTTGTCTTGCTTAGTTGGGTGTTCCTCCCTCACAAGTTAAGAAGAAAAGAGAGTTTAACCCTGCTGTGGATTAGAAGATGAAGCTTGCTGAGGCTCAGCACGAGGTCCAGGTTGTGTTGTCTCAGGTTGTTCAACCATAACCTCCACTTTAGGAGGAGCTTGACTTGGAGGGGAGTGTAAGTCAATTAGCTCTCCACTTTTGATCTTCTACTTGATTGCCCTAACGTGCTCATCCATTGTAGATAGAGACATAGGGCCAAGTCTCCTTCTGGAGAATCCATACAGCTTCAAGAAGCTCATCATCCTTTGTCTGTCAGCAGACTTCTTCATGCTCTTTTGGATAATGGCTCTTGACTTTGCAACCTCTTCCTTTATCTTTCTTTTTGTTGTCTTTTGTTCTTTGAGTACTTGAAGTTCATGCTGTTTGAGATACTCAAACTCAATGTACTCAAAGGACAAGGGAAAAAGTGCAGATGCCTGGTAGAGACATGTGGCACTCAGGTAGTTGATCATATTTTGCCTATCTGTTTCCTTGTCTACCTGAGGTTCTTGTGTAGCTGCCACAGTCTCTTGCGCAGGGCTTTCTTGAACTGGGGAGAGAGTAGGAAGATGTTTGTATAATCTTTTCTATCTCTTCTCCTCTTTGATTTGGAGAAGTAGCCTTGCATCCTCTGCTTCCTTCATCTCTCTTGACACTTCCATATCAGCCAGTTCAATAAGTTCCTCTAAGAGGAGAGATATAATCTCATCAATTTCATAGTTCCTAGTCTGCAGATAAGTAATCCTGACTGCCCTCAACTCATCATCTAGAGTGTTTGGTCTGGGGGCAGCCCTGATTGCAGCTTGCATGAAGCCTGAAGACCTAGAGGAACTTTCTCCCCTTAGCTTCCTCTTCATCTCTCTCTCCTCCTCCTCAATCTCCTATGGAGTTAGAATCCTTTTCCCTTTGTCACCCACAGACCTTTATGACACATGGTGGAGAGAGCTTTGGCCTTTATTGCTTGGTGTAGCATCCAAGCTCTGGCCAAGGCTGTGATACACCTTCACCAGCAGGTGTTTCACAAAGGGAATGAATTTTTGAAGTAGTTTTTAGTGTGACAAGGCTCTCAGGCTCTATCACTAGGCCTTTAACCATGGTTTTCCCTTTGAAGCTAATCTCAGGGTCTGCCTCGACATCCAGTTGACCAATGACATTACCTGATTGCCTTTGTCTCCTTCATAGACTGAACTCTTCAGTAATTCTGTCTTGAATCCTTTGTGCCAGCCTGTCAGCTTGTCTAGATTGATTTGGGTTGACAAGTGGCATGTTGATCAGGTCACGACCTTTATAGTTGTTCAAGGTCTGAAAGTTGAACACCTCTTGCTGCCCTTGAACTCTTTGAAGAATCAGGGCTCTTCTATCAGCATCATACCTCCACCCAATGATGTAGTTTGAAGTTCCTTGAGGTGGGGATGATATAGCCCTTGGAATGCCTTCCTCAAAGAGACTCTGAATGAAAGAGTCTATAGAGTCCACATCAATGTGAACTTGAGGAAGTTGCTGAGTATGCACAATTGCAAGTTAGGATGGTAAGTCTGCAATGTCCATACTCCCTGAAGAACTCCTAGATTCTGTGACTGTAATGACTTTCTCCCCTTTTTTGGTAGCATCACCCTCTTTCATAGGTGAGCTAGGAGTTAGGTCAATCACATTCACAGGTTCTTGTGTTCGTGGTTGAGCTCTCCTTAAAGGTCTCCCAACTAGTTTTTCCCTGAGATATCTCAAGTTGCTGATCATTGACCCTGTTATGCAAGGTAGGCACTTGTGATTCAAGGTGACTAACCTTAGAGACTAAACGGGTGCATGTTTTTGAAAGGTTTTGCACCTTTAGTCTCAAGTTCCCCTCAACTTCATGAGAAGAATCATTGGAGGATGAGATAATTGGACCAAAGTCCTCTCTCTTACAACCAGCTTCAGGTTCTTGGTTGTTGGATTTCCTCTGTACATTGACAGCCTCAGTTGAATTGTCAATGGGTTGAGTTGCTATGGTTGAGGTCTTAATGATGTAATCACTTGCAGAAGTGAGAGCCTCTTCCATATGGATCTCCAGAACAGGTTCAAGTTGATCCACCTCAGTAATGGGTGACTGATGTGGGCTAGACATACGGGACTCAGAAGCACTCATCTCTCTTTGAGTAGGTGAAGAGTAGAGAGACTCATGGTACTCACTGAAAGCTAAGTCTTCATCAGTATAGAATTCAAGGTTGGGAATGTGTTGATTTAAGTCTAAAGGCTGGGGATGGTAACTTTCCCCTGAAGGTTGTTCACTTGAGTGTTGAGACTCAGAGTGAAGGCTTAAGGAACAACAATCTAGGAAACATGTATAGGTAAGTGTATGGGGGCCTGCACAAGCTCAATAACTTGAGCAGGGGTTCGTTTGGATTTTCTTTGGTAGGTGAGGGTGATTTGTGGTCTTTTTGGTGGTTGGGAGGTAGAAGGTGTGGGTTCAACACTAGCTTGTGTTCCTAGGTTGTCACCTTGAGCAATGAGCTCTAACATTTTTGGGACAAGGGCTGTTTCTACCCCTGAGAAGCCTACAGTTGCCTTCTTCATGAATTTAAAGATGTCGGGCTTCATCTGTCCCAATTTAAGAATATTACCTGTTTCCCTCAACTGTGAGCCCAGTTCACAGTTTAGAGTGTATTGAACATATCTAGGAAACATGTAATACTCTAATGAGTCCAAGTTAGCAAGCAAATTTGTGTAAACAAACTGAGAGTACATGAACTTGACCACTTGAACCATTCCATGCACTATGAAGGAGAGATCCTCAAGAATCTGGTCCCACCCTCCATGCTTGTTTGACAAGTTGTGGATAACCACATGGAGCAGGTATTTCCACTGGGATGAGACCTTCGCTTTCCTGAAGGTCTTTATAGAGAAATCTCCCTCACAGCCCATCTGCACAAAAGAATGATTAACTTCCTTTGGGAAGGATAACTCACCTTCTTCATCATCCAGCTGTAAATGAGTGTTGATGATGGCCGGAGTGATGAAGATTGTCCTCCCCTGCACTGTGGCAGACAGTGAGTGCCTTCTCCCCATCCATAATGACCTCTTGGCAGGTCTTCAAAAATTCAAGCAAATGATCCTCATAGAGAGTAGGATCAATGGTTTGGGAGGTGAAATAGTTGGACAGAGCCAGAAAATGGCAAACCTATGAGAAACTATCATCTTTCTCAAAGTTCAACGGAGCAACCTGGTTGTGTTGCCTGTGAAGTTTCATGGAGAAGTCAGGGTTGTTTCTGAGGATTAAATTGGCCATTTTAAGAAGCTTAAAGGTGAAGGAAGGTGAAGAACAAAGGCGGTTTAGGGGAATTTAGGTTTAAGGAATAGTGTAATTGAAGAAGATAGTGAAAGAGGGGCGAACCATTAGGTATTTATGTGAAAAGGATTTAAGACAAAGTTAATAAAAGAGGATAAACTTTGAAATCCAGATGTCGGTCCAACCTCTGAAAAGTAGGTTACTTTTGCCCAAAAGTAGTTTTTTTGGAAGTCAAGAAATCTTCCAAATATTATTTAGCTTCGGAAGTTCTGAAGAAAAAGCTTCCAAAGGCAAATTGGTTTCAGAAGAAATTTCAAAGGTTTTTGAGAATTTTGCTTCGAAAGAGATTTAATACTTAGAGTATTTATTCAAGGAATGAAAACTTCTGAATGTAAATTGCTTTCGGAAGAATGTTGTTCTTATAAAACATAAAAGAACATAAGTTGATTTTTAAGCTTCGGAAGATATGTTAGAAATTTCTTCCAAATGTAAAATTACTGAAGTAGTTATTTGTTTAATAAGACATAAGTTTCTTCCAAAGGTAATTTTAAATCTTCCGAAAAGTAAAGAGATCAAAATTTTCAAAAATCTAAGAAATGTCATTTGAAAAGATTTTGTTCCAAATAAAACAAGGGCTTACGAAGGTGATTAAATAGACAACTTAGGACACACATGTTTTAGAAATAATATGATTAAGTATTAAGAAAAGCTATTCAAAGTTAATCATCCCAATAGCTGATACAAGATATTAAATCTTTGTTCATCAAAAGCTTTGGTGAACATATCAACATATTGTTCATTTGTGTTAACTTTGACTAGTTTGATTAATCCCTATTCAAAGTTATCTCTAATCAAATGATACACGATATTGATATGCTTTGTCCTTGGGTGCTGCATAGGATTTTCTATATTTGAGATAGCAATGTTGTTGTCTATGTGGATGGGAGTCTCCTTGAAGTTGAATCCATAGTCCAGCATCTGATTTTGAATCCAAAGCACTTGAGCACAGCAGCTTGCAGCAGCAATGTATTCAGCCTCAACAGTTGACGCAAACACATAGGATTGTTTCTTACATTGCCAAGAGACTATCCTTCCACCAAGAAATTAACATCCCCCTGATGTAGACTTTACAGTCATGTTGCAACCACCATAGTCACTATCTGTATAAGCATACTGATTAAAGTCAGAATTCTTTGGATACAAAGGCCAAGTGATGGAGCACCTTTGATATATCTTAAAATTCTTTAGACAGTGATCAGGTGTGATATTTTGGGGTTGGCTTGATATCTTGCACAAATGCATGTAGCAAACATGATATCAGGCCTGCTAGTTGTGAGGTACATAAGAGACCCAATCATTGCCCTATAGAGATGCTCATCAACACATTCCCCCTCAAGATCAGGTCCAAGGGAGTGGTTCCTGGCTATGGGTGTCATAGCAACCTTACAATCAGTTATGTTGAACCTTTTAAGTATGTCTTGTATATACTTTGACTGACTTATAAAGATGCCATTGTCAACTTGCTTTACTTGAATTACTACAAAGAAATTGAGTTCCCCTATGGCACTCATTTCAAACCTGTCCTTCATTAGCTTCTCAAAGTCTTTGCAGAGCTTTGGATTAGTTGACCCAAAGATAATGTCATCTATATATACTTGAACTAGCATTATGTCATTTCCTGTTCCTTTGCTAAAGAGAGTTCCATCAATAGTACCCCTTTTGTAGCCATGCTAACAGAGATACTGAGATAGAGTCTCATACCACTTTCTTGGTGCTTGTACAACCAATAAAGAGGTTATCAAGCCTGCAGACATAATCCGGATGATCAGGATCTGCAAACCTTGGTGGTTGTCTGACAAACACCTCTTCATCAATCACCCCATAGAGAAAAGCACACTTGACATCAAGTTGGTAGACCTTGAAGTTCTTAGATGCACCAAAATCTAAGAATATCCTGACAACTTCAAGTCTTGCTACAGAACAAAAACATTTGTGTAGTCAATTCCTTATTCTTGAGTATACCCTTGAACAACTAGTCTTGCCTTGTTCTTGATGACAAGTCCTCTATCATCCTTCTTATTCCTGAACACCCATTTGGTTCCTGTGGTAGTCTTCCCTTGAGGAAGAGGACATAGGTTCCAAACCTTTTGCCTTTTGAATTAAAGCAGCTCCTCTTGCATAGCTTCAACCCAACATCCATCCTTTAGAGCCTAATCAATTTTCTTTGGCTCTTTCTGGGACAAGAAACAAGAGTGAAGACCAACATTTGCATCATGGGTTTGTCCTCTTGTTCTCACCCCTGAATCAACATCTCCAATGTTGTTTGTGGTAGGATAAGACTTGTGGATCCTTAGCTGAGGGATCACAGCAAGTTGCTTAGACAGATCTAAATTTGAGAAATTCTGATCTCGCAAGGAGGATTCAACCTCCACATCAGCACACTTATAAAGATTTACTGATCCAATGAGTGTGTAACATCATTGATGTTGTCTTCAATTGAGTGGTTATCAGTATAAAGGAATTTCTGATCACTTTCACCACCACCATTTTCTCCAACATTTAAAGCTCTTTCATATGAATTTTGTGCCTCTAAGCTTGAATTTGAAGGCACCCCAGAAGTATCAGCAGGATTTGTCATTGATGTGCTGGTAGAAGCTTCATTTGCAGGATTGGTTACCACTAGAGCTGAAGATGTGTAGCTTGAAGGTCTTCTTAGCTCAAATCTTGGGTCAGGATCACCTGTAGGTAGTATATCTGTGGACCCTAAAACATGCTCACAAGATTTGGTAAAATAATTGGTAACTAAATCAAGATCAAATAGCCAATCCGGACCAGAACCTTTCACACAGGGAGTGTGCTCATTGAAGTCACATTGGCTGACTCCTCAACTACTCTAGTTCTAAGATTGTATACTCTATAAGCTTTAGCTTGAGAAGAGTATCCAATAAAATATCCATCATCTGATTTCTTAGCAAACTTGGCAATTTGATCTTTGGTATTCAAGATGGTGCAAGGACATCCAAATGACCCGAGAAAATCAATGAAAGGTTTTCTCTTGTGCCAAAGTTCATAAGGAGTCTTACCATGTGTCTTAACTACTAAAACCTTGTATGCACATAGCAAACAGTGTTTATTGCCTCTGCCCAGAAGGTGATGAGAAGTTTAGAGTCAGACAACTTAGTTCTTGCAGCTTCAATTAGTGTCCTATTTCTCCTCTCGGCAACACCATTTTTCTGAGGAGTCCTGTGAGCACTATATTGTCTTGTAATACCTTTTTCATCACTAAATGTATCAAGGATTTGATTCTTGAATTCAGTTCCTTGATCACATCTTATGGTTTTGACCTTATGATCACATTGATTCTCAATCTTTAAGATGAAGTTCTTTAGAATCCTAGGGTCTCATCCTTAGTTCCAAGAACGAAGACCCAAGTGAATCTTGTAGTCATATGTGATCACCAAACAATAAGAGGTCCTTCCTAGAATCATTACACTGGTGGGGCCAAAGAGATCCATATGTAATAAGTGTAGGGGATTAATGATGGAATTTCTTTCCTTTGGCTTGTGAGATACCTTGTGTTGCTTCCTGTTCAGGCATGCAACATAGTGGTCATCACTTGTAAACTCTTTCTTTGGTATTTCAGTTACCAAATCATTCTTAATTAATTTATTCATATTTTTAAAGTTTACATGGCAGATTCTTTTATGCCAGAGAAAAGACTCATCATTATTTGCTTTAGATAGAAAGCATGAAAATTCTCCTGAGGGAGATGTTTCATGCAAATCCATCTTGTATATGTTCCCTTTCCTGGGGGCTCTGAACAGGATGTGCTCATGAGGAATGACCACCCCGGGCCTGAGAACAATGCACTCATGCTCAGTAAAGAGCATGTTATGACTCTGATCACATAATTAGGATACACTCAAAAGATTGTACCAAAGCTCCTTGACAAAGTTTACCTTCTCAATGCTGAGCTTACCATTTGTGACCTTGCCCCTTCCTCTAATGTAACCTCCTGCATCTCGTCCAAAAGCAACTGGTCCTCCATCAATTCTTTCAAACTTTTGGAGTAGTGACCTATTGCCTGTCATGTTCCTGGAACAGCCACTGTCAATGATCCATATATTTTTGTTTGTCTTGAGTTGTTCCTGCACAAAAGATATGGTTAGGTACTTTAGAAACCCAAGCCTCATTGGTCTTGGGCTCATCAAAAGAAGTTGAAGACAATGCAAGAGTAATTGATCCTATAGTCATGCTAGAAGGATCATTTGCTGATGTTGATAAAGAACTTTCAGCCATTTGTCTTTCTTTGACTTCCACATCACCTTTGGAAGCTTAGACTTGACCTTCAATACTTCTGAAGTTTTATTGACTTCGGAAGTTTTGATGACTGGACCTTCGGAAGATCTTGCTTTCACTGCAGCAGGCTTCAGTGCTTCGGAAGTATTCCTTTCTTCCGAGACCAAATTTTCTTGTGAAGGCAAGTTTCCACTTGTCTTCTTCTTCATTTTGGAGCTTCCGAAGGAAAGAGATTTTCCTTCTGAAGCTTGTTTCTTCTTCTCCAAACTCTTAGAAGTTTCTTTCTTGGTCATGTGGAGAGTACTTTTTGGATTGTAAACACAATCCTTAGCAAGATGAGAGGTACTCCCACACATAACACAATCCATTTTTTTCCTTCTAGGAGTTTTCTTTTGTAAACAAGGCTGAACTTGATCACTTTCCTTCTCCATCTTCATCTTTGCAGATGTTGTGCCAATTCTTGTGGGGATAGGACTACCTTTGGAGCTGAATGGTTCAGGTTGTACAACAGTGGTGTACAACTGATCAGCCTTTTTCTTGATGATGGGATGATTTGGACATGAACCAGAACTCTTGTTGATGGAGTTCAAGTTGGTGTCTTCAGCCTTCACAACTTCAAATCCTGCAGAAATGAAGACTTGTTTCTGTGCAGAGTTGAATGTGGCCTTGATCTCTTGAGCCTTCTTGGACTTTCTTTTGGCCTTCCTGATTAAGTTCTTTCTCTTGGACTTGGTCATCCCAACAGCTTTACTCTCCTCAGAGGGACGGTGACCCTTCTTAGAATGCTCTTCTTCACTCTTCTCAGAGCCATTCTTCACTATCTCCTCTTCATCCTCTTCAGTTAAAGGATCTATGAGGGGAAGCTCATCTTCACAAGTTTCACACCTAGGAGATCTTACAGACAAGATTGTGTGTGGAGGAGCTGTCTCACAAGATCCCACTCTCTACTTATTTTGATGACAAACTTTTGCATGCAAGGATGAGGATATTATGTTCTTGAAGGTCTCTTCTTCAAGAACACATTTTTCTGCCTTGGCTTTGCTGATCACAAGCTCAGCCTCGCATTCAGTTATCTTAGTAATGATGTCTTTGATCTGAGTCCTGTAGTTTGTGTGCTCATCTTTAAGAGTTGAAATGGTTTTCTCTAAGTCCTCTATCTTCAATTTATAATCCTTTTCAGCTCTCTTAAAATCAGCATTTAGGATTCAGCATTTAGGATATTTAAGGACTCAAGATCAGATCTCATCTCTAAGTTATAGGACCTGTATCTAGTAACTTTAGCAATACATTCATGAGAACAAAGATGTTCCAATACCTTGGCTTCATCGTGGTCTACCATGAGTGCTTGGTTTGGAGATGCATCTTCCTTCTAAAAGCTCCAGTCAAAGCCTCCTTCTTCAACAGCAACTGCAACTTGCTGCTTTGGCTTCTCATTCTAGGGAGCTTTCTCAGTGTAGTTTGGTCTGGCTTTTGTTTGGCCACCATTTGTCCTTGGTGCCTTACACTCCCTTGTAAAGTGTCCCATCTTGTTACAGTTGTAACACTTTACTTTGCTTTTATCCAGCCCAAACTTTCCACTGATTGCATTGCTTGGAAACTTTCTCCCTGTCCTCTTGTAGAACTTCTTGGCTCTATGAGTGAGGAGAGCCATCTGCTGAACTATCTCCATGTACTCCAGATCATCTGGATGGATACAATCTAGGTCTTCAAGGGTGAAGAGAAAGTTTCCTGTGGTTTCATCAGTAGAGACAAAAGCATGAGAAGAACTTGTCTCCTGGAAAGGACTTCCTTAAGTGTAGCTTTCTCTTGGAGTCTCTGGGAAGGTGATGAAAGTGCCTTTTTGTGAGTTGTCAGGGTAGCGTATAAGATGATGTTGTGGTTTAATGCTTTCCCTTTCAACCACATAAAGGGCTGAACTCAGTTGATTGATGAAGTTACCAGATGAGTTTTGCATATTCATCTCCATCTGGTAGCCATTAAGAATACCATACAACTACGTGAGAGTAAGAGTCTTAAGGTTTTATGTCCTCTTGATAACAACACAATAATGTGTCCATTGTCTAGGAAGAGAGGACATAAACTTCCTTAAAATGTCCTTCTTGTCAAGAGTTACTCCAACATCAATTAGAGTATCCACAATCTCAACATACCTGAAGTATTGTTGAGTCATGGTTTCAACTACCTTGAAGGTGAAGTTTTCAAACTGCTGCTTCAGGAGATCCTTCTTCTTCTCCTTTGCTTCAGTGGACCCCTCATACATCAGCTTCAGTGCTTCCCATAGTTGCTTGGCAGTTTTGCACTTCTTGAAGCCTTTGTAGATGGAGTTTGGAAAAGCAGTTTGAAGGGCTGTCATGGCTTTCTGATCAATCTCTATTCTCTCCCTGTCTTCTTAAGAGTAATCAGCCACAGCCTTTGGAATCATACCACCACCAGTAGCAGAAGTGGTGCTTGGTATGTAAGGTCCTTCAACAACAGAGTCCCACATCCTGGAGTCTTGAGACTTGATGAAGCCTTCAATTCCTTGACACCAAGTATCAAAGTCTTCAGGAGTGATCAGTGGAGACTTTGTCATAGTCCCAGTTTCCATATCAGCTTTGGTAATAGCTGCCATTTGAGTTGTTATGTTATATCAAGAGCCTGGAAAGCTCTGATACCAAATGTAGGACTGGTGAAGAGTATGCAATTACAGAACAACAACACAATGAGGAGACTTCCTTAGAACACTTAACAGATCAAATAATGATCTGGTTAACTTATGTGAAAGATGCTAAGAACACAAGTAAAAATAAGACAGAACAAGATAGCTAACAACACAAGTATTTGGTTTTCAAGAATGTTGTATATTGCTTCTCAAGTTCTTTTACAAATGTTACAAAGCATACCATAGAAAGTTACAAGCACTTGAGATACTTTATACTACATCCTACAGCCAGCCATACTTTGAAGGCCAGCTGGATACATAAGACTACACAACTACAAAATCAAATGTAGGGTAAAAAGGCAGATTGCCTTTTGACTAGTGACTATGACATGCCATAGCTCACATCCTAATATATTACAAAAAGAATAAAAGTACATAAAGTAGAAAGCACAACCTCAAGACCTCAATGTACAGTTACCAAAAGCATGGACCTTTTCACAAACTCATGGAAGTTGGTGACTAAACAGAGTTGCAGCGGAAAGGTGGTCCATCTTTATGGTAAAGTACATCAGATAAAAGCATGTATCTAAAAGTCTTCGGAAGAAATCTGTCTTAACTCTTTGGCTTCGTAAGACTTTGTCTTTGAAGCTTCGAAAGACTTCACTTTTGGCTTCGGAAGATGTTGGTCTTGGCTTCGGAAGATTTTACACATAGAATATTTCTAATGCAATGTGTAAAACTTCCGAAGCATTTCTACTTCTGTTCTTTAGTGCATGCATGCAGAAACACTTTGGATGTTTTGGTTGCATCAGACTTTATAGGAATCCTTACAAATAGCAATACCATTATAAAACTACATAAAATACCACAAGCTAAAGAAACTAACTGTACTTTTTTAATCTTTATAGTTGTTGTCAGCGAATATTAATAAATTATATACATACAACAAAAGAAAAATTAACGGTGTGGAAAACTGCAACTTAACGACATCGAAGAGGGCGCTTATCGCAAATCAAAGGAGTAATCGAAAGGAATTGAAGTTGATATTAGGTTGTGCAAATAACATAATAAAAAGAAAACTTTGATCGATGAGAGAAAGAATGAAACTTAACTTAATTTTCGGTAAGTTTTTACTCTTTCCCGACAAAGTAAATGCATGTTGTTTTATCTTTTCTGAAAGACCCTTTTGGCATGCTTTTTTGTAATAAGTTTTGTGTTTTGATATACAAGAAACTGTAGACCTACTTAGCAATTTATCTTTTTATATGTACTAGTTTTATAGTTTCTCTATTCTTATTGTATGTATGTGTATATGTGTTCTCTATTTATTGATCATCCCATCATTGTGGGAGTTATTCCAAATTCATAATATTCACATGGTATCATAGTGTGAATCCAAGGATCGTCGACAGGAATTATCAGTGAGAATTGATTGCAAGTCAACGTTAGCGGAATTAACGTTGATTTGGTTTAATTGTATTTGAACAACATTCAATGTTAATGAAATATCAAGAACACACGACACAAAACACAATTAAAGATTAATTAATGTTTTATTATAATGTATTGAAGATTACAAAAGAATGAAACAATGAATGCTATGATGTTTGTATATGTTATGATGATCGAATGACTTTTGATGATTGCTGTAATGCTGTTGCTGTTCTCAATCAATCAATCGTCTGTATTCAATCGTCCTTGAATCAAAACCTAGGATCCATATTTATAGACAGATGTTTCAGTTATAGGAAACACCGGATCTCTTGGGATTTGATTTGTTTCTGATAAGGAATCAACGGATTTCTCGGGATTCGTATAACCGCCTTGTTGACTTGTTGACTTGTACCACTTGGATAACACAAGTGTTTGGTCTCCGCAGGAATATTGTCTTCAGTAGGAATTTTGTTCTTCCGTAGATAATATTCTTCCGAAGGTATCTTGTTCTTCTGAAGGTAACTTGTTCTTCTGAAGGTAACTTGTTCTTCCGAAGGTATTGTTCTTCCGAAGGTAACTTGTTCTTCCGAAGGTAACTTGTTCTTCTGAAGGTGGCTTGTTGTTCATCCGCAGATGATCTTCGGATGTATTGTTACTTGTAAGATATACATCTACGGAAGACTAATTTGTTCATCCGTAGATGTTTCTTACACTTGGTCAATTTCAAAATTGATCAAGTATTATGTTTGTACCTGCAACCATACATACATCAACACATATATAAATGGGTTAACCTATATATTTAATGCATACATATTAATGAATTACAAAGGTTCATTACAAATATTGATTCAAGTACTAAGCCTATACAAAATGACTAGATCTACAGATTCTAGACCTAACAATACTCCCCCTTAGGCTTAGCTACTTGTATTCATTCCTTCAAAACTGCAAGATCTTTGATTCTTGCGATCATCTTGTTGTAGAAGTAGGAGACAGCAGTCTTCTGATCATCATACTTATACTTGATCTTCATCTTGCTCATCATCTTCAAAGTTTCATAACTAATTCCCAGAACATCTTCTTCTGTAGTGAGTGTGTCTAACACCTTGTTGTTATTCACCACTTCTAGCTCATCTTGTTCTGTTATTCTTAGTTCTGTAACTTCTTCAAATGTTGTTCCCTTCAGCAATCCAGCATTAAATCTTCTTCTTTTATATGCTTTTGCATGAAGTTTGTCCACTACTTGAATCACATGAACATGTAGAAATAAGTCGTTTTGTGCTTGTTCATCAGACAGCTTTGGAAAGAATTTGTCATTTAAGTATGAAGTGTAGCTGGGATGAAGCAGTTTGATTTCCACAGGATCAAAGATTCTGATCTTTTCTGCTTTCTTGTTTTCAGCATTCCTCAGTAGGACCAATTCTTTTGTCTTTTCTACATATCCCCATTCAGTGATTGGGTATGTGAATTGAGTCCCTTCAATACATTTAAGAGCTGCTTTGTTTCTGTTGTTATATCCAATCCTCTTCATGAATTCATCATCTACATGTTCTGAGGCATTGGACTTGTATCTTTTGAGCCCTTTGATTCTTTTCTGATGTTCTATGTCTTCTCTTTTAGCTTCAATCAGCACATCATCTTTAAACTTAGTCTTTAACTTTCCCACTAGAGTTGAGAAATCTCTTCCTCTAGGGTGAATTGGATAGTTGCTGATGTTTAAGCTTTGAAGGTCTCTGATGTCATTCTCTGGCAGACTCACCACTGAGAGTACATCTTGGAAGTATTCAACTCTTCCAGATGTTCTTTTAATGACAGCACAATCCCACTCTGGATCATATTTCCATGCCATGATCTTGTTTTCATCCGCAGAGCTGGGAGTTGTGAGGTGATCTATCAGTTGTATTAGAGTGGACTTTTGCTCAGTTATTTCTCTAACTGCAGTCCCAAGTGGCCATACCTTTCCGGGGATGACTTCCCTTGGCTCTCTAATCAATTTCTCTTTCCCTTTATGCTGATCTTTGGGTTCAACAGTTATGGGTTCAGCAGGGAGTTTGCTTTGTTGTTCATAAGATTGATGTGGAGCTTCAGTTCTGAACTTTACCCCAGTATCTAGTTCAACTTTCATTACATGCTCCATCATCCTTCTTAGTTCTCCCACTGTTCTTCCTTTAAGCTCATGAGGCTTGTAGTTGTGTCCTTGTAACCAGCAAGTCATGTTGTATTTGCTTAGCTTGGCTGTGTCACAGTGTCCCAACTCCTTCTTTATCCTTTGAATTGATTGAAAGGTATTGAAGGCTTCATAGTCACAGTTTGGAATCATGAAGCTGGCAAGTTCAAACTCTTTCAACAAATTCTTCATTTCTGTCATGTTCAGTCTTTCAACCATGTCATAAGGGAAACCATGATTTATGAGTGTCATGAACATGGTTGATTCAGGCCTCTCTTCAAGTATGTCACTTGTAGTCAGAAGATCATCAGCCTTTGAGACTTCTTATAGTTTGTTCGTCTATTCTCAGCCTTCGATTCCTTACTTCAGCAATAATTACTTCATTATCTTCTTCTATACGCGCAGAATTCCAGAAATCACTTATGTGCGATCGATAAATTGTTGGCTCTGCAGATAATGCATAGAAAACCCTTGATCTTCTCAAGTATCTCATAATTTCTTGACATCCTTCCGACACAGGATCGTCAGGATTCAAGAAAGCACATACATTATGCTCTTTTGCAAATCGATGATCCATCTGTTCATAAGAAAAGACTTCATCAGAATCATGTTATTGATATAAGAATACGAACAGTTATGAGATAAAACAAGAATCAACTTGTTCATTCTTGATGATTACAACATGTTTTACCTTAATAGACGATGATTAAGAACTCAGATATACGTTTGCTTAAGGTTTGATTTGATAAATTTTGAATGTTGAGAAAGTGGGAAAAATTTATTGCGAGATTTTCTAGGTCTGAAAAAGTGAGCTGAAAAAGTGCATAATGCATTTGACAAGTCAAATCTCTTTATTTATACCCTCAGACATATTAATTTTCTCGGATGTATTCAGTGGGTCCCACATTGTACTCTTCCGTAGAAATAATATCATATTTAAGTGTAATCGACAACTTACTCTTCCGTAGTATATCTACGGATCAACAACTTCTACTGATTGATTTTTGTTTATCCGCAGTTTACCAATCTACGGATAAACATTAATCTACTAATATTGATTTACACACAGTTGTATGTATGGCCCAACTCCATTGGTTGAACCAATTATTGCTATAGGACCTCGTTGGCTTTGTATACATGACAATTTAGTACAAGGAAACTTAAAATAAATTTCATGTAACCAACTGCTAATGTGATGCTCAGGTTTCAATCTCTTCAACTTGATAAAGATATAGACATTGCTGCTGCTGATATAGATGTTATTTCATGAATACTACTCCCCCTAAATTTGTGATTAATGAAGAACTTAAGCATTTATCATAAATTTCTTTAAGAGGAATAACATAAACACTGAGTGTATGATAATGATCAGATGCACTTAAGATGGGATCATACTACATTGCTAAGCCTCTTCCTGATTAGTTATGTTGTATAGTTGATACTGGAACAAGTTCTGATTGCAAGTATATTGTCCTTATAAATCCATACAAGAGCTCATGTATCAACTAGGCTTGCTGTTTATCATGTTGTATTGGTTTAGCAATAACTGTCATGGACTTCACAGTTGAGTCACAAAGGTGTTGTCCTCCCTTTGTAAGTCAAATCATCATTCTTGCACTCTTGTGACTATGTACTTTAAATTATAATAGCTATCTTGAGATGTGTTTGACATCTCATTGATGCAATGTTTATAAAGCTCATGATACTATACAGTTGATCACTTATGATTCTTTTGAGAGCTTTAGATATGATCATCATCAGGTCACCAGGTCTTTACTCACGTAAAACAGAGGTGCCTTTAACCCAGGTCTTTGTTCACACAAAACAGAGGGATGATGATGAACATGATCTTTTCACCTTTGATACTGAGATTCAGTATGGTGATCATACATCCAGGTCTTTGTTCACACAAAACAGAGGAAGTATGAGTTGCAAAGATAGATAGTATAAAGTCTTTTACATAGTGTGTGCAGATGAATGATTTGATCACATTAGGATAAGACTCACTTTGTTTTCTCAAAAAGAAGTTTCCCACAGACAATTATGATAATATTATGTTATGCAAGCACTAAGATTTGTTTCCACTCAAGTTGAACCTACTCACATATCAAGAAACTTGTTGAGATATATTGATATTTGTTTATGCAGAAATAGGCAAAGCTATAGTTTACTATCATTTCCCATGCATAAGGCATACTGATGTATTATAGCACACAGCATGTTGTTTGTTTGAACTTTATTTAATCTAAGTTAATCATACCTAGAGACTCAATCAGAAAATTAAATCTGACTGAATCAAAGGCTTTAGTGAATAAATCAGCAAGCTGATTTGATGTATCCACTTTGACTAACTTGATCAATCCTTTTTCTGAGCAATCTCTCAGAAAATGATACCTGATCTCTATATGTTTAGTTTTACTATGTTGCACAGGATTAGCAGTTATAAACATAGCAGCTGAATTGTCTATATAGATTGAAGTGTGAAGAAAATTGTAACCATAGTCAAGCAATTGGTTTTGTAACCAAAGCACTTGAGAACACCCGGCTGAAGCAGCAATGTACTCAGCCTCAGCTGTGGATACAGAAACATTTGTTTGTTTCTTGCACTGCCATGACACTAGCCTGGGTCCAATGAATTGACATCCACCGGTTGTTGATTTTCTATTGCTGTTACATCCACCATAATCACTGTCTGAGTATGAGTAGAGTGTAAAGTCTCCATCCTTGGGATACCATAGACCAAGTCCTGGTTTTCCCTTGAGATATCTGAAAATTCTTTTGACAGCATTGAGATGTGACTCCTTTGGATCAGATTGGTACCTAGCACAAACACAAACAGCAAACATAATATCAGGTCTACTGGCAGTTAAGTACATAAGTGAACCTATCATAGATCTAAATAATTTTTGATCAATAGATTTTCCAGAGGGATCAGGTGCAATCTTATCAATTGTTGATGCTGGTGTTTTGCAAGAGGAGACTTCAGCAAAATTGTATTTCTTCAGAATTTGATGTATATATTTTTCTTGATTGATGAAAATTCCATCTGCTTTTTGATGAACTTGAAGGCCAAGGAAGAATGTTAGTTCACCCATTGAGCTCATCTGAAATTCAGATTTCATCAGCTCTTCAAAATTCACACACAATCTCTTATTAGTGGATCCAAATATAATGTCATCAACATATACTTGGACTACTAAGAGATCTTGATGTTCTTGTTTGAGAAAGAGTGTCTGGTCAATTGTTCCTCTTTTGTAGCCATGCTTGAGTAAGAAAGATGATAATGTTTCATACCATTTTCTTGGTGCTTGATGAAGACCATACAAGGCTTTATCTAGTTTGTATACCCTGTGAGGATAATGAGGATCTTCAAATCCTGGGGGTTGAGACACATAAACTTCCTCATCTATTTTTCCATATAGGAAAGCACACTTGACATCCATTTGATACACAGTGAATTTCTTGTATGATGCATATGCCAAGAACACTCTTATTGCCTCAATTCTTGCAACTGGTGCAAAAACTTCATCATAATCTATGCCTTCTTCCTGAGTGTAACCTTGTGCTATTAACCGTGCTTTGTTTCGAACAATAATACCTCTATCATCCAGTTTGTTTTTGTATAGCCATCTAGTTCCAATAGGATGTTGACCTTCAGGTAAGTCAACAAGACACCATACTTTTTGCTTTCTGAACTGTTGAAGCTCTTCTTGCATAGCTTCAATCCAGCTATTGTCTTTTAAAGCAGCTGTAATGTTTGGAGGCACTACTTGAGAAAGAAAACAGTTGAATAGACAAAGGTTGGCTGTACCACTTTGGCTCCTTGTAGTTCTCTTTTCAGGATTGCCAATGATATTGTTAAGTGGATGAGACTTATGAATTCTCATTGAGGGAGTTGACTCAACTGGAATAGATGATTCCAGATTAGTCATTTCCATTGCCTCTGACTGATTCATCTCAATTGGAGAATTCAAGAAGTAATCAAATTGAGTCTCTGGTGATTGAGCTTCAGAAGTATCAGCAGTTGGAATTTGCTCTTCCGCAGGAACTTCTGCGGAAGTATTTTGTTCTTCCGTAGGAGCTGCTCCGGAAACATTTTGTTCTTCCGAAGGAAGTTCTCCGGATACATGTTGATCTTCCGAAAGAATTTCTTCTGATTCATGCTGTTCTTCCGAAGGAGCTTCTCCTGATGCATGCTGTTCTGAAGGAGCTTCTCCTGAAGCATTTTGTTCTTCCGTAGTAGCTTCTACTGATGCATTTTGTGCTTCCGTAGGAGCTTCTACTGATGCATTGTGTTCAGTTCCACATGTAGTATCTGCTTCGGTTGAATTGTTGGCACTTGTAGATGTATGTATCCTTGGGGGATCAGCAGATAAAGGTACTTCAGTCATAATTGGTGGAACAAATGGATAGCATACTTCATCAGAACCTGTATTTGTCAAATAATCATAGTTAAAAGATTTAGACAAGGCATCTATATCAAATAACCATGATGATCCTTTAATTGACTTAACGAATACATTTTCATCAAAAGATACATTAGGTGTCTCTTCCACAATGTTATGCTGTGGAATATACACTCTATATGATTTTGATGTTGAAGAATATCCAACAAAGAAACCATCATATGCTTTTTCTGAAAATTTTCCTAATGACTCTTTGATGTTCAAAACAGTTACTTGACACCCAAACTCTTAGATATCCTATGTAAGGTTTTCTTTTAAATAGGAGTTCATAAGGAGTTTTGTTATGTTCTTTGACAATTAATGTTCTATTTTGAACATTGCATGCAGTATTCACAGCCTCAGCCCAAAAGGTAATAGGCAGTTGTGAATCAGCTAGCATTGTTCTTGCAGCTTCAATGAGAGTTCTGTTTCTTCGTTCAGCAACTCCATTTTGTTGTGGAGTCCTTGGTGCACTGAATTGTCTTGCAATTCCTTTGCTCCTGCAAAAAGAATCAAGTTCAAAGTTAACAAATTCAGTACCATTATCACTCCTGAAAATTTTAACTTTTGTATCAAGTTGATTCTCAATCTTGATGACAAAGTCCATTAATGTTTCTGATGTTTCACTCTTTTGTTTTAAGAAAAAGACCCATGTAAATCTAGTGAAATCATCAACTATCACCAAACAATATTGCCTTTTACCAATGCTCATTACATTGGTTGGACCAAATAGATCCATGTGAAGCAATTTGAGTGGTGTAGTATTAGTATTAATTGTTTTTGGTTTATGTGACACTCTGTGTTGTTTTCCTTTGTAACAAGAAGAGCAATGAGTTGAGCAATGGAACTCTTTATTTGGTAACCCAATGACCAGGTCATGTTTTACCAATTTATTCATATTTTTCATGTTAGAATGAACAAGTCTTCTATGCCATAATTGTGACAAATCTTCTGAAAGTTTAGAAATAAGACAAGTTTCATGTTTTGTGAGAGAAGTGTTGTTCATATCCAACACATAAGTGTTTCCTTTTCTTGCTGCTTTGAGGAGAATCCAATCTTCTGGGACAATAAATCCTGGCTTAAGAATGTAACAGTTAGTGTCATCAAACATTGTAGTGTAATTTTGATCACAGATTTGAGATACACTTAGTAAATTATACTGTAAGTTTTTACAGTAATTTACTTTATCAAACTTAAGTACACCATTTGTTATCATTCCTTCACCAACAATTTTACCTCCCTTTTTATCCCCACCAAATGCCACATAAGAAGCATTTTTATGTTTGAAGTCATGGAGAAGAGAACAGTTTCCTGTCATATGCCTGGAACAACCACTGTCAACATACCACATGTTGTCAGCTCTCCAATATTGTTCCTGCAATCAGAAAAGAAAATCAGTTAGAAGTGACAACCCAAGCCTTAGTGATCTTGGGTTTATCAACAGGATCTAAAACAGTTACTCTTTCAAGAATATTTTTTGAAGTTTCTGTTTCAGATTTGATTGATTCATTCTGATTTAATTTGGATGAGGATGATTCTGCTGAATGGGATGTTGATGAAGTAGATTCATGATTCATATTGTCTGCTTTACTTAGATCAACTTCATTTGTTTGTTTCTTTTGTTTTGATAGTGAACCTTTAAATGTTTCACTATCTTTTGTTTTTGAAAGAGGGATATGAATGCCTTTTTCAAATTTGTCAAAGAATGAATTATCATCCTTTGATTCTTTGTCAGACAAATCCACTCTTTTGTGTGGTGTTTTTGACTGCTGAAAAGTTGATCTTTTCTTCAGTATCTTAACACTTGATGATGATTTGTCCTTTGGTTTTTCCTTTGACTTTTGTTCATGCTTCTTCAGTTTTGCATCCTTTGCTGAATCTGTGGATTGGGAATCTGATTCAGATTTGTCTGATTCTTTCTTCTTTGATCCTTTTATCTTGTTCTTTTTGTTGAAATAACATTCCTGTGTGGAATGATTATTTTTGTTGCAAATAGAGCAATGTTTGTTGAAGTAACAATCAGCAGTCATATGATTGTTCATATTGCAAATAGAACAATAACTGCTGAAGTAACAATCTTCAGTGTTGTGATTTTTCATGTCACACCATTTGCAATACTTTTCTTCTGATTCTTTCTCAGAATCATTCCTTTTGTTTGCTGTTTTTTGTAGTTGCTCTTTCTTCTTTAGCTTTGAATGTGCTTCAGCTTTTTCATTTTTGTGCATATTTCTCTTCCGTAGATCAGCTGCTGAAGTTTTCTTGTTCAGTTGATGATCTGCTGATGCCTTGTTCCTTCCTTTGAATTTTTCTCTATCCTCAGTGATGACAGATTCATCAGTTAATTTCTTGGAGGATTCTTGCATACTTAGTTCTTGAAGACCTTCATTCAATTGAGCTATCCTCTTGCAGATGGTCTTCAGCATGTTTCTTTGTTTAGGAGGATATGGCAGCTTTGTTTCTTCAAGCACTTTTGGAATATGGCCTTTCAATTGACAATTTTTACCAGTGTTTGTTTGATCAACATCATGATCATCAGAATCATCCAAGTCATCACATTTATCATAATCAAATTCTGAATCATTTTGATCTAATGATTCTGATTCAGATGATTCAGTTTCACTCACCTCAGCTTTATCATAAGTTTTAGTTTTTGGTGAATCTTTTCAAATTTGGTGCTAGGCACAAAATGATTTGACAGAGTGTTGTCATTGTTGTAGGTAAGGATGTGTAATTATCATTTATAGGTGGTGCAACCGCATTATAACCCAACCCAGACCTTTTCTTTGATTCAATATGAGAAGATAATAATTTCTCATATTGCTGAGATGATAATTGAAACTTCTGAAGTTTCACTTCAGTTGATGCATGATCAGCCATGGATTTTGTTAAGGAAGTGGTCAAATGCTCAACTTGGGCTTTCAGGCTATAATTTTCTGAAACAAATTTTTCTAAATCCTTTTGTAAAGAATTAATTTTTATTTGATATAGTTTATGTTCTCTAACATGAGATTCATTCAAAATCATTGTTTCTTTTACTTTATCAGCCAACTGTTGAGCATGGACTCTATATCGTTCAACTTCCTCAACACAAGTTGATGAACACAATCTTTCTTTTACCTCTTTTGCCATTGGTGGCACTGTTTGATCCATATGAGCCATCAATGCTTGATTTTCTTCCAAAACTTCCTTCTCATAAAGACTCCAGTCACACGTTCCATCTTGAAGTATGATCAGCCCTGACTCCTTTGAGTTACTTGGTCCTGCTGATTCTTTGGTGGCTGGTGGGGAAGTATTCATCAGTTGAGATTGCTTGTGCAGAGGTCTTTGTGAAGATTGTTGATTTGCTTGAATCTGATGTTGTTGATGCTGCTGATGTTGTCTCATCTCTGGATAAGACTGTTGATTGCATTCTCTTGAGAAGTGTCCATAGAGATTGCATTTGTAGCACCTTACTTTTGATTTGTCAACACCAATCTTTGATGTTCTGCTTGCTGAAGCCAAGTTCTTGTTTCTCCTGAGATATTGCTTAGCTCTATAAGCAATCATGGCCATCTGCCATTGTAGATCCATCTCTTCCACTACATCTGGTGGTAGTTCTTCTAAATCTTGTTGACAGATATTGGCTGATGTTAGAGAGCTTCCCAGGTATGCTTGAAAACTTGAGCTAAAAGCTGCAAAGGCTGCTCTTTGTTCTTCAGAATCCAATATCACAGTTATTGGTTCTGACTGATTTGCTGAAAAGGAAGACTTAGTTGTTGCTGAAGATGTATCTTGTCTATCAGTAGTTCTCCCTTTATTCTTCTGCTGTTTGTCTTGAGATGATTTCCTTGGAGGTTTTGAAGCATAAAAGCTAACTTCCTCCTCATCATCACTCCTAACACAAGAGCTATCACTTTCATTATTTGAGATAAATGCACTTCCAACATTATTTGTTTCTTTGAAGTGATAGGGTGAGACATGAGTTCTCACACTCTTGTTTCTTGATTTTTCATCCATTTCAAGAGCTTCCACTTTTGCAACCAGAGTATCTAAACCAGTTGCTTTCAGATCTATAGTATTCTTGAACATGGACACAGTATGCTTCCAACTTTCTGGCAAAGTGTGGAGCATTTTCTTGTTTAATTCCTCACTAGTATACTTCAACTCTAGAATATTCATTTCAGTGACTAACTGCATGAATCTATGAAGTTGCTGAGGAATTGATTCACCCTCAATATGATGAAAGGTTTCATATTGTGATCTGAGGGTGTCTCTCCTTATGCTTCTTATCTCATCACTCCCTTCGCAGAGAGTGTGAAGAATCTTCCATAAGGAGTGAGCTGTTTTATAGTTCTCACACCTGATTAATATCTCTTCAGGTAAGGCCATACTAAGCAGACTGTATGCTTTTATATCGACTTTAACCTTTTTGACATCATCAGGTGATAGATCTTTTGTGCTGATTGGTTGATTTTTGTCATTATAATCCGGCCCAAGAGTGGGTGGAATATAAGGACCTTCAGTAATGGAAATCCACAAGTCAGAATCAGTATAGTTTACATGATTCCTGAACTTGATTTTCCATGACTTAAAATCTGCTTTTGTTTCCAACTTCGGGGGTTGGTAAGATGAACCACTGAAGTTGCTCATGATGCTTACAGGATCTACTATTCAATTGATTTGAATATAGATTGGTAAACGAAAACAAACACAATTAAACACAACTAACACTGATAGATCAATTGATCTAAATCAATGAGCACTTGGCTCTGATACCACCTGTGAATCCAAGGATCGTCGACAGGAATTATCAGTGAGAATTGATTGCAAGTCAACGTTAGCGGAATTAACGTTGATTTGGTTTAATTGTATTTGAACAACATTCAATGTTAATGAAATATCAAGAACACACGACACAAAACACAATTAAAGATTAATTAATGTTTTATTATAATGTATTGAAGATTACAAAAGAATGAGACAATGAATGCTATGATGTTTGTATATGTTATGATGATCGAATGACTTTTGATGATTGCTGTAATGCTGTTGCTGTTCTCAATCAATCAATCGTCTGTATTCAATCGTCCTTGAATCAAACCTAGGATCCATATTTATAGACAGATGTTTCAGTTATAGGAAACACCGGATCTCTTGGGATTTGATTTGTTTCTGATAAGGAATCAACGGATTTCTCGGGATTCGTATAACCGCCTTGTTGACTTGTTGACTTGTACCACTTGTATAACACGTGTTTGGTCTCCGCAGGAATATTGTCTTCAGTAGGAATTTTGTTCTTCCGTAGATAATATTCTTCCGAAGGTATCTTGTTCTTTTGAAGGTAACTTGTTCTTCTGAAGGTAACTTGTTCTTCCGAAGGTATTGTTCTTCCGAAGGTAACTTGTTCTTCCGAAGGTAACTTGTTCTTCTGAAGGTGGCTTGTTGTTCATCCGCAGATGATCTTCGGATGTATTGTTACTTGTAAGATATACATCTACGGAAGACTAATTTGTTCATCCGTAGATGTTTCTTACACTTGGTCAATTTCAAAATTGATCAAGTATTATGTTTGTACCTGCAACCATACATACATCAACACATATATAAATGGGTTAACCTATATATTTAATGCATACATATTAATGAATTACAAAGGTTCATTACAAATATTGATTCAAGTACTAAGCCTATACAAAATGACTAGATCTACAGATTCTAGACCTAACACATAGTAACATCCGATCCTCTCCCCTCCCTTTACTCCTCACCTTTTCCCTTCCTCTTCCCTTAGCCGATTGTCTTCCTTCTTCCTGCCATGGCTTCTTCCTCTTCATCTGATGGTACCCTTAATCTCAACACCATCCTTCATATGATCACTGTTAAACTCTCCTCCACCAACCATCTTCTATGGAAGAATCAAATGTTACGTCTTTTCTCCTTTCAAAACTTATTATCTCATGTTGATGGCACCTCCTCGCCTCCATCCCCTGTCATTCTCCGGGATGAGAAACCCATCCCCAACCCATTGTTTGAATCCTAGAAACTAGCTGATCAGAAAGCCATCATTCTGTTGCATGCTTCCCTGTCCAAAGAAGCTTTATCCGAAGTGATTGGTCTCCCCACCGCTCGTGACATATGGGCAGCCCTTGATGCCGCCTACAGCATCACGTCGATTGAACGTGTTCAAAACCTTCGTGATCAACTTCGCTTAACCGTCAAAGGTTCATATCATGTGGCCGACTTTGGTCGCAAATTTAAGAATATTTGTGATCAACTATCCGCCATTGGCCATCCGGTTGACGACATAGACAAACTTCAATGGTTTCTATGCGGCCTTGGCCCTACCTTTGAAACATTCTCGACCACGATCCGTAACTCAAAGCCTGCTCTTGCCTTTCGTGATCTGATTGTTCAAGCAGAGAATCATGAGTTATTCCTCCGCTCAATCCACGGAACGGCCACTCCACCGGTTGTGTTTTCTGCAACTTCTTCTGTTACCCCTACTCGAAACCGTGGGGGTCAATCCAACCGAAGTGCCATGTCTTCTTGTCGTGGTCATGGCAGGCGGCCACCTCACTGCCAATTATGTCTCACCCAAGGGCACTATGCCAATGCTTGTCCCTCGCTGGCCACCTTTGCTGCGAAGACAACTACCAATAATGCGGATTTAGCCTCGGCCTTTCATGCTCAGTGTCACGTTACTACATCAAATCCTGACTGTTTTGTTGATTCGGGTGCGACGGATCATATGGCAGCCTCTCTTAATAATGTTCATCATGCCTCACTGGTTGCGGGAGACGTGAAGGTCACCTTTGGTAAAGGTAAAACCCTCCCTGTTTCTCATATTGGTCATACCACTGTTGCTAATAATAATACCACTTCACAATGTTCTTGTGGTGCCTAACCTTCTGAAAAACCTTTTATTTATTAGTAAATTGACCACTGATCACAACTTGGATGTGGTCCTTTCCCATCCGAACTTTTTCATACAGGACAGGACGGCAAAACAAATCCTGGCCTGGGGCAAAAGTGACAACGCTCTCTATCTTTTACAGCCGGATCATCATGCTTTTGCAGCCAAGTCTATCGTATCTTTCAAAGCCTCTTTTTAATTGTGGCATCTTCGCTTGGGCCACGTGGCTTTTGATACTATTTTATCTATAAATAATTCGGTTGTATTTCTGTCACATCTGTTTTACCGAAACCAAGTTTATGTGATTCTTGTGAACAATCTAAGGGCCATCGGTTATCTTTTGATTTGAATAACAACGATCTTTGCAACCGTTGGACCTTGTCCATTGTGACCTTTAGGGACCATGACCTATTTTGTCTCCTGATAACTATAAATATTATGTTGTGTTTATTGATGATCACTCAAGGTTCACTTAGTTCTACCCATTAAGATCTAAATCTGATTTTCAAATAGTTCTTCCCGTGTTTGTGAACATGGTTCAAACGCAATTCTCTAGAAAAATTAAAGTGTTTCAAAGTGATGGCGGTGGTGAATTCATTAATCATGTTGTTCGCGAGTTCTTTAATAATAATGTTATGTTTCATCGCATGTCCTGCCCATACACTCCCCAACAAAATGGGCGCGCTGAGCGAAAACATCGTCACCTCATTGAAACTGGATTAGCTATGCTGTATTGTGGCTGAGTTCCTCCATCATTTTGGGTTGAAGCGTTTAGTTTGGCGGTCTATACCATCAACCGGTTACCCTCCAAAGTTTTGGGTGGAAAATCACCATTTGAGGTCATGTTTCTCCATAAGCCCACATATAATAATTTTCGACCTTTTGCTTATCGGTTCTACCCATACTTACGTGACTACTCGGCTCACAAGTTTTCGTCGCAGAGTCTCCCATGTATTTTCATGGGGTATAGCTCTCAACATAAGGGGTTTAAATGCCTTGACCCTTCCTCTAATTGAGTGTTTATTACTTGACATGCTAGGTTTGACGAAACAAAATTTCCCCTTTGCAGGTACCTCTGATAGCAAGGAATTTACACTGCCCATACACACCTTTGTTGAACCTAGTTTTGTTGCTCATATGCCTCAACCACCACCCACTGTCCCCATGCCCCAACCCAACCCAACACCACCATGTATCCTTTGCTCATCATCTCCTTCGGCTTCTCCCTCACCACCCACTGCCTCACTCGACTTCATTCCGAAACCACAATCTCCTCATCATGGTCCTCATACACCTGAAACCATCACTGTCCCCCATCCCACCCAATCCTATCCCGGCTCCTGTACCCTTGAGTACCCCTCTAACTGTCGATGAGTCTAGTAACAGCCAACCTCCTCCTTCTGCTCATCCCATGATCACCCGATCCAAAGCTGGGATTTTTAAACCCAAGCATCAAGCCAACCTCGTTCATACTCAGCAATCTCCCTTACTTTCGGCGCTCTATGCCAGCTCTGAACCACGTGGTTATAAATCTGCTGCCAAACATATGCATTGGGTTGATGCCATGAACAAAGAGATCAGTGCTCTTCACAACAATAATACATGGACCTTAGTTCCACGTCCAAAGGATCATAATGTAGTGGGTTCGAAGTGGTTGTTCCGAACCAAGTACCACGTCGATGGTTCCATTGATCGCCACAAAGCTCGATTGGTGGCACAAGGCTTTAGTCAAATACCCGGTATGGATTTTTCCCACACTTTTAGTCCTGTTGTAAAAGCCTCTACCGTCCGGGTTGTTCTATCCTTAGCGGTCCTTCACAACGGGACCCTTCACCAACTAGACGTGAACAATGCTTTTTTGCATGGCAGCTTACAAGAAACCATCTATATGGAACAACCACCGGGCTATGCGGATCCCGAATTTTCCAACCATGTTTGTCGACTCAAGAAAGCTCTTTATGGTATCAAACAAGCACCACGGGCTTGGTTCCATCATTTAAGCACATTTTTATTACGATATGGGTTACTTGTAGTCGTGCTGATCCCTCTCTATTTGTGCTCAACCGCGACTCCAAGATTATGTACCTATTAGTCTATGTGGATGATATTATCCTCACGGGTAATAATACAAATGCTCTTCAATCATTTACTTCTACTTTGCACCGTGAGTTTGCTATTAAGGACCTTGGCAACTTAAAATACTTCCTTGGATTAGAGGTTACGATGACTTCAAATGGACTGTTCTTGGGTCAGTCTAAATATGCGCGCAAAATTTTGGATCCCGCTGCTCTTCTGGATTGCAAACTGGTTCCCACTCCTCTTGCTCCCAATGAGTGCTTAACCAAAGCCGGGGAACCATTCGGCGATCCTACTTTCTACATATCCCTCGTTGGAGCCTCCAATACCTCACAATCACTCGCCCTGACATCTCTTATGTTGTGAATCAAGTGAGCCAATTTTTGCAAGCACCCACTCTTACCCACTTCAAATGTGTCAAGCATATTCTTCGATATGTCAAGGGTACTCTGGCGTTCGGCTTGAACTTTTCCAAACCCACTCACACCACGATTATTGGGTACTCGGATGCTGACTGGGCTCGTTGTCTGGGCTCGTTGAACTTTTCCAAACCCACTCACACCACCATTCTTGGAGGCAACCTTGTTTCGTGGAGTGCTAAGAAGCAACCAACTGTGGCTCGCTCGAGTTGTGAGTCTAAATACCGGGCAATGGCTAACACGACTGCTGAAATTGTGTGGCTTACCCATCTTCTTACTGAGCTTCATGCGCTTCCCACGTTACGGCCTACACTTTTGTGTGACAATAAAAGTGCTCTTTTCCTAACCCAGAATCCTGTGTCGCACAAACGGGCTAAACATATAGATCTGGATTATCATTTTGTTCGTGAGCTAGTTACCACCGGCAAACTTCACACTCGTTTTGCTCCTACCAAGCTACAGGTGGCAGACATCTTTACCAAAAGTCTACCTTGCAAGCAATTTGAGTTCTTCCGTGACATGCTTCGGCTTGGCCGTCCACCGTTGCGCTTGAGGGGGGATGTTAGACCTACTTAGCAATTTATCTTTTTATATGTACTGGTTTTGTAGTTTCTCTATTCTTCTTGTATGTATGTGTATATGTGTTTTCTATTTATTGATCATCCCATCATTGTGGGAGTTATTCCAAAATCATAATATTCATAGAAACAACATCGATGAAGCATGTTTGTTGTTTTCAGAGTAAAATAAAGTTCAACATGATACATCTTTTTGCTTCAACCATGTTTGGAAAAATAAGTTTTGCTGTGATTTATTCAATATGAAGTTGCTGCATATTTATTTTGTATTCATGGACAAATAAGTTTAATTTTTTTGCATGTTATAGTAATCTATAATGTAAGAAGTAAAAATTAATTAACAAGAAAGATAACCTATGAAACCATGAACAAAGAAAAAGCAATTGTTAGAGATCGGTCATTCTTATCAATAGAAAATCCAAGTCTTCTTTATTTTATTACAAGCCTCCCCACGTCTTCAGAATGCTTTCATATGTAGTTATTTAGGCAATATAATCACTACGGATAAATATAATTAACTTTGCTTTCAATTTTCATGTGCACTTTGATGAATTTTAATATACATGATTTTAATGTTGGTTAGATCAAGACAAGAGGATTACTGATTAAGAGATCAAGTTGGTGGATAATCTTATAATCAGGCTGCATTGGTGAGTACCGATTAGTTTGGATTTAATCTTTTTCGCCTTGAGTATTTGGTATGTTTTAAACATACTTTATCTGTTTTTGATTATGATTAGATCAAAAGGTTGTATGATTTTGTGGATGTGGAAGCTAAAAGTACCCAAGGAGGCGGAGATTTCAAGCCTCCACACATCTTTGAAAACAGAATGCTATTCAGGTCATTACTGTTGGACCTTATATTCCCAAGACACATACAAGATTGATGTGGTTAGTACGTTATTATCCAAGTCGGGTCATACCCAATAACAAGCTATACAAACACCAATAAATGTTTGTCTGTTGATGAGATCAAACAAATAAACATTGACACCAATTTAGAAAATGGGTTTTCTAAAACATTGCTTTGTAATAGAACAACATTATATGGATAGTTTGTTCATGCGATTTTATTTTTTTCATTATTTAAGTTGGTGAAATAATAACAAATAAAAGTGTGTTAATGATATAAAATTAAAATAGGTTTTAATTTTATAAATTAAGGGTGAAAGAGTACAAATTATAAAAGTTTCAAAATGGGGGGAAATCCCTTTTGGAACAAATTTTCGGCAACCCAAAGGTGGGGGTCTTCAAGAGTCTTTTAGTCTTGGTTCTTTCAAGATTTTACACACTCTTGCACTCTTCCATCTGTCCTCTCTAAAAAGCACACTTTCTCTTACACACACAACCAATAGAACCTCCAAAACAAAGCTGATTTTCGGACAAAGAAGCTGAAAAAAGGGGCTGTAATTTTCGGGTTTTTGGAGGAGCTAAAGAAGAGTTATCTTTGGTGTTGCATCCAAAAAGCATGGTGTTTGAAGGGCTTGTGGATATCACTACTTGAGGCCTCCTCCTTTGAAGGCTAGACACATTCAAGAACATCATCATATACCTCTTTTCATCCACAACTTTTGCACAAGAAAGGTTGTTTTCTATTAACACCCTATGGTTGGTTTTGTGTTGTTTGATAGCATATTATTTCACATACATTTGATCCTAATTCTTGGGTTTTGTTTGTAGTTTAATATGGCAAAATATTTCAGATTATAAACCATATATTAAACTCATTTTTCCGCTGCGTTTTCATAGTTTAAATGGTTAAACTAGCTTGTTTTACATGTGACAAAACCCAACAATGGCATCTAGAGCCGGTTATGTGGAATATGTGCTTCAAAAGGTCTTGAAAAATTAGTATTCATGGACTTTTTCAACCCATTAGGGGCTGCTTTGTTGTGGATTTATGAATCCCTTATATTTCAAGGTTTAATCTTGCATGCTTTGGTTTAAACCTTGAAAGATTTACTTCAAATGGTTGATTGTGTTGTTTGGACAACCTTAAAGTTTTAGTTTATGTTGGCTGAAACTTTAGGGCTGAAATAAGGGGTTCTTTGTTGTTCTTGGATGTTGAATGTGTTTCATATTATGGTGCATAACATAGCCTTGGCCTTATGTGTTTGGTTTTGGTTGATTGTGTTTTGTCATGTTGGTTTGTTTCTTGAAAGGGTTGTAATTTGTGTTTTGTATCTTGGGTTGTAATTTATTTATTCATTTGGTTATGTAATAAATAGATTAGGTGCATTTCTTTTATTAGAAAAATTGTATTAGGATATGATTTTTGTAAAAGAAGATGCACAAGATGAAGACTCAAAGAAGGACACAAATGACTTGGACACTTGAAGCATTTGGATGTAGATTCAAGTGGGAGTTCATGGACACATTTTGATGTGTCATCTTCACCCTTAGGAAAGACCTTATGACAACACTTGTGATGGCAAACAAGTGTGGTCAACTTAGTGGCTATGGTTATGCACCCATGTTTGTGTGTTTATGCTTGTTTGAATGTTTGTTGTTTGATTGTTTGGTTGTTATTTGGTTATGCATTACAAACCCATTAACAAACTTAACAAGCTGAAATTTTGATGGTTCTTTATGATTAAGTGGTTAATAAAAGGTTATTAAAAGGATTAATGTTTTTAATTAAAGAGGTTTTTTATTAAAAAAATGAACCATATGGTACCTTGTATTTGAAAGCATGCAAATATAAGGTACATAGAGTTTTCTAAACTAAGATTATGAAAACTCAAATTTCTTTTATAAACAAGTTTAACACCGTCCTTTTGCACAACACTTGAGTCATTTGGAAACTCTTATCCTGTCCACTCGCAATGCTTTTCACAGTGAAGAATAAGAGAAATCATAGCTTTCTGACATGCGGGATAAAGGTCACCTAACCATTTTGAGGGAACTTGTGACTTGAGGTGGGAATACCATATTTGTGGGATAAAGGTCACCTAACCACTTATGTTGGAAAACTCACATGTGTGTGCAAGTAGGGTAACGTGATTTGCAAACCATGTTAAATGGATCACCTACAATATGGTTTACAAAGGTGTTGATGGGATAAACATGCCGACTATACATATGATGTTTTAAAGTCGATCCCATACCCTAGAAGTTGTAAAGGGTTGGAATTGTCAAAACGTTGACTACCTTGTTAATTTAAATAATGGGATAAAAGTCACCTAACCACTATTTAAATGTAACGTTGGATTCTAGATTTAAAATTGTTTAAGACACTTAAAAGGGGTTTTAATTATTAAAATATGAACAATATCAAAATTACTAAAATTGAACTTTGTTATATTTTGTAGATGGCCACCAACAATAATGATAACAATAAAATCCCGACCGCTCACTCACTATCACTAAGAACCATTCTCCAAAAGGAGCGTCTAAACCATAACAACTTTATTGATTGGTTTTGAAACTTGAGAATTGTTCTCAAGCAAGAGAAACGATCATACATATTAGACAATCCGATTCCCGATCAACCTACTGAGGATGATGACGAGGCCTTTAATAATTGGGTGAAATACATTGAGGACTCGGTCCAAGTGTCTTGCCTCATGTTGGCAAGTATGACTCCAGATCTAAATAAGGAGTATGAACATCATGGAGCATACGACATGATAACCCAGTTGAAGGAAACGTTTCAACAACAAGCATGGGTTGAGCGCTTCGAAACGGTCCGAGCACTCCATGCGTGTCGTATGGATGACACCCAATCTGTTTCATCTTATGTACTTAAGATGAAAAGCCACATTGACCGCCTCGAAAGGCTGAATTGTCCCGTCTCAAAAGAGTTGGCTATGGATTTGATCCTCAACTCTTTGTCAAAAAGGTTTGACAACTTTGTCATGAACTATAACATGAACGGATGGGACAAGAACATAAGTGAGCTTCACTCTATGCTCAAAACTGCCGAGGGGGCCATGGGTAAAAAGGTTTTAACCGTTCTCACAATTAATGAAGGCGGGAACAAGAAGAGGCCTCACCCCGCACCCAAGGCAAGTGTTGCCAAGGGTAAAGGGCACATTAGGGGAAAGGGAAAGGGAGTAGTAAGAGCGCCACCACCAAAACCAGCGGAGAAGAAGCAAAAGGTTGCTTCAAATGACCCATGCTTTAAGTGTGGGGAGATTGGACATTGGGCAAGAAATTGCCCAGTCCATCTCAAAGAGTTGCAAGCAAAGAGGGATGCCGGGCAAACCTCAGGTACAATTTTCATGATCCATATTAATCTAAATTTAATATCCTCTAACACATGGGTATTGGATACCGGATGTGGAACTCATATTTGCAACTTATTGTAGGGGTTCAAAAGAAGTAAGGACTTCAAGAAAGGGGATGTAAGCCTCTACATGGGGAATGGGGCAAAGGTTCAAGTTGAAGGCCGAGGGGACTACATCTTGAAGCTTCCAAATGGTTTGGAAGCAATTTTGAACAATATTTTGTATGCTCCTAGTTTGACTAGGAAAATTATTTATGTTGCCCAATTAAGACAATATGGTTATGTTTTGTCATTTATTGAGAATGAAATTTATGTTTCTTTAAATGGCACATTTTATTTTAAAGATATTCCTGTTAATGGTATTTATGAATTGGTTCATGAAAACATATTATATGATAGCTCATTGTACCAAACCACAACTAAGAAACTCAAATTGGATTTGAGTGATACCTATCTTTGGCATTACCGTCTTGGTCATATAAACAAGAAGCGCATACAAACACTTCAAAAGAACGGTCATTTAAAAGCAAATGAATATGATTCATTCGATGTATGTGAATCTTGTTTACAAGGTAAAATGACTAAGGCACCTTTTAGTGGCAAATCTGAAAGGGCAAAAGATTTATTAGGCATCATACATTCGGATGTATGTGGTCCTTTTAAACCAATGACTAGGTACCATGAAAGATACTTCATTACCTTTACTGATGACTATAATTGATACGGTTATGTGTACTTGTTAAGACACAAAGATGAAGCTTTTGAAATGTTCAAAATCTTCCAAAATGAAGTAGAAAATCAACTCAACAAGAAAAAAAAATTCTTCGCACCGATAGAGGAGGTGAATACCTAAGTGATGCTTTCATAGATCATCATAGAAGTTGTGGTATTGTCTCACAACTATCTCCACCTGGAACCCCACAACATAATGGCATGTCCGAGAGGAGAAATCGAACTCTGTTAGATATGGTTCGATCTATGATGGCTAGAAGCTCACTGCCTCTATCATTTTGGGGTTTCGCTTTGCTCTATACGGCCCGTATTTTGAATATGGCCCCAACCAAGAAAGTGGAAATGATACCTTTTGAAATATGACATGGAAGGGTTCCACCACTGTCATATTTAAAGGTATGGGGTTGTGAGGCTTATGTTAAGACTCCTACCTCAAACAAGCTAGAAAGCTGTTCCACTAAGTGTATCTTCATTGGATATCCTAGAGATTCTATGGGATATTATTTATATGATCCATTTGAACAAAAGGAGTTTGTTGCCAAGAAGGTTGAGTTCTTAGAAGCTAAGTTCCTTACGGAAGGAACTAGCAGTAGAATTGTGGATCTTGAGGAGGATCAAGAACCACAAACCGATACATGTTTGGTTGACACTAGCACTCATCATGAGGATGTTGAGAATGATCAAGTGGTTGATCAATATACACAGAACGTTCGCAGATCTGGTAGAATTAGTAATCCACCTGAAAGATATGGATTTTTCGTAGATGGATGCTATGTGGTAGATTCCGATGAACCAACCACCTACCATGATGCAATGTCCAATTTGGATTGTGACAAATGGCTTGAAGCCATGAACGTTGAGATGCAATCCATGTATGACAACCAAGTGTGGGACTTGATTGAAGCACCTCTTAACTCCAAGATAGTTGGAAGTAAGTGGGTTTTCAAGAAGAAAACCGATATGCATGGAAACTTGGATACTTATAAAGCTAGACTTGTAGCAAAAGGTTTTACTCAAACTCAAGGGGTTGATTATGATGAGACCTTCTCACTAGTTGCAATGCTAAAGTCTATTAGGATATTATTTGCCATAGCTGCTCATTATGATTATGAGATTTGGCAAATGGATGTCAAAACTGCTTTTCTAAATGGATATCTTGAGGAAGATGTCTATATGGTTCAGCCTGAAGGTTTTGTCAACTCAAAACATCCTAACAAAGTATGCAAGTTAAAGAAATCAATCTATGGATTGAAGCAAGCATCAAGAAGTTGGAATCACTGTTTTGATGAAGAGATAACCAAATTTGGGTTCATCAAAAATGCTGATGAAGCATGTGTATATAAGAAGACTAGTGGGAGCATCACCATTTTCTTAGTATTGTATGTCGATGACATCCTACTATTTGGAAATGACATTCCAACCATGGAAGGTGTAAAAGCCTGGTTTGGAAGTTGTTTCTCCATTAAGTATCTTGGTGAAGCCTCCTATATTTTAGGAATAGAGATCTATAGGGATAGATCAAGGCGGTTGATAGGTTTGAATCAAAGTGCATACATTGATAAGATCTTGAAAAGGTTCAAGATGGAAAACTCTAAGAAAGGTACCGTACAAATTCAAAGAGGAACGATATTGAGTAAGACTCAATGTCCAAGCTCAAAGGATGAGCAAGACAAAATGAAGGGAATCCCGTATGCGTCTGCTATAGGATCCATCATGTATGCAATGATATGCACTAGACCGGACGTGTCATGCGCTTTGAGCATGACAAGCCGATACCAACAAAACCCTGGAAGCAGTCATTGGATGGCTGTTAAGAACATACTTAAGTACCTAAGGAGGACCATAGATATGTTCCTAATCTATGGATCTGGTGAGGAGAAACTCGTAGTAAAGGGTTACACGGATGCGAGTTTCCAAACTGATCGGGATGATTCACGATCACAATCGGGGTACATTTTCATCTTGAATGGAGGAGCAATCTCTTGGAAGAGCTCTAAGGAAGATGTAGTGGCATTATCAACTACAAGTCAGAATACATTGCCGCTTCATTAGCAGCTCAAGAAGCTGCATGGTTAAAGAAGTTCATTGCCGATCTAGGGGTGGTCCCTTCCATTCAGGACCCCCTAGAAATTCTTTGTGATAACGAGGGTGCGATTGCTCAAATCAAGGTACCTCGTGCACATCAAAAGACTAGGCACATTGAACGACGATTCAACTACATAAGGGATGAAGTTGAAAAGGGGAAGATATGTATTCGCAAAGTTCACACGGATCAAAACATTGCGGATCCACTCACGAAGCTTCTTGAAAGGAGAAGCATGAAAGTCATGCTTGTGCCATGGGGCTTCAATATTCTAGTGACTGAATTTGAACTTTAATTTCTATAATGAGATATTGTAACCCTTTATTACTTGAATAAATTATTCGGTTATAATAATTCAACTAATATTCCTATTTTGCATGTTTAAATCCATGAGTAAATTATTTACTCAAAATGTCCGTAGTTGTTCATGCATGTGGGAACAAGTATGAAGGTAATGCTATTATGAACTTGGATCAGTAGATATTCATATGGATGAATATAGAGCAAAAGGTTGCTGCCAAAGTTCATAGATATTTGTGGGATGCAAATATTGGACTGACCTGCACCTCAAAAATTACTACATCGAATCTTCCTAATTGATCATAAGTAATTTTGAGTAAAGGCGAACATCGTTTGGTATCCTCTGACCTGAGATACATATTGGGTCTTGATATTTACCAAATATAATACTTTGACTTAGCTCTTCGTTGTTCTGAAACATGGCAGTACATAAGTCTGAGTTTAGGTATGATATAAGTTAATTGTGAGAGACGTATGTTGTCAAGATGGGATTTGTCCCTCTTATTCGTTGAGAGTATGATGTCTAAGGCCTGATAAAGTTAAATCAATGGAGAATGATCACTCTGTGTCTCTAGGATTTGACATGACATCTGTGACAAAAGGATAAATGATTGATTCACCTAAATCATTTCAAGTATGGTACTTGAAGGAGATGATGTTATTGAATGGCACTTAGTCATATGTATTAAGGGTAGTAAACCGTTGTTAGGTGGTATTTACTGCATGCTTTAATCTTCTATGAATCTTGTGCAAGTGGCAGATTGATGGACCTTATATGCCCAAGACACATACAAGATTGATATGGTTATTACGTTATGATCCAAGTCAGGTCATACCCAATAACAAGCTATACAAACACCAATAAATGTTTGTTTGTTGATGAGATCATACAAATAAACATTGACACAAATTTAGAAAATGGGTTTTCTAAAACATTGCTTTGTAATAGAACAACATTATATGGATAGTTTGTTCATGAGATTTTATTTGTTTCATTATTTAAGTTGGTTAAATAATAACAAATAAAAGTGTGTTAATGATATAAAATTAAAATAGGTTTTAATTTTATAAATTAAGGGTGAAAGAGTACAAATTATAAAAGTTTCAAAATGGGGGGAAAACCTTTTTTGGAACAAATTTTCGGCAGCCCAAAGGTGGGGGTCTTCAAGAGTCTTTTAGTCTTGGTTCTTTCAAGATTTTAGACACTCTTGCACTCTTCCATCTCTCCTCTCTAAAAGGCACACTTTCTCTTACACACACAACCAATAGAACCTCCAAAACAAGGCTGATTTTCAGACTAAGAAGCTGAAAAAAAGGGGCTGTAATTTTCGGGTTTTTGGAGGAGCTAAAGAAGAGTTATCTTTGGTGTTGCATCCTAACAAGCAAGGTGTTTGAAGGGCTTGTGGGTATCACTACTTGAGGCCTCCTCCTTTGAAGGCTAGACACATTCAAGAACATTATCATCTACCTCTTTTCATACACAACTTTTGCACAAGAAAGGTTGTTTTCTATTAACACCCTATGGTTGGTTTTGTGTTGTTTGATAGCATATTATTTCACATACCTTTGATCTTAATTCTTGGGTTTTGTTTGTAGTTTAATATGGCAAAATATTTCAGATTATAAACCTTATATTAAACTCATTTTTTCGCTGCGTTTTCATAGTTTAAATAGTTAAACTAGCTTGTTTTACATGTGACAAAACCCAACAATTACAATGATTCATTCGGTTGGTGTCAAATGGATAAGTTGTCTTTGTGTTTGAATTTGGAACAATATATTAATAAAGTTAACTTTTATGTATTGTGTGTGAACATATAAGAAAGTCAATAATCAAACGCTGCTTGCAGGTGAATTATAACATTATACATATATTAAGAAGAGAGTTTAGACATTATGTTATATTGGACTATAACTAGCATTATATTAGGGATTATTTGGTTATTTCAGACTTATTTAGTCTCCGTCAAGTATACTGCACATGCACCCACACTGAATGTTTCACTTTTGAAGATTAAAGCTAGTGGCTACTCATTTGTACAAAGACAAACATTTACTGTTCCTTTAGACTTCTTGATTGCAATGACCAAATGCTCTAATACTCTAACAGCCTATGGACGTGAATTTCTCAGTAAATGCATTCAACCGCATCATAGTTTCCCCGGCAACGCGCGATAAAGCCAACTAGTTAATAGACATTTTTTTGTTATTTTAAGTTTAATTGTTTTCATATGAACCTACAGGAAGCAATTGTAAGGTACACACAATTATTTTTGAAAGCCATACTAATTAAGTACATGAACTTTGTTGTAGATTCATTTTAATTTGTCAGTTTTAACACCAGAATTGTTACAATAAGCTACCAAACCAAACAAATATCTTAGTTAGGTCATCACATCTTGAACACGCCCTGGTAAAAAGATCTGTTAAATCTAAATGGCAAACCTTTATAGATAAATGTGATTTCTAGTTATCATATCTAGCTATATGTAACTTAATTCACCCACGGTGTTTCACAGTGATATGTTGTTAACTTATTGTTTGCCCACAGCCTACATGCCTTTTTTAATTGCATAATTAATAGAGTGATCTTACTGCAGAGGCATATTCCACCAGAACTATGGTGTCCATGTGATAGTGTGCCGGTGAGTCAGCCTTATGCTTCATACTAAGTCTTATTTCCAACGTAAAGACTCAGACATCTAGAAAGTTAAGAAAATTTGTAAATACTCAATTTCCGAGTATTAGATATACTTAATGTTCTTTATTTTAGTGACTTCTCATATATACATTCTTTATGTTCTTGTATGTTACTTGTGTATGTATATAGTAGTTTTCTCCTACCTTTTGGTAGACAGAATTGACCATTAGTTTATACGGTACCAGAGCCTTTCTTCTTGGCCCTTCCCTTCCCCTTCCCTCTCGTCCATCCCTCCCTCATCCTCTGCATGCCATGGCTTCATCATATTCTCTTGATTCTTCCATCCCTATGAACCAAATTATGCACATGATCACCAACAAGTTAACCTCATCAAACTACTTAATATGGAGAAACCAACTTATGGTTGTCCTAGTGTTTCAGAACCTGATATCTCACGTCGATGGCTCATCCATTGTCCTTGCTGCCGAGGTTATTATCTCTTAGAAATTGATCCCAAACCTAGAATATTTGGCCAGGGTGTCTGCCGATCAACAAGCCATTATCATTCTTTAAGCTTCTCTTACCGAAGAAACAACTACTGAAGTTGTCGGGTTATCCACTGCTCGTGAGATCTTGGTTGCACTTGTAACGACATACAACAACTCATCAACCGAATGCATTCAAAATCAACGTGATCAATTATGTATGTTATCAAAGGATACTCAATCTGTTTCTAATTTTGGTCGACGCTTTAAAGTGATCAATTAACCCTACTTGTGATCAGATTATGGCTATTGGCTATCCCGTTGTTGAAGCGGACAAAATCCATTGGTTCTTACGCGGCCTTGGGCCTTCCATTAAGAATTTTCCACCTCTATTAGGACCTCTAGATCTATAGAAACTTTTTGTGATCTGGTTATTCACGCTGAAAGTCATGAAATGTTCATTAGCTCACTACAAGGAACAACCACTCCTATTGTGGCTTTCAATGCCCAAACTGGCAGGTACAGTCTTGCCACTTGTGGTCGTGGTGGCCGATTTCCTCATATGGGCAGGGGTCATGGCCGTCAACCCCCACACTATCAACTATGTCGTATCGATGGTCACTATAAGCTAATGTCTGCCCACAACTTGCCTCGTATGCTCAGAATGCTCCTACTACTAGTTCTGACTTGGCCAAAACGTTTAATGCTCAGTTTCATGTCACCATATCGGGACCCGACTGGTTTGTTGACTTGGGTGTATCCGATCATATGACTTTATCCACCGCCAATATCTTCAATCCTAAACCTTTTTTGTGAGATACCAAGGTTACTTTTGGAAATGGTATTGTTCTTCCTATTTCTCATACGGGTCACTCCACCATTTCTAATAGCATTCATTTAGATGATATTCTTGTTGTTCTAGACATCACTAAAAACTTATTATTTGTCAATAAATTAACAATTGACAACCATGTGGATGTATTATTTTCACAACCTTATTTTTATATCCAAGACCAGTTAATGAAGGAGTTCCTAGCCTAAGGAAAATGTGAGCAAGGTTTATACATTCTCCATAGTAATTCAACACCTTGTGTGGCATCTTCACGTACCAAGCCTCATGGTTCTTTTAAACTTTGGCCTTCCTGTTTGGGACATGTCTAGTTTGATATTGTTTCACTTTTGAATAAATTGGGATATTTATCTATTTCTTCCATCTTACCAAAACCAACTATATGCTCCCCATGTCAATTTGCAAAAGCACATCGATTGTCATTTGAATTAAAAGAAAACCGGGCTTTATACCCATTGGATTTGATTCATTAAGATTTGTGGGGACCCTCCCCGATACTTTTAATTGAAAACTGTCGTTATTATGTTATTTTGTGGATAATTTTTCTCATTTCAGTGGTTTTATCCAAAAAAAAAGCTGGGTTTTATGACATGTTTATGCTCCGTATAAAGTTTGTTCAAACACTATGTTCTAGAAAGATAAAAATATTTCTAAATGATGGTGGGACCGAGTTTGTAAACCACAATGTTACAAAACTTGAAGAAAATGGCACATTTCACTAATTATCATGCGTGTACATACCTCAACAGATTGGTCGGGTAGAACACGAACATCAACATCTCCAAATGTGACCCCACCAAAATACAGTCCAACACATCCTTGTAGTCTTTGTGATGATGATTCATCTAACTCAAACTTAAATACTCAAGCCCACTCCCAGCCCTATTCTCCCACCACAAACAATTTTGGGTCCATGAATTCCCCTACCCAACCCACAACCACACCTCACTCCTTATCTTAGCCCACAACCAAAGCATCACTTAACTTTGTTGGGCCCATGGCAATCTCGGCCCAATCTTCTACCACCATTTGACCGACCAATATTAAGGTTCAATCTACCACCTCTTCTGTATCTGTAGATCCTCACTTGCCCCCATCACCCGATCTCCCAATGATTACTTGTTCCAAAAATGGGATTTTTTTAGCCTAGGTACAAGGCTGATTTAGCTTACACTCACATTTAAGGAATATTTTTGGATCTTTACTCCACCAACAATCCAAAAGGAGTTGAAACCGCTATTAAAAATCCAAAGTGGGGTGGAAGCAATGAATACAGAATTTGAGGCCTTTTATAAGAATAATACTTGGTTTCTGGTCCTCGGACCAAAAGATCACAATCAGGTGCCCGACATTGATTTTTTCCACATATTTAGCCCTGTGGTTAAAGCTTCCACCATTCGTACGGTGCTTTCTGGTTGTCATAAACAACTGGAAACTACATCAACTCAATGTAAGTAATGCTCTCCTTCATGGACAGCTAAATGAAGTTGTAAATATGGAGCAACCCCCTAGTTTTGTTGATCCTAAATTTCCTTCACATATATGATGTCTCAACAAAACCCTATATGGACTCAAGGAAGCCCCTCGAGCTTAGTTTCACCGGCTAAGCCTTTCTTATCCCGAAGGGTTTGTGTGTAGTAGAGCCAACATGTCTTTGTTTTTTTAAACAAGACAAGTACGTTATGTATCTCCTTGTCTATGTTGATGACTTAATTCTAACCGGCAACCAGGAAACCATGATGTCATCTTTCATCTCTTGCCAACACAATAACTTTTCTATCAAAGACCTTGGCAAACATAACTATTTTCTTCGGTTAGAAGTTGCATATACAAAAGATGGGTTGTTTCTCAGATCAAGCTGCACTTCTTGAGTGCAAACCTACTCATACTCCCCTAGCTTCAAATGAAGTCTTCACCACCAATGGTGAACCCTATAATGATCTGAATCGATATCGGTCCTTGTTGGAGCCCTTCAATATTTAACCATTACTCAGTCTAAAATCTCTTATGTTGTAAACGAGGTGAGTCAATTTCCATACTCCAACGGTCACCCATTACGAGTATGTTAGAGGATCTTTCGGTACATCAAAGGAAACACGACCTTTGGTCTTTCCTATAGTCACCCATCACACATCAACATTATTGGTTACCCTGATGATGACTAGGCTTGTTGTATTAAAACTAGAAGGTCCACCTAATGGTTACTCTATCTTTCTCGATGGTAATTTTATCTCATGGAGTGCCATGAAGTAACCAACCATATCTTGTTCTAGCTGTGAATTTGAATATCGAGGAATGGATGTGGCTAAAATCATCTGGATCATTCACTTGCTTCAAGAACTTCACGCCTTACCTCCGGACAGGCCGACTCTCTTGTGTGATAACCAAAGTGCTTTGTTCTAAACATAAAACCAAGTCTATCATAAAGGAGCCAAACACATCAATCTTGAATATCATTTCATCCGCGAGCTTGTCTCATCCGACAAACTTTACACTCGATTTGTACCGACCAAGCTTCAGGTGGCTGATATTTTCATAAAATTCTTCTTAATCTTCAACAATATAAGGTTTTGATGAAATTGTTTTCACTTTCCATTCTTGAATTGGTTTAATCAGTTTCTTGAATGTGTTTTGTGTTGAAAATGAATTGTCATCATTGACATGTAAGATTTTTTAATGGTATTATCTTTTTGCAAATTTGTGTTCTTTTGAATGTTTCTGTTGTCAGTAAATGTGTTTGACTGACTTAAACTTTTAAATTTAGCATTTATAAAGAATTGTTTTCTATTATTTACAATGTGAAATCTTTGTTTACTTGTCAAAGAACGTTAATGATGAAAAGTTCTAGCCATGTGATTTGGCTTTCCATACACATAACAACGTTTATTATGATAAGCATTTTGTGCTCGAGTCAATTTTTCAAACTGTTGATGATAACATTCACTATTATCATAGAATCTGGCTTTAGTATTTCTTTGGCCTATAGATTCTTTAACTGTCTCACGTTTTCCTTTTCATTATGATATACTTCAGATAAAAACAAGGCTTTAAATGTTCCTTTATCCTTGTATATTGAATGTACTGGAGGAGGACCAGTTTCTTTTGTATCTGATCTACACATAACTTGTTTCACATGGTTAGCAATAATAGAAGACTTATTTTTAAAGAAACTTGCATTTGTTTATTTAAAAATATAATCTTCTTTGTCAATGTTGCCTTTGAAAACAAATCTATTCTTGATATCACTTTTCAAGTCAGATAAAGATGGTGATTTCTTTTCTTTACATTTGTCTTGAAGTCTATTTTGGATTTTAATTTCTTTTCTTTGTTTGACATTATTGAACAATCATTTGAAACATTCAAAACATCCAACTTTTCATTAATCAAAGATGCTGAATTGCATAGAGATTTGTCATTATAAATTTTATTATTTTTAAATCTATTTCATCATCACCATTCCAATCTTCAACCAACTCTTCCTTCTTCACACTTTCTGCAAAAGAATTATCATGATTAATTTCAAGTTCAGTTTTTCTGATAGGATCAACAGTCAATGGAATACTGACTCAAGGTGTTAAGTCAGACTTTAGTTGAAAACCTAAACCATAGTTCTCTTCATCACAAATGTTAATTGATGAAGGCAAAGAGGTATAATCATGATTAAACGATGGTGCAATGTTAGAGTAACCAACTCCTCCTTTACCACAACTGATTTTCTGTGTCATTTGAGACTTGATTATACCTTCAACCATAGTTGAAGATAATTCAAACTTTTCAACAATTAGTTTTGAAGATAAGAATTCACTGTTTAATTTGTTAATTTCCAAAGAAAGTTCATTATTACGATTTGTCAAATCCTTTATGTTACAATCTTTATCATAAATATTTAATTTTGAGTGATAAATATATTTATTTAGTCCATCTATATTTTCTTTGAAAACTTTCTCATTGGTTTTATATTTACGTGCTTGATATTGAAGATTTTCAACTTCCAAAATCAAACGTTAATTGTGAACTTTATATCTTTGAACCTTTTCAATAAAATCATTAAAACAAAGATTAAAATATACCTCATATGTTTCAGCTTTCTTCTCTGCCTCTTCATGGATCACATTTACCATGAAGGACTCTTTATTGGTCTTGACTGCTTCATATGTCGGAGTAATCTCAACAACATTGTCTTGAATATCACAAGCAGTAGCTGGAGTGGTCTAAAACAACTTTGATCACTTCTTCTTTTACAGCTAGAGTTGACTTAACAACATTGACGTTTTCTTCCTTTTTTACTGGAGTAAACTCAACAGCTTTTCGTTCAATCATAGTCTTTCGAGCTGGAGTAATCTCAACATCTATCTTTTCAAATTTTGGCACTTTTTCAGTAATTACTTCTTCCCCCTCTCTATCATTATCATCCCCCTTCTCAACCACTGATTCTTCTTCTTTAGCAAAAACTCCACTGATCATATCTTCATAAACAAACTCAGCAAACAGATTTTCTTCAACGTTTTCTTCATCTGTCTGTATCTCTGCCAACAGAGTAATGGACAACTTAATATCCAAAGCTTCCATTTAGTCTGACCAATCATAGTCCTCAATTGTTTGAGACACAAGAGCTTTGGTCTTTGATGAACTAGCTTGATCGTTCTTTGTTTCAACCTCCACAGTTACCATCCTTTTACCATAATAACTTTGATTAGTCCTGGCTTCAGTACACTCTCTTGCAAAATGACCTGGTTTGTCACAGTTATAACACCTTAGACTTGACTTGTCAAAACCTATCTTGCTAGAGTTGTTTAAACCAAAAACTTATCTTCCTGTTCTTCAAGCAAAATTCTTCGCTCTATACACCACCATAGCCATATGATATTTTATATCATTGTCTTCGACATCATTGGGATTAACTTTTTGCAAGTCATCAATCAAGATGTTAGGTGGATAGATTCTTGCAACAGAAAAGGCTTCATAACTGTTCATGAATGATGTAAAAATAGCCATATGCTCTTCGGCGATCTGAATGGTTTGCTTGTTGGGTAGAGAGTTTACAACAAAAGCTTGTTGTATTGATTGTGTGGTTTGGATTGGTGAGTAGGCTTGAGATTAAGATTGGGCTTTAGTTTGGACATAAAGATTTTGGTGAGTAATTGAGTACTGAGGCAGAGATTGAGGCACTGCTTGATCTTTCATATTTGAGTGAGCAGAAGATGATGATTGTTGTATCTAGCAAAGCTAAGAGTAGCTGACATAGTAATTTGGGTTACTTGCGATTTTAGCATACAAAGCTGATGCTTCAGCTCTCATAGTATTGATGTAATTTTCAGCCTTTTGCTTATCATCCATGTCATAGGATTTGATTGTAGAAATAAGATCACTTAAAGACAAGGTAAACAGATCCTTGGTTCTTTTAATGGTAGTGCAGTTGTTGTTCTAGATATACGGTAGAGAATTTAACAACTTTTTTAACTGCTATATTCTCCAGAGTTATCCCAAAACTCTTTATTTTGGTGATCACTTTTACAAACCTAGACATCTTAGCTTCCAAAGTTTCACTAAGATTGAACTCTTGGTTAAACATATCCCTCCCACTCTCTGTCATATCCTTGTTCCCCATAATTTTTTCTTCCATTGCATCCCACAAATCCTTAGCTTTAGTGTAATCTTTAAACTTTTGTGCTATCTCAGTTGTGAGTGCCATTATGATAGCAGCATAAGCTTTATCATCAAGTTTCATTCACGTAAGATCATCTTCATCCCACAGATGTTCTGGCTTAGTAACCCATTCTTCTTTCTCATTTTTGTACAAAGGAATGTACAAGCCTTGTTTGATAGACCTCATCATCCGGGTTAAGTATATATGACATGATTTTGACAAAAATACTCCCACTTGGGTAATCTTCCTCATTCAAGAGACGGGGAGGCTTTATGCTTGTGCCAATCTCATTATAGAGATTCAAGGTAGCAGTGATGTGCTTTAGATTTGCCATTGATTTTTCTTGAACAAAAACATAAATTTTCTTTAAAGAATGAAGTTCTTGTGTGAAATAACAGCAACTTATCTCGCGGTATGTTTAGTAACTGAATCTTGCGAAAGGTTCAAGTTTTCGCGCGAAAGGATCTTTCTGCAACAAACTTTAACTGTCTCGTTTGAAACCTAGTCTTTTTGCGTGAATAGTAATTTTTCGCACAGAACAAGCAACTTTTTGCCTGTATCAATTCGTCCAATTCGAAGCTTTTCAGGTTCAATTTTACACCAAATTGATTAGATTCAGTTTAATCAGTTGTTCGATCAGTGAATTAAGTTCCAATTAGAACCAATTGTCAACCAATTGTTTCTAATTCATTCAAAACGACTTGTTTAATCCCAAAACCATCATCAATTCACCAATGATCAACCAAAACACTTTCATAATCTTCCAATTGATCCAAAATAGCAGAAATCAACTCGAACTTCAAGTATCAAAGGTAATGAACTCACGAATTATTCAAATAAGCTTCTTCTCAATCGTTACAATGTTCAGATCGATCTCATAATTGTGTATGCAGAATGTAAACAATTATGGATAAGAAGTAGAAGAATAGAATGATTCAACATAATGTAAATAAATTTTCTTCTCTATTTCTCTCGGAATTCAAAAGATTAGAATTGAGTACAAATTCAGAAAAGTGGAAAAAGCATGCTAATACAAAAGCAAGCTAACTATTTATACTAAAATTGAATATTCTCGCGCAAACACAACTACTCACACGAGAACCTAGTTCTCACGCAACAAGTATTTGTCGCGCGGTTATTCTAACTAATCTCTCGAAGACTTGAACTTCACCTTGATCTTGATTTGATTTCCTAATCCTCTAGGTTCAACCCTTATATGTCAGTCCTCCATGGATGATCCTGCACAAATAAGGAAATTAGTTAGAGTGTGGTGCATAAGCCTTAATGGTCTTGGGCTTGCCATTGGTATCTAAGATTGTTACTCCCTCATGGATGAGCCTAGACGTCTCAAGATTGTTTTTACACTCATTTGATTCATTATGGTTTGTTTGGGGTGAGGATGATTATGTTGGAAATGGAATTGAAACACTTTGTACTTGATCCACAAGCACTTCCTCTTTCACCTCTTTGAGTTTCTTGTTCTTTGAATTTGATGATGATCCTTTATTAGAGAAAGTTTCGTCATCTTTTGTCATTGATTGTGGTAAATGCTTACCAATTTCAAAATGATCATAGAAGGCTTTATCATCCTGCAATTCTACCTTCTTATAAGGAATCTTGCTTGGAGTGTTGCTTCTCCTTCTTCCTCTTTGTTTGATCATCAGAAGATGTTGGTTTCTTTGCCTTTGGAACCTTTTATTTTGCTTGCTGCTTCTTATTCTTTGAACTTGCCTCACTTTCAGTGGATTGGGAGTCTGATTCAATATTCTCAGATTGCTGCTTCTTTGGGACTTAAGATTTATTTGTTGAAATAACATTCTAGAGTAGAATGATTCTTCTTGTTACAAATAGCATAGTGTTTGTTGAAGTAACAATCAACAGTCATGTGATTGTTCATGTTGCATTAGAACAATAGCCGTTGAAGTAACAGTCGACTATATTGTGGTTAAACATGTCACACCACTTACAATATTTTTCTTCAACTTCACTCTCAGACTCTACCACTATCTTCTTCTTTTTCATCTTCATCTCTCTCTCAAAATTTGCAGCTGAAGAATCTTTACGTCTAACAGACATGATGTCAAATGGTTCTTATTGCTGAAGATTCATAACTCTCTATTGTTTCTTTCCTTTCTTGTTGGCATTGTGTGATTCAGCAGATGATTGCTTCTTCTGTGGATCTTCTACAGATGTTGACTATTTTGAAAGAGCAACATTTGTCTTTTTTTGTCGATTTTCTACGGATGGATCTAAGACAGTCTTCTTCTTCCTCAGGTGTTCTATGGAAGTGATTTTCTCTTCTTCTGTGAATCCAACAGTCCTTTTTGATGATTGAGTTTTGTGTTTCTTATTAAGCTCATGAATTCCTTCATTTAATTGAGCAATTTTTGTGTATATGGTCATCAACATATTTCTTTATTTTGGAGGATAAGGTAGTTTAATATCCTTAAGAAGTTTGGGAATTATAGGATCAATTAATACATTCTTCCCCTTACCCAAACCAGCACATTTTTGCTCATTAAGCTCATCAAACTCATGCAGGTCATTACAATCATCAAAGTCAAATTCTGATTCAGATTGTTTTAAAAATTTTGATTCAGATGAATCAATTTCACTGACCTCAGTATCTTCATCATTTACCAATTCATTAATTTCAATTTTTGGTTAAGTTTTGGTACTTGACACAAAATGGTTTGACAAACTATTGGTCATTAACTCAGGTAATGTGGTGTAGTTATCATTCACTAGAGGTGCAACAACATGAAATCCCAACCCATACCTATTCTTTGTTTCAATATGAGCATTCAAAAGTTTCTCATATTACTGTGATGACAATTGAATCTTTTAAAGTTTCACTTCAGTGGATGCATGATCAGACATGGATTTTGTTAAAATGGTGGTTAGATGCTCAACTTGGGCTTTCAAATTATAATTTTGAGACAAAAGTTTATCAAAATCTTTTTGTAAAGAAGTGATTTTTAACCTGATATAATTTATGTTCTCTCACATGAGATTCATTCAAAATCATAGTTTCTTTGATTTTATCAGCTAATTGTTGAGCATGGACTCTATATCTTTTAACATCTTCAACACAGCTTGATGAACATAATATATCCTTTACCTCTGTGGCCATAGGTGGAATTTTGTTCTCCATGTTAGCCATCAATGCTTGATTCTCTTCCAAAACTTCTTTCTCATACATGCTCCAATCACAAGTACCATCATACAAGATAATTAACCTAGTTTCTATAGGACCTGTGAAGGGTATGCAATTACAACATAACAACACAATGAGAAGAGTTCTTTAGAACACTTAATAAATCAAATTAGGAACTGGTTGCTTAAGTGAAAGATGCTAAGAACACAACTAAGTATGAGACAGAACAAGATAGCTAACAACACAAGTCTTTGGTTTTCAAGAATGCTGTATATTGCTTCTCAAGTTCTTTTACAAATGTTACAAAGCATAGATAGAAAGTTACAAGTACTTGAGATACTTTATACTACATCCTACAGCTGGCCATACTTTGAAGGCCAGATGTATACATAAGACTAGACGACAACAAAATCAAATGTAGAGTCAAAAGGTAGATTGCCTTTTGACTAGTGACTATAACATGCCATAGCTCACATCCTAATATATTACAAAGGATAAAAGTACATAAAGTAGAAAGCTCAGACTCAAGACCTCAATGTATAGTTATCAAAAGCATGGACCTTTTCACCATCTCATGTAAGTTGGTGACTGAACAAAGTTGCAGCGGAAAGGTGGTCCAGCTTTATGGTAAAGTACATCAGATAAAAGCATGTATCTAAAAGTCTTCGGAAGAAATCTGTCTTCACTCTTTGGCTTGAGAAGACTTTGTCTTTAAAGCTTCGGAAGACTTCACTTTTCGCTTCGGAAGATGTTGGTCTTGGCTTCAAAAGATTTTACACTTAGAATATTTCTAATGAAAGGTGTAAAACTTTCGAAGCATTTCTACTTCTGTTCTTCAGTGCATGCATGCAGAGAGACTTAGGATGTTTTGGCTGCATCAGACTTATAGGAATCCTTACAAACTACCCCTAGGTTGATGCTACCAAAACATTTGAAGATCTTTAGCTTTTGACAGTCCTTATTATGATGATGACCATACCCTTCTTCATTAGATGGTCAGGAACACTCAGACTCTCATATTATCTTCTCATCTCAAAGAGATCATGCAGAGGTAGGTTGAATAGGTCTTGCCATGTGTAGACATCTTCACCACCTTGATCTCTGATCACATGCTATCTCTATGGATTAGTTGTGAAGGTCCAGGATAAGATGGGTCTCTCAGATGCAAGAGGAGCCACTTGAATTGGAGTTAATTGGGTTGCCTCTTTATGCACTTCCTCAGGTTGATCTGACTCAGCCTTAGGTATAGAGGTAGATGATTCAGACTTCCTCTTCTTCTTTGACTTTGGTTTAGAAGCCATCTTCTTTGAGGAATTTAACTGAGAAAGCTGGTCTGCAGCACCTTGTTGATCAGTCTTGTCTTGCTAGTTTGGTGTTCCTCACTCACATGTTCAGAAGGAGAGGGAGTCTGACCCTACTATGGATCAGAAGATGAAGCTTGCTGAGGCTCAGCAGGAGGTCCAGGTAGTGTTGTCTTAGGTTGTTCAACCTTAACCTCCACTTCAGCAGGAGCTTGACTTGGAGGGGAGTGTAAGTCAATTAGCTCTCCACTTTTGATCTTCTGTTTGATTACCCTGATGTGCTCATCCATTGTGGATAGAAACATAGGGCCGAGTCTCCTTCCGAAGAATCCATACAGCTTCAAGAAGCTCATCATCCTTTGTCTGTCAGCAGACTTCTTCATACTCTTTTTGATGATCGCTCTTGACTTTGCAGCCTCTTCCCTCATCTTTCTTTTTGTTTCCTTTTGTTCTTTGAGTACTTGAAGTTCAAGCTGTTTGAGATACTCAAACTCATTGTACTCAAAGGACAAGGGAAGAAGTGCAGATGTCTGGTAGAGACATGTGGCACTCAGTAGTTGATCATATTTTGCCTATCTGTTTCTTTGTCTAATTGAGGTTCTTGTGTAGCTGCCACAGTTTCTTGCACAGGGCTTTCTTGAACTGGGGAGAGAGTAGGGACATGCTTGTATAATCTTTTCTGTCTCTTCTCCTCTTTGATTTGGAGAAGTAGCCTTGCATCCACTCTGTCCTTCATCTCTCTTGATACTACCATGTCAGCTAGTTCATTAAGTTCCTCTAAGGGGAGAGATATAATCTCATCAATGTCATAGTTCTTGTTCTGCAGGTAAGTAATCCTGACTGCCTTTAACTCATCATCTTAAGTGTTTGGTCTTGGGGCATCCCTGATTGCAGCTTGCATGAAGCCTGAAGACGTAGAGGAACTTTCTCCCCTTAGCTTCCTCTTCCTTTCTCTCTCTCCTCCTCCTCAATCTCCTCAGGAGTTAAAATCCTTTTCCCTTTGTCACCCACAGACATTTGTGACACAGGATGGAGAGAGCTTTGGCCTTCATTGCTTGGTGTAGCTTCTAAGCTCTGGCCAAAGGGAGGTTGTGATACACCTTCACCAGCAGGTGTCTCACCGAGGGAATGAATTTCTGAAGTAGTTGTTGGTGTGACAGGGCTCTCAGGCTCTATCACTGGGCTTTCAGTCAAGGTTTTCCCTTTGAAGTTAATCTTAGGGCCTGCCTCAACATCCAGTTGACCAATGACATTACCTAATTGCCTTTGTCTCCTTCTTAGACTGAACTCTTCAGTAATTCTATCTTGAATCCTTTGTGCCAGTCTGCCAGCTTGTCTAGATTGACTTGGGTTGACAAGTGGCATGTTGATCAGGTCAAGACCTTCATAGTAGTTCAAGGTCTAAAAGTTGAACACCCTTGAACACCTCTTACTGCCCTTGATAGTAGTTCAAAGGTCTGAAAGGTGAGCTAGGAGTTAGGTCAATCACATTCACAGGTTCTTGTGTTCCTGGTTGAGCTATCCATAAAGGTCTACCAACTAGTTTTTCCCTAAGATAAGATATCTCAAGTTTCTGATCATTGACCCTGTTATGCAGGGTAGTCACCTGAGATTCAAGGTGACTAACCTTAGAGACTAAATAGGTGCATGTTTATGACAGTTTTTGCACCTTTAGTCTCAAGTTCCCCTCATCTTCATGAGAAGAATCATTGGGGGATGAGATAATTGGACCAATGTCCTCTCTCTTACCACCAGCTTCAGGTTCTTGGTTGCTGGATTTCCTCTGTACATTGACAGCCTCAGTTGAATTGTCAATGGGTTGAGTTGCCATGGTTGAGGTCTTAATGATGTAATCACTTGCAGAAGTGAGAGCCTCTTCCATATGGATCTCCTGAACAGGTTCAAGTTGATCCACCTCAGTAATGGGTGACTAACGTGGGCTAGACATAGGGGACTCAGAAGCACTCATCTCTCTTTGAGTAGGTGAAGAGTAGAGAGACTCATGGTACTCACTGAAACCTAAGTCTTCATCAGTATAGAATTCAAGGTTATGAATAGGTTGACTGGCACAAAGGATTGGACCAAAAATCCTCTCTCTCACCACCAGCTTCAGGTTCTTGGGTGTTGGATTTCGTCTGCTCACTAACAGCCTCAATTGAAGTGTTAATGGGCTGAGTTGCCGTGGTTGAGGTTTTAATGATGTAATCACTTGCAGAAGTGAGAGCCTCTTCCATATGGATCTCATGAACATGTTCAGGTTGATCCACCTCAGTAATGGGTGACTGATGTGGGCTAGACATAGGGGACTCAGGAGCACTCATCCCTCTTTTAGTGGGGGAGGAGTATAGAGACTCATGGTACTCACTGAAGCCTAAATCTTCATCAGTATAGATTCAAGGTTATGAATAGGTTGATTTAAGTCTAAAGGCTGGAGATGGTAACTGTCCCCTAAAGGTTATTCACTTGAGTGTTGAGACTCAGAGTGAAGGCTTAAGGCAGTTGGGCTTGTAAGCTCATTAGGCTGAGCATAAGGACCTCAGCACTGATTCTTGAAGAGATGGGAGTGGTTTGCTCCTCAAGGGAAGTGGGAGCTCTAGTATCCACTTCCTCCTGCATGGGTGAGTGTATGAGGGCCTGCACAAGCTCAATAGCTTGAGCAGGGGTTCGTTTGGATTTTCTTTGGTAGGTGAGGGTGATTTGTGGTCTTTTTGGTGGTTGGGAGGCAGAAGGTGTGTGTTCAACACTAGCTTGTGTTGCTAGGTTGTCACCTTGAGCAATGAGCTCTAACATTTTTCGGACAAGGGCTGTTTCTACCCCTGAGAAGCCTACAGTTGGATTCTTCATGATTTTAAAGATGCTGAGCTTCATCTGTCCCAATTTAAGAATATTACATGTTTCCCTCAACTGTGAGCCCAGTTCACAGTTGAAAATGTATTGAACATATCTAGGAAACATGTAATACTCTAAGGAGTCCAAGTTAGCAAGCAAATTTGTGTAAACAAACTGAGAGTACCTAAACTTGACCCCTTGAACCATTCCATGCAGTATGAAGGAGAGATCCTCAGGAATATGGTCCCACCCCCTCCATGCGTGTTTGACAAGCTGTGGATAACCTCATGGAACAGGTATTTCCACTGGGATGAGACCTTCCCTTTCATGAAGGTCTTCACAGAGAAATCTCCCTCATAGCCCATCTGAACAAAGGAATGATTAACAGCTTCCTTTGGGAAAGACAACTCACCTTCTTCAAGCTGAAGATGAGTGTTGATGATGGCCGGAGTGATGAAGATTGTCCTCCCCTGCACTGTGGCAGACAGTGTCTTCTGCCCATCTATGATGACCTCTTGACAGGTCTTCCAAAATTCAAGCAGATGATCCTCATAGAGAGTAGGATCAATGGTTAGGAGGTGAAGTAGTTGGATAAAGCCAGAAAACAGCAAAGCTCTGAGAAACTAACATCTTTCTCAGAGTTCAACAGAGCAACCTGGTTGTGTTGCCTGTGAAGTTGCATGGAGAAATCAGGGTTGTTTCTGCGGTTTAGATTGGCCATTTTGAGAAGCTTAAAGGTGAAGGAAGGTGAAGAACAAAGGTGGTTTGGGAGAATTTAGGTTTAAGGAATAGTGTAATTTGAAGAAGATATTGAAAGGAGGGGAACCGTTGGGTATTTATGTGAAAAGGATTTGAGACAAAGTTAATGAAAGAGGATAAAATTTGAAGTCCGGATATCGGTCCCACCTTTGAAAAAATAGTTTACTTTTGCCCAAAAGTAGGTTTCTTAGAAGTCGAAAAATCTTCCGAAGGTTCTTTTGCTTCAGAAGTTTTGAATATTTCAAGATTTTTGAGAATTTTGCATCAGAAGAGATTTAATACTCAGAGTTTTTTATTCTAAAATGAATGAAAATTTTAGAAGGTAAATTGCTTTCAGAAGAATATTGTTCTTTTAAAACATAAAAGTACTTAAGTTGATTTTTAAGCTTCGGAAGATATTTCACAGATTTCTTCCGAAGGTAAAATCACTGAAGTAGTTATTTGTTTACTAAGACATAAGTTTCTTCCGAAGGTAATTTTAAATCTTCCGAAGAGTAAAGAGATCAAAATTTTCAAAAATCTAAGGAATGTCTTTTTGAAAAGATTTTTCTTCCAAAGAGAACAATGGCTGATGAAGGTGATTAAATAGACAACTTAGGACATACAGGTTTTAGAAATAATATGATTAAGTTTTAAGATAATCTATTCAAAGTTAATCATCCCAATAGCTGATACAAGATATTTAAATCTTTGTTCATCAAAAGCTTTGGTGAACAGATCATCATATTGTTCATTTGTGTTAACTTTGACTAGTTTGATTAATCCCTTTTCAACGTGATACCTAATCAAATGATACCTGATGTTGATGTGCTTTGTCCTTGAGTGCTGCACAGGATTTTCTGTGATTGAGATAGCACTGTTATTGTCTATGTGGATGGGAGTCTCCTTGAAGTTGAATCCATAATCCAACATCTGATATTGAATCCAAAGCACTTGAGCATAGCAGCTTGTAGCAGCAATGTATTCAGCCTTAGCAGTTGATGCAGACACACATGATTGTTTCTTACATTGCCAAGAGACTATCCTTCAAGAAATTGACATCCCCCTGATGTAGACTTTACAGTCATGTTGCAACCACCATAGTCACTATCTGTATAAGCATATAGATTAAAGTCAGAATTCTTTGGATACCAAAAGCCAAGTGATGGAGCACCTTTGAGATATCTTAAAATTCTTTTGACAGTGATAAGGTGTGACATCTTGGGGTTGGCTTGATATTTTGCACAAATGCATGTAGCAAACATAATATCAGGCCTGCTAGCTGTGAGGTACATAAGAGACCCAATCATTGCCTTGTAGAGATGCTCATCAACACACTCCCCCTAAAGATCAGGTCTAAGGGAGTGGTTCCTGACTATGGGTGTCTTAGCAACCTTACAATCAGTCATGTTGAATCTCTTAAGTATGTCTTGTACATACTTTGACTGACTTATGAAGATGCCATTGTCAACTTGCTTCACTTGAATTCCTAGAAAGAAATTGAGTTCCCCCATGGCACTCATTTCAAACCTATCTTTCATCAGCTTCTCAAAGTCTTTGCAGAGCTTTGGATTAGTTGACCCAAAGATAATGTCATCTACATATACTTGAATTAGCATTATGTCATTTCATGTTCCTTTGATGAAGAGAGTTCCATCAATATTACCCCTTTTGTATCCATGCTGACAGAGATACTGCGATAGAGTCTCATACCACTTCCTTGGAGCTTGGTGCAGCCCATAAAGAGCTTTATCAAGCTTGCAGACATAATCAGGATGATCAAGATCTGCAAACCCAGGTGGTTGTTTGACATACACCTCTTCATTAATCACCCCATAAAGAAAAGCACACTTGACATCAAGTTGGTAGACCTTGAAATCCTTGGATGCAGCAAAAGCTGAGAATATTCTAACAGCTTCAAGTCTTGCTACAGGAGCAAAAACATCTGTGTAGTCAATTCCTTCTTGAGTATACCCTTGAACAACTAGTCTTGCCTTGTTCTTGATGACAAGTCCTCTATCATCCTTCTTATTCCTGAACACCCATTTGGTTCCTATGGTAGTCTTCCCTTGAAGAAGAGGACATAGGTTCCAAACCTTATGCCTTTTGAATTGAAGCAGCTCCTCTTGCATAGCTTCAACCCAACTTCCATGCTTTAGAGCCTCATCAATCTTCTTTGGCTCTATCTGGGACAAGAAACAAGAGTGAAGACAAACATTTGCATCATGGGATTGTCCTCTTGTTCTTACCCCTGAATCAACATCTCCAATGATGTTTGTGGTAGGATGAGACTTGTGGATCCTTAGCTAAGGGATCATAGCAAGTTGCTTAGACAGATCTAAATTTGAGAAATTCTGATCTGGCAAAGAGGATTCACCCTCCACATCAGCACACTTATCAAGATTGACTTGATCCAATGAGTGTGTTACATCATTAATGTTGTCTTTAATGGAGTGGTTATCAGCATCAAGAAATTCCTGATCACTTTCACCACCACCATTTTCTCCAACATTTGAAGCTCCTTCATCTGAGTTTAGTGCCTCTAAGCTGGAATTTGAACGCAACCCGGAAGTATCAGCAGAATTTGTCATTGATGTGCTGGTAGAAACTTCATTTGCAGGATTAGTTACCACTGGAACTGAAGATGTGTAGCTTGAAGGTCTTCTTAGCTCAAATCTTGGGTCAGGATCACCTGTAGGTAGAATATTTATGGACCCGAAACATGCTCACAAGATTTTTTAAAACAGTTTGTAAGTATTCCTATAAGTCTGATGCAGCCAAAACATCCAAAGTCTCTCTGCAAGCATACACTAAATAACAGAAGTAGAAATGTTTCGGAAGTTTTACACCATGCACTAGAAATATTCCAAGTGTAAAATCTTCCGAAGCCAATACCAACATCTTCCGAAGCCAAAAGTGAAGTCTTTCGAAGCTTCAAAGACAAAGTCTTCCAAAGCCAAAGAGTGAAGACAGATTTCTTCCGAAGACTTTTAGAGATATGCCTTTATCTGATGTACTTTACCATAAAGCTGGACCACCTTTCCACTGCAACCTTATAAAGTCACCAACTTACATGAGTTGGTGAAAGGTCCATGCGTTTGGTAACTGTACATTGAGGTCTTGAGTCCATGCTTTCTACTTTATGTACTTTTATCCTTTTTTTAATATATTAGGATGTGAGCTATGACATGTCATAGTCATAAGTCAAAAAGCAGATATGCCTTTTGACTCTACATTTGATTTTGTAGTTGTCTAGTCAATTGTATCCAGCTGGCCTTCAAAGTATGGCCGGCTGTAGGATGTAGTATAAAGTATATCAAGTACTTGTAACTTTCTATCGATGCTTTGTAACTTGTAATAGAACTTGAGAAGCAATATACAGAATTCTTGAAAACCAAATACTTGTGTTGTTTTGCAATCTTGTTCTGTCTCACTTTTAGTTGTGTTCTTAGAATCTTTCATTAACAAGTTAACCAGCTCCCTATTTGATCTGTTAAGTGTTCTAAGCAACTCTCCTCATTGTGTTGTTGTGTTGTAAGTGCATACCCTTCACCGGTCCTGCACAGTTGGTAACTAAATCAAGATCAAATAGCCAATCAGGACCAGAACCTTTCACACTAGGAGTGTGCTCATTGAAAGTCACATTGGCTGACTCCTCAACTACTTTAGTTCTGAGATTGTATACTCTATAAGCTTTAGCTTGAGAAAAGTATCCAATAAAATGTCCATCATCTGATTTCTCAACAAACTTGGCAATTTGATCTTTGGTATTCAAGATGCTACAAGGACATCTAAATGACCTGAGAAAACCAATGAAAGGTTTCCTCTTGTGCCAAAGTTCATAAGGAGTCTTACCATGTGTCTTAACTACTAAAACTCTGTTTTGCACATAGCAAGCAGTGTTCACTACCTCTGCCCAGAAGGTGATGGGCAGCTTAGAGTCAGACAACATAGTTCTTGCAGCTTCAATTAGTGTTATGTTTCTCCTCTCAGCAACAGCATTTTGGTGAGGAGTCCTGGGAGCACTATAGTGTCTTGTAATACCTTTTTCATCACAAAATGTATCAAGGATTTGATTGATTTTAGTTCCTTGATCACATCTTATGGTTTTGACCTTGTGATCATATTGATCCTCAATCTTTAAGATAAAATTCTTTAGAATCTCAGGGGTCTCATCCTTAGTTCTAAGAAAGAAGACCCAAGTGAATCTTGTAATGTTATCTGTGATTATCAAACCATAAGAGGTCCTTCCTAGACTCATTACACTGGTAGGGCCAAAGAGATCCTTATGTAATAAGTGTAGGGGATTAGTGATGGAATTTATTTCCTTTGGCTTATGAGATACCTCGTGTTGCTTCCCCTTCAGGCATGCAACACAGTGGACATCACTTGTAAACTCTTTCTTTGGTATTCCAGTTACCAAATCATTCTTAATTAATTTATTCATATTTTTAAAATTTACATGGCACATTCTTTTATGCCAGAGGAAAGACTCATCACTATTTGCTTTAGATAGAAAGCATGAAACTTCTCCTAAGGGAGATGTTTCTTGCAAATCCATCTTGTACATGTTCCCTTTCCTGGGGGCTCTCAGCAGGATGTGCTCATGAGCAATGACCACCCCGGGCTTGAAAACAATGCACTCATGCTCAGTAAAGAGCATGTTATGACTCTGATCATAAAACTAGGATACACTCAGAAGATTGTACCCAAGCTCCTTGACAAAGTTTACCTTCTTAATGTTGAGCTTACCATTTGTGACCTTGCCTCTTCCTGTAATGTAACCTCCTGCATCTCCTCCAAAAGCAACTGGTCCTCCATCGATTCTTTCATACTTTTGGAGTAGTGACCTATTGCATGTCATGTGCCTGGAACATCCACTGTCAATGATCCATACATTTCTATTTGTCTTGAGCTGTTCCTGCACAAAAGAGATGGTTAGCTACATTTTAAAACCCAATCCTCATGGTCTTGGGCTCATCAAAAGAAGTTGAAGACAATGCAACAGTAATTGATCCTATCGTCATGCTAGAAAAATCATTTGCAAAAGTTGATGAAGAACTTTTAGCCACTTGGTCTTTCTTTGTGTTCCACACCACCTTTGGAAGCTTAGACTTGACCTTCAATACTTCGGAAGTTTCGTTGACTTCGGAAGTTTTGATTACTGGACCTTCGGAAGATCTTGCTTTCACTGCCGCAGGCTTCAGTGCATCGGAAGTATTCATTTCTTCCGAGACCAAATTTTCTTCCGAAGGCAATTTTCCACTTGTCTTCTTCTTCATTTTGGATCTTCCAAATGAAAAAGATTTTTTTTTCCGAAGCTTGCTTCTTCTTTTCCAAACTCTTAGAAGTTTCTTTCTTGGTCATGTGGAGAGTACTCTTTGGATTTTAAACACAATCCTTAGCAAGATGAGAGGTACTCCCACACATAACACAATCCATTTTCTTCCTTCTAGGAGTTTTCTTTCATGAACAAGGCTGATCTTGATCATTTTCCTTCTCCATCTTCATCTTTACAGTGTTGTGGTGATTCTTGTGGGGATAGAACTACCTTTGGAGCAGGATGGTTCAGGCAGTACAGCAGTGGTGCATAACTGATCAGCCTTCTTCTTGATGGAGTTCAAGTTGGTGTCTTCAGTCTTAACCACTTCAAATCCTGCAGAAATGAAGACTTGTTTCTATGTAGAGTTGAATGTGGCCTTGATCTTTTGAGCCTTCTTGGACTTTCTTTTGGCCTTCCTGATCAAGTTCTTTCTATTGGACTTGGTCATCCCAACAGCTTTACTCTCCTTAGAGGGATGGTGACGCTTCTTAGAATGCTCTTCTTCACTCTTCTCAGAGCCATTCTTCACCATTTCTTCTTCATCCTCTTCAGTCAAAGGGTCTATGAGGGGAAGCTCATCTTCACAATTTCCACACCTAGGAGATCTTACAAACAAGATTGTGTGTGGAGGAGCTATCTCACTAGATCCCAGCCCCTGCTTATTTTGATAACAAACTTTTGCATGCAAGGATGAGGATATCATGTTCTTGAAGGTCTCTTCTTCAAGAACACATTTTTCCACCTTGGCTTTGCTGATCACAAGCTTAGCCTGGCATTCAGTTAACTTAGTAATGAGATCTTTGATCTGAGTCATGTAGTTTGTGTGCTCATGTTTAAGTGTTGAAATGGTTTTCTCTAAGTCCTCTATCTTTAGTTTATAATCATTTCCAGGTCTCTTAAAATCAACTTTTAAGATATTTAAGGACTCAATATCAGATCTTATTTCTAAGTTATAGGACCTGTATCTATTAACTTTAGCAATACATTCAGGAGTACAAAGATGTTCCAATACCTTGGCTTCATCATGGTCTGCCATGACTCCTTGGTTTGGAGAGGCATCTTCCACCTGAAAGCTCCAGTCAAAGCCTCCTTCTTCAACAGCAACTGCAGTTTGCTGCTTTGGCTTCTCATTCTGGGGAGCTCTCTCAGTGTAGTTTGGTCTGGCTTATGTTTGGCCACCATTTGTCCTTGGTGCCTTACACTCCCTTTAAAGTGTCTCATCTGGTCACAGTTGTAACACTTTACTTTGCTTTTATCCAGGCCGAACTTTCCACTGGCTGTATTGCTAGGAAACTTCCTCCCTGTCCTCTTGTAAAACTTCTTGGCTCTGTGAGTGAGAAGATCCATCTGCTGGACTATCTCCATGTACTCCAGATCATCTGGATGGATACAGTCCAAACCTTCAAGGGTGAAGAGAAAGTTGCTGGTGGTTTCATCACTAGAGACAAAGGCATGAGAAGAACTTGTCTCTTGGAAAGGACTTCCTTGAGTGTAGCTTTCTCTTCGAGTATCTGGGAAGGTGATGAAAGGACCCTTTTGTGAGTTGTCAGGGTAAGATATAAGATGATGTTGTGGCTCAATGCTTTCCATTTCAACCACATGGAGGACTGAACTCAGATGATTGTTGGAGTTACCAGATGAGTTTTTATAAGGATTCCTATAAGTCTGATGCAGCCAAAACATGCAAAGTCTCTCTGCATGCATACACTGAAGAACATAAGTAGAAATGCTTCGGAAGTTATACACCTTGCACCAGAAATATTCTAAGTTTAGATTCTTCCGAAGCCAAGACCAACATCTTCCGAAGGCAAAAGTGAAGTCTTCCGAAGCTTCAATGACAAAGTCTTCCGAAGCCAAAGAGTGAAGACAGATTTCTTCCGAAGACTTTTAAAGACATGCCTTTATCTGATGTGCTTTACCATAAAGCTGGACCACCTTTCCGCTGCAACTCTGTAAAGTCACCAACTTACTTGTGTTGGTGAAAAGGTCCAGGCTTTTGGTAACTGTATATTGAGGTCTTGAGTCTGTGCTTTCTACTTTATGTACTTTTATCCTTTTTGTAATATATTAGGATGTGAGCTATGGCATGTCATAATCACTAGTCAAATGGCAATCTGCCTTTTGACTCTACATTTGATTTTGTGTGTTGTCTAGTCTTATGTATCCAGCTGGCCTTCAAACTATGGCCGGCTGTAGGATGTAGTATATGTATCTCAAGTACTTGTAACTTTCATCGTATGCTTTTTAACATTTGTAATAGAACTTGAGAAGCAATATACAACGTTCTTGAAAATCAATTATGTGTGTTGTTTGCTATCTTGTTCTATCTCATTCTTACTTGTGTTCTTAGCATCTTTTGCCAAAGTTAACCAGTTCCCTATTTGATCTGTTAAGTGTTCTAAGTAACTCTCCTTATTGTGTTGTTGTGTTGTAAGTGCATACCCTTCAACGGTCCTGCATTTGGTATCAGAGCTTTCCAGGCTCTTGTATAAGATCTCACCATCTTAAGATCCCTCACACATACAAAATACTTAACAACTCAAATGGCAGCGATTACCAAAGCTGATATGGAAACTGGAACTATGACAAAGTCTCCACTGATCACTCCTGAAGACTTTGATAATTGGTGTCAAAGAATGAAAGGCTTCATCAAGTCTCAAGACTCCAGGATGTGGGACTCTGTTGTTGAAGGACCTTACATACCAAGCACCACTTCTGCTTCTGGTGGTGGTATGATTCCAAAGGTTGTGGCTGATTACTTTGAAGAATACAGAAAGAGAATAGAGATTGATCAGAAAGCCATGACAGCCCTTTAAACTGCTCTTCTAAACTCCATATACAGAGGCTTCAAGAAGTGTAAAACTACCAAACAACTATGGGAAGCACTAAAGCTGATGTATGAGGGTTCTACTGAAGCAAAGGAGAACAAGAAGGATCTCCTAAAGCAGCAGTTTGAAAACTTCACCTTTAAAGTAGGTGAAACCATGACTTAACAATATTTTAGGTATGTTGAGTTTGTGGATACTCTAATGGATGTTGGAGTAACTCTTGAGAACAGGGACATTGTGATGAAGTTTATGTCCTCTTTTCCTAGACAATGGATACATTAATGTGTAGTTATCCATAGGACTGAGAACCTTTAGTGGCTACCAGATGGAGATGAACATACAAAACTCATATGGTAACTCCAGCAATCAACTGAGTTCAGCCCTCCATGTGGTTAAAAGGGAAAGCATTGAACCAAAACATCATCTTATATGCTACCCTGACAACTCACAAAAGGGCCCTTTCATCACCTTCCCAAAGACTCCAAGGGAAACTACACTCAAGGAAGTCCTTTCCAAGAGACAAGTTCTTCTCATGCTTTTGTCTTTGCCGATGAAACCACGGGCAACTTTCTCTTCACCCTTGAAGATTTGGACTGTATCTATCCAGATGATCTGGAGTATATGGAGATAGTCCAGTAGATGGCTCTTCTCACTCACAACTTGTATTTAATTAGTGATTTTCTAATTTGAGCGTCTTGTACTATAAACTACAATTTTTCCAATCTTATCTTATATATATATTAGTCTTTATTCAAAGCTTTGATTAATAACTTGTTACTAATAATTTTATGTCGAAAAGTCCTATTTTACTTTTTTTTATAAAATAATTCTTTTTAAGATTATTTGATTATTAATACATATATTATCTTATCAACATATAACTTATTAATTTGTTGTCTAAAATATATATATATTTTTTCTTTTATTAGTCATGACTTTGTCCAAGGTATGTTTTATTCTTAGTCTTGTATGGATATATTTTTAAGTTTTTGAAGTCTCAGTTGTTGTCTTAGTCAAGTTTATTAGTCATGGTGTCCTTTTGGTCTTTTGTTTGATCTTAACCACAATTCCTAGTCTCAAAATTTATTAGTAGACTTTTATCTAATGAAGTCCTTCAATTGTGTCCAAGTATCTTTACTTTAACTTAGTCATTCTTCAATATTATTTTCTTATCAATGTCACCCAAAATCTTTAACCTAGTTATTATTCTAAGTTGCCATACTAACAATAACCCTCATCCAATAAACTTTACCTAATATTCTTACCTACACCAAAATTCATCATTCTTCCAACCTATATGATTATACATACATACATACACGATATATACATACATACATACATTTTTACCACCTAGATCTCTTATGTAACATGATTTCATCAACTAATCATCCTTTAACAATCCATTTTCAGATTCATCAAACCATTATAAGAACCATTTTGTAAACAAAATCATCAAAACAACCATTTCATACAATCCTTAAATGGGTGAACTAGGGTTCATCAAGATCCTTATCTTGATCATCCATGCATGAACATATATACATTATCTAATCTAATATACCTTTGATGACACTAGATGGAACTCTTAACACAATGCAAGCACGATCCTCGATTCCTTGATGAACACTTCGTGTTCTATACCAAGTTCCAAACTAGAGTTCCTTAGTGGATATGTAAGTGAAGGTCACTAATGGTGGTGTTTGTGGTCACCGAAAGAGAAAGGAAGGGGGTTTCAAGTTGGCGTCGGGTGAGGGTGGTGGCGGTGGTGGTGTCGGGTGTAGGTGATGGCGGTGGTGGTGTCGGGTGTGAGTGGTGGTGCCGGTGGTGTCGGGTGTGGGTGGTGGTCGCGACGGTAGATGGTGTCGGGTGTGGGGGTGGTAGTCGCGGCGGTAGATGGTGTCGGGTGTGGGGGTGGTGGTCGCGACGGTAGATGGTGTCGGGTGTGGGGGTGGTGGTCGCGGCGGTAGGTGGTGAAGGTGGCGGCGGGCGGCAGGTGGCCGGCGGCCGGGGGGTGGCTGGCGGCGGCAGGCGGCCGATGGAGAGGGGGGGGAATGGGGCGGCCGATGGGGAGGTGGGGTGATGGTGTGTGTGTGTGTGGAAGATGGAGAGAGTTTGAGAATGTGAAGAGTTGTGTGTGTGTATGTATGAGGGATTTAAACATATTTAGGAGGGTGTGTTGTCTTGCATGCAAGACTTCATAATCCTTCTTGGATTTGATGGTAATTATTAATATTATTATTATAATTATTATTATTATTATTATTATTATTGTTATTATTATTATTATTATTATTATTATTATTATTATTATTATTATTCAAGCAATTGTTAAATAATTACAAGGTTTGTTAAAACGTTAACGCAGGGTTTCCGTTTAATCAGACATAATAGTTAATTAATCATAAATTCATTATTGCGAATGGTTTTGAGTGTTGACCTGATTTGACCGGGTGTCACAGTCTCCCCTCGTTTAAGAAATTTCGTCCCGAAATTTACGTTGTTGAACCTGAGTCAATTCTGGTTTTGAACAGGTGAGGGTACTTTTGTTGCATTTCATCTTGGCGTTCCCAAGTAAATTCAGGTCCTCTTCTAGAGTTCCATCGAACTTTAACTAATTTGATTTGTTTCCGTCTGAGTTTCTGAGTTTTCCAATCTAAGACCTCTATTGGCTCTTCGATGAAGTGAAGTTTGTCGTTGATACTAACTTCATCTGGAGGAATAACTAGAGATTCATCCGTCATGCATTTCCTTAAATTAGATACGTGAAATACATTGTGCACATTACCAAGTTCCTCTGGTAATCTGAGTCGGTATGCAACCTTCCCAATCCGTTCCAGGATTTCAAAGGGTCCTATGAATCGTGGACTCAGCTTTCCTCTTTTACCAAATCTCATAATTCCCTTCCATGGAGATACCTTCAAGAACACTCTATCGCCGACCGTGAATTCTAATGGCTTTCTTCGGTTATCTGCATAACTCTTTTGCCGACTATTAGCAACTTCTAGCCTCTTTCTGATCTGAACAATCTTATCTGTTGTCTCTTGTATAATTTCTGGTCCTGTTAATTGTCTTTCTCCAATGTCGGCCCAACATAACGGCGATCGACACTTCCTTTCGTACAGTGCTTCGAATGGAGCGGCCTTGATGCTGGTGTGATAACTATTATTATAGGAAAACTCAGCTAATGGTAGATGAGTATCCCAATTTCCACCAAAATCGATCACACATGCTCTTAATAGATCTTCCAGTGTCTGAATAGTTCTCTCGCTCTGTCCGTCAGTTTGTGGGTGATAGGCCGTGCTCATATCTAGTCGGGTACCCATGGCTTCCTGTAAGGTTTGCCAAAATCTAGAGGTGAATCGACTATCCCTATCTGATATGATTGAGACTGGTACACCGTGGCGTGACACTACTTCTTTGATGTATAAGCTTGCCAATTTGCTCATACTGTAGGTCTCTTTCATCGGTAGGAAATGTGCAGATTTCGTTAGTCGATCAACAGTTACCCAAATGGTATCGTAACCACTTGTTGTCCTGGGTAATTTTGTCACAAAATCCATGGTAATGCATTCCCATTTCAATTTCGGAATTTCCGGCTGTTGTAGAAGTCCCGATGGTTTCTGGTATTCTGTCTTTACTTTGGAGCAAGTCATGCATTGGTTAACATATGAAGCTATGTCTCCCTTCATGTTAGGCCACCAGAAAAATTCCTTCACATCATGATACATTTTGTCTGGGTGAATCGAGTACCTTGATTTGTGTGCCTCATCAAGAATTACCTTGCGTAACTATCCATACTTAGGAACCCATATTCTATTTGCAAAACGCATCATTTCATCAGAGTCTGTTGTTAATTCCTTGACCATTCCTCGCAGACCTTCACTTTCCAAGTTTTCATCCTTCAATGCTTCGAGTTGAGCATTGCAAATTTGGTTAGTAAGGTTCGAGTATATGGTAAGCTTCAACGCTCGCACTCGTAGCGGCTTTTCCCTTTCTTTCCTACTAAGTGCATCTGCCACAACATTTGCCTTGCCTGGGTGATATCGGATATCGCAGTCATAATCATTTAACAGCTCCACCTAGCGGCGCTGTCTCATATTTAAATCCTTTTGATTAAAAATATGTTGCAGACTCTTATGATCCGTATATATGACACATTTGGTCCCATACAAATAATGTCTCCATATTTTAAGAGCCAAAACAACAGCTCCCAATTCTAGGTCATGAGCGGTGTAATTCTTTTCATGCACTTTTAATTGTCTTGATGCATAAGCGATGACTTTATCTTTCTGCATCAATACAGATCCAAGACCTAATCGTGAGGCATCACAATACACTATAAATCCCTCTGTTCCATTTGGTAGAGACAGTATGGGTGCACTGCACAACTTCTGCTTTAGTAATTGAAAAGCTCTTTCTTGATCTTCGCCCCACACGTAATCCTTATCCTTGCGAGTGTATAGGGTCAAGGGTTGGGCTATCTTCGAAAGTTTTCTATAAACCTACGGTAATAACCAGCTAACCCTAGAAATTGTCGTACTTCCGTTGGAGATTTGGGGGCTTCCCAGTTCCTAATTGCTTCAATCTTGGTTGGATCCACGTGGATACCCTTTTCGTTAATAACGTGTCCGAGAAATCAAACTTCTCGAAGCCAAAATTCACATTTTGAGAATTTTGCGTACAGCTTTTCTTCCTTTAAAACGTTTAGGATTAGCCTGAGATGTTGCTCATGTTCTTCCTTGGATTGTGAGTATATCAAAATATCATCAATGAATACTATCACAAACTTGTCCAAGTAGGGCTTACAAACCCTATTCATAAGATCCATGAATATAGCAAGTGCGTTGGTCAATCCAAACGGCATTACTAGAAATTCATAATGACCGTAACGTGTTCTAAAAGCCGTTTTTGGAACATCCTCTTCTGCTATCAACAGTTGGTGATATCCAGATCGTAAATCTATCTTTGAGTAGTAGCTGGATCCTTGCAATTGATCGAACAAATCATCAATTCTTGGTAGTGGGTATCGATTTTTAATGGTGAGTTTGTTTAATTCTCGATAATCGATACACATTCTGTATGATCCGTCTTTCTTTTTGACGAATAGCACTGGTGCTCCCCATGGAGAAAAACTTGGTCGAATGAATCCTTTGTCTAATTATTCTTGCAGTTGTTTTGATAACTCCTGCATTTCAGAAGGTGCCAGTCGATACGGTGATCGTGCTACTGGTGCAGCTCCGGGTATCAAATCAATTCGAAATTTGATCTGTCTTTGTGGAGGTAACCCTGGCAAATCTTCGGGAAATACCTCTGGGTATTCTCGTACAATGGGAATGTCTTCAATTCTTTGCTCCTCATTTTTAGTGTCAATGGCTTTTACTAGAAAGGCGGGATATCCCTCATTCAAGTATCCATAAGTTTTCATGACACTTATAATTTTAAACGAGGGTTTTCCTTTTTCTCCTTGTATGATTAGGAGCTCTCCACTAGGAGTTGGCAATCGGATGATTTTCTCAAAACATACTATTTCAGCATGATTTCGAGAGAGCCAATCCATTCCAATAACAACGTCGAACTTCCCAGATTGACAGGTAATAAGTCAATACTAATGAGATGGTTTTTAAGTTGTATCGTGCAATTTCTAATTATTTCATTGGATTCTATTTTCTTTCCATTAGCTAGCTCTATAATATACTTCTTTCTTAGCTTACATGGTTTAATTCCCAATGATGGTTCAAACTCTTTGGATACAAAACTTAAATCAGCACCAGTGTCAAACAAGATGGAGGCATAATGATTATTGATAAGAAACGTATCGTTAACTACTGACGGTTCTTGTTGTGCTTCCTTGGCATTCATTTCAAAAGCTCTCCCTTTGGCCCTGGACCCATTCAACCTTGGGCAGTTCTTCTTGAAGTGTCCAATTACACCACACTCATAGCAAGATTGATCATTTCTGATTACCCTTCCATCAGGTTTTGCTTGGCAATTTTGGCTCAGATGTCCAAATTTATGGCAATGAGTACAAATTTTACAATCACCAGTATGGGGATATCCACATTTGCTGCATTCCCCTTGAGATTCTTTTTTTGTCCTTCCATTGTTTGATGTTGCAACATAAACCCGTTCAGATCTCTGATTAAAATTTTTCCTGTTGTTTACTTGTCCCTTGGGATTTTCAAACCACTTCCTCTTTCCATCAAATGATCTTCTGTTCACTTTAATCGTCTTCCTCTTAATTTCCATCACACTCTTTCCATGATCATTCTTCTTGATCAGGGTTCCATTTCGTATCGCGTCATCAGTTAAGGAGTGTGCAATTGCGGTCGCACTTTGGATGGTGGTAGGTTTGGAAGCTGTAGCATTGCTTCTTATTTGAGGTGCCAATCCCCATATGTATCTTTCAATTCGGACGTATTCCGGCGTAACCATTCGAGGTACCAATCTAGCAAGGTCATTGAATCTTGAAGTGTATGTCCGGATCTCAGCTCCTTCCATGGTATGATTCCAGAATTCGGTCTCGATCTTCTGGAGCTTATTGCGTGGGCAGTATTCTTTAAGCAGCATCTCCTTTAGTTGTTCCCAAGTAAGTTCATACGCGTTCGTATCGTCCAAAATTTGACGCTGGGAATTCCACCATGATAACGCTGCATCTTGAAAGGAACAGGTTGCATACTTGACATTTTGATCGCTAGAACAATTGCTTATCGTTATAACAGTCTCCATTCTTTCGATCCATCGGATTATGTCTAACGGACCTTTAGCGCCTGTAAAAGTTCTTGGATTGCATCCTTGAAAAGTTTTATACGAACACCCTTATGGTTGTCCACCTGATGAACTACCTGGGTTTCCGTTCGTACGGGATCCGTTGTTTGCACCAATACCGAACCTACATTTGAACCGTTTCCTGCTCCATTTCCAAGACCGTTACCCGTATTTTCTTGCCTCCTTCCTTGACCAGCCACTAGATTTGCATCATGTTGTTCTAGAGCTGATTTGACGTGCCGGGCTATCAATTGGGCTAGTTCCTCTGGGGTGGTTGGTAAATTAACGTTTCCACTCGAGGGTGTATTTCGTGTTACAGGTGGCAGGTTTCAATTCTGTTTCGAAGGTAGGGAAGAAGAGGTTTACATCACATACGCTGGTTATTATATTATCATGAAGGTTTATTCTATATAATTGGTTCATTAAAATATTCATACAATAATCAAGTATTTACCGCATCCAAACATATATCATAAAGATAAAAACTTTTTAAATTTTCATAAGCGTCACGTTCATACATATATGATTATCAAGCACATAAAAGTTAGTTATCAAAAGATCATAAGTTAATAGCCTACATGCATCATCGAAGTTACAACTCGGTCAAAAGAAAGAGTTCAAGCTCCCCGGCTTGTATCAACAATTATCCTAAAATGAGGCTCCACTACCAACATGCGTAAGATATGAAATCATCATCAAACATAATGTAGCCATAGCCATCGAAGTCTCTGCCCGCTCTCCCATCACAATCGCGTACTGTTGTGCTGTCACAAATGCTGTCTCGGCCACATCTGCTCTCTGCTCCGCCTGGGTCAGTCGATCCCTAGTCTCTACGAGACTAGTCTCCAGGTCCGCTATACGAAAGTGCATCTGGCTCAGAGCGCTATCATCCAATAATCTCTCCTCCTCAATCGTCATCAACCTCCCATCCAAAGCTTGGCTCACCTCATCCTGGATCCTCATCTTCTTTCTGGTAGTACGTAGCTCCTTCTCGAGTCGAACACACTAGGCTACCAAGGTGATCATCACACGCTCAATGGGCTCGCCACCCATAGTAGTCCCATGTGGAGCAGAAGACGACCTCCACCCTCGAAGGTGGAAGGGATCCCATCTCTCGAAGCCCATCCTCTCATGGCCTCCATGATCCATCCCCACTGGTCATCTAGAAGTCTGGCCCGTTTGGGCATAGGTGTACTCTCCATACCGACATCATCAATCACTTTTCTTTTCTCTCTGTGTTTCCTTCGCTCATACACCAACCTAATCCTTGGCGGTGCATCATCATCAATCATCTTTCTCTTCTCTCTGCGCTCCCTTCGTTCATACACCATCCTAATTTTTGGTGGGTGCTACATGAGGGGAATAGGAGCAGCAGGAGTCACAGCTGTATGGGTCTCACTCTCCGAGGCCAAGCCAACTGGCTCCTCGGCAATAGGCTCAAGAGTGACTGCTGGTGGGGTAGGGCTCTCATCATCGGACTCGGATATCCAACCATTCCCCGAGTTTTCCATACCCGGGTATATGGTAGCTGCGAAGTATGGCTGAGTAGGGTGATACCATGGTGTCGAGGAAATGGGCTCTGATGAACCATCGGTGCTACTGCTAGAGTCAGGTACTCTCTCTCGGCTAACTCGGTCAGACATCTACAAATAGAGAAATGCATGCATGCGTACATATTAATTTTACAAAGTTCTAGCACATAAAATTAATAATCATAATCTTATTATGACTATTATGCTCACATAATGTTCTATTCTAGCTTTCAGCCCATGTCATGGAATTGTCTTTGGAGTCAAATATTCTTTTTTAAAGGTTATAGTCTAGATTTTTGGAAAATACTTTCTAGTTCACTATAACCGTTGGCTCTGATACCAACTTCTGTCACACCCCGAAAACCCCACCGGAAGGTCGCGTGACGTGGTGGTAACGGAAGTTGGAAATTGACCCAACTTTTATAGTCAAACGTATTCAAAGATAACGTTAGTCATGGAAACCATATATTAACATCATATAAGTACTTGGTTAACCAACATTTAACGTTTCAGTAGTAACACATAATACTACTTTTATTACACAAACTTAATTTTATTTAAAGGTGTTTGAAGCGTTTGACCCTCCAAAGACAAAGTTCCGGAAATCCATATAGAGCTCACCTATAATCCTGAAAAAGCATGAAGGGTAATAAAGTCAACATAAAGTTGGTGAGCTTTCGGGGTTTTGTAATCTCGCAAACATTCACTTTTAAAAATAATATGATGAAACAAGGCATAATATATTCCACATAGACTAGCTAGGTACTATGATAATTTAGGTCATAAGCCCATAATCAAACCAAGAAACACGTCGTTGCCCCACAACTATCCAGACATATAAACTCCCTCGCCACAACCTGACCAGCGCGACTGGTCGCGAGAGCGGGCCATTCTAACCCGATAGATCTACCAATATATTATGTGGCCTCACCCCTGAGGTTAATGATTATAGGGGGATTTAGGGCTCAATAGTATATATATCCATACTACTGACCCAAACTTATACCCTCATAATATATTATCCTGTTTAACCCATCATATATTTTAAAGTATCGTTTCATGCTTTTCCCCCAAAACAATTAAAATAATATTTAAAATGGGGCCGAAGGACTCACCTTGAGTGCGATTTTCGAAATGAACCAACGTGCTACGCTTTTCAATAGTAAAACCCTAATCATGAGCATTATGGTCAATACATGATGATTTATGCTTACGAATGCATTTCACCCATTTTATTTGGTTGTTTTAAAATGGCATGTTTTTATTATTTAAAAATGTATATTTTTGTAAATTTTTAATAAAAATTATTATTTTTCTTATTAGGGTTACATATCCTCTCTAAATGTCTTATGTCTTTACTATTCTATTTGTGAATCTTGCAATTTACAACTTGTATTTAATTAGTGATTTTCTAATTTAAGCGTCTTGTACTATAAACTATAATTTTTCCAATCTTATCTTATATATATATTAGTCTTTATTCAAAGCTTTGATTAATAACTTGTTACTAATAATTTTTATGTCGAAAAGTCCTATTTTACTTTTTTATAAAATAATTCTTTTTAAGATTATTTGATAATTAATACATATATTATCTTATCGACATATAACTTATTAATTTGTTGTCTAATATATATACATATATATTTTCTTTTATTAGTCATGACTTTGTCCAAGGTATGTTTTATTCTTAGTCTTGTATGGATATATTTTTGTAAAGTTTTTGAAGTCTCAATCGTTGTCTTAGTCAAGTTTATTAGTCATAGTGTCCTTTTGGTCTTTTGTTTGATCTTAACCACAATTCATAGTCTGAAAATTTATTAGTAGACTTTTATCTAATGAAGTCCTTCAATTGTGTCCAAGTATCTTTACTTTAACTTAGTCATTCTTCAATATTATTTTCTTATCAATGTCACCTAAAATCTTTATCCTAGTTATTATTCTAAGTTGCCATACTAACAATAACCCTCATCCAATAAACTTTACCTAATATTCTTACCAAGACCAAAATTCATCATTCTTCCAACCTATATGATTATACATACATACACACACGATATATACATACATACATACATTTTTACCACCTAGATCTCTTATGTAACATGATTTTATCAACTAATCATCCTTTAACAATCCATTTTCAGATTCATCAAACCATTATAAGAACCATTTTGTAAACAAAATCATAAAAACAACCATTTCATACAATCCTTAAATGGGTGAACTAGGGTTCATCAAGATCCTTATCTTGATCATCCATGCATGAACATATATGCATTATCTAGTCTAATATACCTTTGATGACACTAGATGGAACTTTTAACACAATGCAAGCACGATCCTCGATTCTTTGATGAACACTTCGGGTTCTATACCAGGTTCCAAACTAGAGTTCCTTAGTGGAAATGTAAGTGAAGGTCACTAATGGTGGTGTTTGTGTTCACCGAAAGAGAAAGGAAGGGGGTTTCAAGTTGGCGTCGGGTGAGGGTGGTGGCGGTGGTGGCGTCGGGTGTAGGTGATGGCGCTGGTGGTGTCGGGTGTGAGTGGTGGTGCCGGTGGTGTCGGGTGTGGGTGGTGGTCGCGGCGGTAGATGGTGTCAGGTGTGGGGGTGGTGGTCGCGGCGGTAGATGGTGTCGGGTGTGGGGGTGGTGGTCGCGCCGGTAGATGGTGTCGGGTGTGGGGGTGGTGGTCGCGGCGGTAGGTGGTGAAAGTGGCGGCGGGCGGCAGGTGGCCGGCGGCGGGGGGGGGGGGGGGGGGGTCGCCGGCGGCGGCAGGCGGTCGATGGAGAGGGGGGAATGGGGCGGCCGATGGGGAGGTGGGGTGATGGTGTGTGTGTGTGTGAAAGATGGAGAGAGTTTGAGAATGTGAAGAGTTGTGTGTGTATGTATGAGGGATTTAAACATATTTAGGAGGGTGTGTTGTCTTGCATGCAAGACTTCATAATCCTTCTTGGATTTGATGGTAATTATTATTATTATTATTATTATTATTATTATTATTATTATTGTTATTATTATTATTATTATTATTCAAGCAATTGTTAAATAATTACAAGGTTTGTTAAAACGTTAACGCAGGGTTTCCGTTTACTCAGACATAATAGTTAATTAATCATAAATTCATTATTGTGAATGGTTTCGAGTGTTGACCTGATTTGACCGAGTGTCACAGTAAATCATTCCTTTGAGCAGATGGGCTATGAGGAAGATTTCTCTATAAAGACCTTCATGAAAGGGAAGGTCTCATCCCAGTGGAAATACCTGTTTCATGTGGTTATCCACAGCTTGTCAAACAAGCATGGAGGGTGGGACCAGATTCCCAAGGATCTCTCCTTCATAGTGCATGGAATGGTTCAAGGGGTCAAGTTCAGGTACTCTCAGTTTGTTTATACAAATTCGCTTGCTAACTTAGATTCCTTAGAGTATTATATGTTTCCTAGATATGTTCAACACATTCTCAACTGTGAACTGGACTCACAGTTGAGGGAAACAGATAATATTCTTAAATTGGGACAGATGAAGCCCGACATCTTTAAAATTATGAAGAAGCCAACTATACGCTTCTCAGGGGTAGAAACAACCCTTGTCCAAAAAATGTTAGAGCTTATTGCTCAAGGTGACAACATAGCAACACAAGCTAGTGTTGAACCCACACCTTCTACCTCCCAACCACCAAAAAGACCACAAATCACCCTCACCGACCAAAGAAAATCCAATCAAACCCCTGCTCAAGCTATTGAGTAAGTGCAGGCCCCCATACACTCACCCATACAGGAGGAAGTGGACACTAGAGCTCCTACTTCTCCTGAGGAGCAAACCACTCCCATCTCTTCAAGAATCAGTGGTGAGGTTCCTCATGCTTATCCTGATGAGCTCACAAGCCCAAATGCGTTAAGCCTTCACTCAGAGTCTTAACACTCAAGTGAACAACTTTCAGGGGACAGTTACTACACTACAAAAAACAAGGGTATTAGAGACTGAAAATTTAGTCTCTAATACTTCCGAATCAGTCACTAATGGTTATCAGAGACTAATTATGCTTGTCCCGAGTCAGTCCTAAATGCCTAGTCCTAGATACTCAAATTAGTAACTAAATTTCAGTCTCGATTGTTTGCGACCAACAAGGACTAACATTCAGTCTCCTAGAAGCATAAATTCAGTCCTTAATCTATCCCCCGCTACCGAGTCATTTCAGTCTCGAATACATTTTATCCGTGACTGAAAATCAATCTTTGATACTAGACTTTTAGAGACTGGAAATCCATACTTGAACCTTGTCTATTTTTTCCTAAATACATTTAATTAGATTTGAGTTTCAAGACAATTCAGTCCTTAATAAAACATTGTAAAGACTAAGAATTAGACCCTAATAACAAACCATTCAATCTTTAATATCTTCTTTGGAGAGTGAAAATTAATCTTAGATATTCTATTATTTAGTTTTGGATACGTTTTTAGCGATTGGAAATCTATATATTTAAGCACTTTTCAGTCTCAAATACGGTTTTAATATTATTAACTATTTTCAATGTGTTTTCTTAGAAAATATTGGATACAGTATTTGTTAGTCCACAATGTATATTTACAATCCATAATTTATTTAGTTTTTAGGACTAATAGCAATCTTTAATATAATATCGTTTCATTCTCGACAAGTTTAATCAATAACAAAAAATGTTAATTTTAAAACTTTAAAACAGTAAATAATAAAACACAAAAATAAATAATGATACTCAATTGATTAATTCTAAACTTAAAAAAACAATTTACAAACACTATAAAAATATGTTTTAACACTCTAAATCAAACTTTCATTGTCGCGATCATCATCATTGACTTGCTCATTCAAACCAGTTGCTCCACTCCACTACTCATAGATGCGGATTCCACGCTCTTGAAATCTGAAAATTTTGAGGCCATGAACATAACAATTATTCATACTTTTCATTACTTTGTTTCGATTCTTCTACAAGTAAGACAACTTGATTTCAAAGATTTTTCAATCTAGTTTGAAAGTGGTTGAGACAATTCATCTTCCAAAGCCATCTAAAAATTCTTTTTTTCAAGAAATTAGTCCAACACCTACTTACCATGCAGATTTTATGATTTTCTCCTTAGCACATTGCTTTTTTTCTAGCTCATGATGTACAATAGTATTTATTATCATACTTTTTGAAATTAACTTTACCTTCGCATCCCTCTTCTTTTTCAAGAGATAGGGAGGTTTCTCCAATGAGACCCGCAACCCTCGCAATACACAAAACAAATATATTGAAAATAAAATCAGGATAATGTGATGAAGTATACATACTAGTTGAAATTGAGATAAACTATTTCTTTTGAAAAATCAAAAAGAACATTAGACGATGAACCAAGAAATCAAATTGCAGCCATATTAAAACTTTGAACAATACTTAAACTAAAAGATGATCATCAGCAGTACCACATTCAAACCAGTTATAGTTAAACATAAACCTCCTAATAAAAATAGGTTTGAGCTTCGATGAGTTTCGTAAGACTGTTGGTATGATCCCAACATTCACAAGAACAACTAATATTAATAAAAGATGTAACTTCGGGTATGTTAAGTTAATCAAGATTCACCGGCGAGATCACAATTTACAATATAAAACTTTGTTTATTTGATATCCACACAAAACCTTGGTAATTTGCCTCAAACCATGAATATTCATAGAGAATGTAACAATGGTTTTTGACAGCAACAACATCTAAAAGAAAAGGGTCAAAAAATGTTAATTAAAAGAGACAATCACAAAGAATAAACTTTACGAAGCCTATTGAAACATGTAATTTCATCTTATCTTTTTTTATAACATATCGACAAACCTATTCAGAACAGAGGAACCTAATTGAATGTTCATATGGGAAACAAAAATATCAAGGAACCAAACTGAATGTTCATATGGGAAACAAAAATATTAAGTAGAAACAAAAATATCTAATTATATGAATGCATAATCATAATCAAGAGAGAGACAAGGATGAACCTGGGCTCTGGGCTTTGGGTTCTGGGCTCTGGTGAACTCCATGAAATTCTGAAGGAGAACAAAGAAGAACAAGAATAAGAATAACAAATGATGAAACTCCATTCAATTCTAAGCGTGTTATACCTATATCAGTTGTTGAACAGAATCAATTCTGGTTTGATTTCACTAACGCCATAGTGTTTGTACCTTCAAATAAATTCTGTGGCGGTGGTTTAGTGATTGTCGCTGGTAGCTTGAGCGAAGGGATGATAATTTGGAAAATAAATTGTGAGGAAGAGTATTGGGCTGGGGTGAACTGAATGACTAATATTTAGGGTTATGGTAGATAAATTAGGAGCGTGGGAATTATGAAAAATTAGAAGGCGGGAACAAAAAATTAACAAGGAGCGGGAACATTTCGGTAAAGTTTTGTGCGGAGGTAAACTTGGATGTAAATAAAAATAATAAATTAGTTTAATTTTTATTTTTTAATAAAGAAAAAATTAATAGTTAACATCAAATAAAAAAGAAATTGTTTATAAATAATATTTTTAAAGTAACAGATATGTAGTTATAACTATAAAAATATAAGTCAATCTCTTTTATAAATAATTACAATATTATGTTTGTAGGGTTAAGACTTTCAGAACTAAGAGAACTTTTATTGACACATAACTTTTTTTATGTTTTATATAAAAATAATTGAAATATAATATTTAATTGTCTTTTTTGAAATTCGAAAAGAAACAAAAAATGAATTAATACTCTGCATATGTGTAAATAGGTTATATTATCTACACATGTGCTGCTTAATGAAAATTACAAATTGACATGATCAGTATTAACTATAATTGACCCATATCAATAATTTTTAATTAAAAAAATAACTAATTTAGCATATATGATCCTAGTAAATAATAATTGGCTCTAATTGACCATATCCCGAAGACCCGAACCACTTGACCACTGCTGGCCTTGATTGACCATAAGATATCCTAATTAACCAATAATAACCTTGACTAACTATAAATGATCAATAATGACCCTGATTAATCTTAATATTCAAATATCAAACCAAGTTGATTAAAAATTCATTAATTAACATTAGATTTTTGGCATTGAATTATTAATAACTGAGTTTTAGTCTTTGATATGGTCACTGGAAATAGTAGTAGTGAAGACTGAATCTCAGTCACTAGTTATTTCATCTACATAGCTCCTTAAAAACTTAATATCATCTCTATATAAGATCAGTGACAATGTCTTTAATACTATCTTTCAGTATTGAATACCTTTCCTCAAATGGATTAATTTTCGTTAAATAATCAGAGACTACAGTTTTTTGTTAATCTTTTTCTTACGCAAAAGGCATTTAAAATTGAACATCGGTCTCTAATTTGATCTAGTTGAAAAAATTAAAAACTGGTTCTTAGTCTTGAATATGTTCTCACAAAATAGTAAATATATTAGAGACTAAACATTATTTTTCGAATAATTTCACTTACACAATCTTTAAGACTGATTTTTAGTCTTTGCTACCTTCCTTTAAAAGATACAATCACGTCAAACAATAAGAGACTATCAATCAATTATTAATCCTTTCTTACGTAAAAGTCATTTAATACTGAACATCAGTCCCTAATTCGATATGTTTTGGGAATATTAATAAGTTATATTATTCTCTAATATATTTTCTATTTATTAGAGACTGAATATTAGCCACTCATACAATAGCACCATTTTAAAGTTATGAAGACACTTATTTAGGACTGAAATTCAGCTACAACAGAGTTTCCCTTAAAAACTTTTAATTATGCAAACGTATTCGTGATTGAAGTTTACTCTTTAATAAGGTGTGGAAGATTTAGAGACAGATTATCAATCACTAATATGGGTTACAAAAAAATCAGTCCCTAATATAATTAGCAACTGATATATTAGTCTCCTATACTATATATCCGAGACTAATTAATCAGTCTCTAATAATTTAGTTCTTAATGATCATTTTTCTTGTAGTGCATCCCTAGCCTCTAGACATAAATCAACCCATTCCTAACCTCTCATTCTATACTGATGAAGACTAAGGTTTCAGTGAGTACCATGAATCTCTATACTCTTCCCCTACTCAAAGAGAGATGAGTACTCCTGAGTGTCCTTTGTCTAGCCCATATCAGTCACCTATTACTGAGGTGGATCTCCCTGAACCTCTTCAGGAGGTCCATATGGAAGAGGCTCTCACTTCTGCAAGTGATTACATCATTAAGACCTCAACCATAGCAACTCAGCCCATTTACACTTCAACTGAGGCTGTCAATATGCAGAGGAAATCCAACAGCCAAGAACCTAAAGCTGATGGTGAGAGAGAGGACTTTGGTCCAATCATCTCATCCCCCAATGATTCTTCTGATGCAAAAACTGTCAAGAACATGCTCCTATTTAGTCTCTAAGGTTAGACACCTTGAATCTCAGGTGACCACCCTGCTTAACCGGGTCAATGATCAGCAACTTGAGATATCTTATCTCAGGGAAAAACTAGTTGGGAGACCTTTAAGGAGAGCTTAACCAAGAACACAAGAACCTGTGAATGTGATTGACCTAACTCCTAGCTCACCATTGCAAGAGGGTGATGCTACCAAACAGGGGGAGAAAGTCATTACAATCACAGAACCTGGGAGTTCTTCAGGGAGTATGGACATTGTGGACTCACCATTCTCACTTGCAATTATGCATACTCAGCAACTTCCTTAAGTTCATATTGATGTGGACACTATAGACTCTTTCATTAGGAGTCTCTTTGAGGAAGGCATTCCAAGGGCTATATCATCCCCACCTCAAGGAACTTCAAACTACATTATTGGGTGGAGGTATGATACTGATAGAAGAGCCCTCATTCTTCAAAGAGTTAAAGGGCAGCAAGAGGTGTTCAATTTTCAGACCTTAAACTACTATGAAGGTCTTGATCTAACCAACATGCCACTTGTCAACCCAAGTCAATCTAGACAAGCTGACAGGTTAACACAAAGGATTCAAGACAAAATTACTAAAGAATTCAGTATAAGAAGGAGACAAAGGCAATCAGGTAATGTCATTGGTCAACTGGATGTTGAGGCAGACCCTGAGATTAGCTTCAAAGGGAAAACCTTGGCTCAAGGCCCAGTGATAGAGCCTGAGAGCCCTGTCACACCAACAACTACTTCAGAAATTCATCCCTTCAGTGAAACACCTGCTGGTGAAAGTGTCTCACAACCTCTCTCTAGCCAAAGCTTGGATGCTACACCAAGCAATGAAGGCCAAAGCTCTCTCCACCCTATGTCACAAAGGTCTTTGGGTCACAAAGGGAAAAGGATTCTAACTCCTGAGGAGATTGAGGAGGAGGAGAGAGAGAGAGGAAGAGGAAGCTAAGGGGAGAAAGTTCCTATGGGTCTTCAGGCTTTATGCAGGCTGCAATCAGGGCTGCCCCCAGACCAAACACTCAAGATGATTAGTTGAGGGCAGTCAGGATTACTTACATGTAGACCAGGAACTATGACATAGATGAGATTATATCTCTCCCCTTAGAGGAACTAAATGAACTGGCTGACATGGAAGTGTCAAGAGAGATGAAGGAAGAAGAGGATGCAAGGATACTTCTCCAATTCAAAGAGGAGAAGAGACAGAAAAGATTATACAAGCATGTTCCTACTCTCTCCCCAGTTCAAGAAAGCCTTGTGCAAGAGGCTGTGGCAGCTACACAAGAACCTCAAGTAGACAAGGAAACAAATAGGCAAAACATGATCTACCTGAGTGCCACAGGTCTCTACCAGGCATCTGCACTTCTTCCCTTGTCCTTTGAGTACATTGAGTTTGAGTATCTCAAACAGCTTGAACTTCAAGTGCTCAAAGAACAGAAGGCAACAAAGAGAAAGATGAGGGAAGAGCCTGCAAAGTCAAGAGCCATCATCCAAAATAGTATGAAGAAGTCTGCTGACAGACAAACGATGATGAGCTTCTTGAAGCTGTATGGATTCTCCGGAAGGACACTTGGCCCTATGTCTCTATCTACAATGGATGAGCACATCAGGGTAATCAAGCAGAAGATCAAGAGTGGAGAGCTAATCGAGACAATTTGAAGTGGAGGTTAAGGTTGAACAATTTGAGACAACACAACCTGGACCTCCTGCTGAGCCTCAGCAAGTTTTATCTTCTGATCCACAGCAGGGTCAAACTCCCTCTCCTTCTGAACCTGTGAGGGAGGAACACCCAACTGCGCAAGACAAGACTGATTACCAAGGTGCTGCAGACCAGTCTTCTCAGTTAAAGTCTTCAAAGAGGAAGAAGAGGATGGCTTCCAAACCAAAGTCAAAGAAGAAGAAGAAGCCTGAATCATCCACCTCTACACCTCAGGCTGAGTCAGATCAACCTGAGGAAGTGCATGAAGAGGCAGCCTAATCAATTCCAATTTAAGTGGCTCCTCTTGCAGCTGAGAGACCCATCTTATCCTAGACCTTCACAACTAATCCAGAGAGATGGCATGTGATTAGAGATCAAGGTGGTGAAAATGTCTACACATGGCAAGACTTATTCAACCTACCTCTGCATGATCTCTTTGAGATGAGAAGATATTATAAGAGTCTGAGTGATCCTCACCATCTAATGAAGAAGGGTATGGTCATCATCAATTGTGAGGACTGTCAATAGCTGAAGATCTTCAAATGTTTTGGTAGCATCAGCCTAGGGGGAGTTTGTAAGGATTCTTATAAGTCTGATGCAGCCAAAACATCCAAAGTCTCTCTGCATGCATGCACTGAAGAACATAAGTAGAAATGCTTCGAAAGTTTTACACCTTGCACTAGAAATATTCTAAGTGTACAATCTTCCGAAGCCAAGACCAACATCTTCCGAAGCCAAAAGTGAAGTCTTCCGAAACTTCAAAGACAAAGTCTTCCGAAGCCAAAGAGTGAAGACAGATTTATTCCGAAGACTTTTAAAGACATGCCTTTATCTGATGTACTTTACCATAAAGCTGGACCACCTTTCCGCTGCAACTCTGTAAAGTCACCAACTTACATGTGTTGGTGGAAAGGTCCATGCTTTTGGTACGCGTACATTGAGGCCTTGTCTTTGTGCTTCTACTTTATGTACTTTTGTCCTTTTTGTAATATATTAGGATGTGAGCTATGGCATGTTATAGTCACTAGTCAAAAGGCAATCTGCCTTTTGACTCTACATTTGATTTTGTGTGTTGTCTAGTCTTATGTATCCAGCTGGCCTTCAAAGTATGGCCGACTGTAGGATGTAGTATATGTATCTCAAGTACTTGTAACTTTTATCGTATGCTTTGTAACATTTGTAATAGAACTTGAGAAGCAATATACAACATTCTTGAAAACCAATTACGTGTGTTGTTTGCTATCTTGTTCTGTCTCATTCTTACTTGTGTTCTTAGCATCTTTCACTAAAGTTAACCAGTTCCCTATTTGATCTGTTAAGTGTTCTAAGTAACTCTCCTCATTGTGTTGTTGTGTTGTAAGTGCATACCCTTCAACGGTCCTGCAGTTTTGCATATTTATCTCCATCTGGTAGCCACTAAGAATACCATACAACTCTGTGCGAGTAAGAGTCTTAAGGTTCTCAGTCCTTTTGATAACAACATAATAATGTGTCCATTGTCTAGGAAGAGAGGACATAAACTTCCTTACAATGTCCCTGTTCTCGAGAGTTACTCCAACATCCATTAGAGTATCCACAATCTCAACATACCTGAAGTATTGTTGAGTCATGGTTTCACCTACCTTAAAGGTGAAGTTTTCAAACTGCTGTTTAGGAGATCCTTCTTGTTCTCTTTTGCTTCCTTTGACCCCTAATACATAAGCTTCAGTGCTTCCCATAGTTGCTTGGCAGTTTCGCACGTCTTGAAGCCTCTGTAGATGGAGTTTGAAGAGCAGTCTGAAGGGCTGTCATGGCCTTCTGATCAATCTCTATTCTTTTCCTGTCTTCTTCAGAATAATCAGCCACAACCTTTGGAATCATACCACCACCAGTAGTAGAAGTGGTGCTTGGTATGTAAGGTCCTTCAACAACAGAGTCCCACATCCTGGAGTCTTGAGACTTGATGAAGCCTTCCATTCTTTGACACCAAGTATCAAAGTCTTCAGGAGTGATCAGTGGAGACTTTATCATAGTCCAAGTTTCCATATCAGCTTTTGTAATAGCTGCCATTTGAGTTGTTAGGTAATTTGTGTGTGTCAGGGATCTTAATATGGTGAGATCTTATATCAAAAGCCTGGAATGCTCTGATACCAAATGCATGACCGGTGAAGGGTATGCAATTACAGCACAACAACACAATGAGGAGAGTTCTTTAGAACACTTAACAGATCAAATAGGGAACTGGTTGCTTAAGTGAAAGATGCTAAGAACACAAGTAAGTATGAGACAGAACAAGATAGCTAACAACACAGTCTATGGTTTTCAAGAATGTTGTATATTGCTTCTCAAGTTCTTTTACAAATGTTACAAAGCATAGATAGAAAGTTACAAGTACTTGAGATACTTTATACTACATCCTACAGCCGGCCATACTTTGAAGGCCAGCTGGATACATAAGACTAGACAACAACAAAATCAAATGTAGAGTCAAAACGTAGATTGCCTTTTGACTAGTGACTATGACATGCCATATGTCACATCCTAATATATTACAAAAAGGATAAAAGTACATAAAGTAGAAAGCTCAGACTCAAGACCTCAACGTACAGTTACCAAAAGCATGGACCTTTTCACCAACTCATGTAAGTTGGTGACTGAACAGAGTTGCAGCGAAAAGGTGATCCAGCTTTATGGTAAAGTACATCAGATAAAAGCATGTATCTAAAAGTCTTCGGAAGAAATCTGTCTTCACTCTTTGGCTTCAGAAGACTTTGTCTTTGAAGCTTCGGAAGACTTCACTTTTGGCTTCGGAAGATGTTGGTCTTGGCTTCGGAAGATTTTTACACTTAGAATATTTCTAGTGCAAGGTGTAAAACTTCCGAAGCATTTCTACTTATGTTCTTCAGTGCATGCATGTAGAGAGACTTTAGATGTTTTGGCTGCATTAGACTTATAGGAATCCTTATAGTTTCTTTAGTGTTACTTGTACCTGTTGAGGAACTTGTTGCTGGTGGGGATGAGTTTGTAAGTTGAGGTTGCTTGAAGTTTCTTTGGTTTGCTTGTCTCAAGTCACTTGTTGATTGCTGATTGCATTCTCTTGAAAAGTGACCATAAAAATTACACTTGTAGCATCTCACTTGTTGATTGCTGATTGCATTCTCTCAACACCAATCTTTGTATTTCTCCCTGCAATAGCCAATCCCGTATTCCTTCTCAAATACATCTTAGCTCTGTATGCAATCATGGTTGTTTACCATTGCGAATCCATTTCCACCGGATGAAGTTCCTCAAGGTCTTGTTGACAAATGTGAGCAGGGGTCAAAGTACTACTCAGATAAGATTGTAAGCTTGAACTGAAGGTTGCAAAGGCTGCCTTTTGCTCTTTTGATTGTAGTAACACTGTAATTGCTTCAGATTGAGGTTTGTTTTTGTTGGTTGTGGATCCCTTTGTGGCTGTAGCATTTGAGCTTTTTGTATCATCAAGTTTCCCTTTAACTTTCTTTTTTGAACTGCTTTGAGAGGTTGATTTAGATGACTTTGCTGCATAGAAAGATGTTTCTTCTTCATTAACACTCACAACATAAGAGCTTACATCATCATCATTAGAAATAAATGTACTTCGAGTACCCTTTGTTTCTTTAAATTGATATGGTGCAATTGTTTTTAGATCAATTATGTTCTTGAACATAGACACAGTTTCAGTCCAACTTTCTGGCAAAGTATGAAGCATCTTTTTGTTCAACTCCTCATTGTTATAGTTCAACTCAAAGATGTTCATCTCAGTGACAAGTTGCATGTATCTGTGAAGTTGTTGAGGAACAGATTCACCCTCAATATGATGAAAAGTCTCGTATTGTGAACAAAGCGTATCCTTCCTAGTGCTTCTAATCTCATCACTTCCTTCACACAAAGTGTGAAGAATCTTCCATAAAGAGTGGCTTATTTTGTAAGCTTCAAATTTGATCAAGAGGACTTCACGTAAAGCCATAGTAAGCATACTATAGGGCTTAATGTTAATTTAGTCTCTCTTTGCATCTTCAGGAGATAGACTTTCAAACTTATGGGCTGATTGTTGTCATTATAATCAGGTCCAAGAGCAGGTGGAATATAGGGACTTTCAGTTATGGACACCCATAAGTCAGAATCAGTGTAGTTAACATGGTTCTTGAATCTAATTTTCCATGTTTTAAAATCAGCTTTTTTCAATTTTGGGGGTTGATAAGCTGATCCAACAATTGAATTACTCATTTTAGTGAACTTGTTGATTATCAAACTATCAACTGGTCTAATACCCTATGAATATGTAAAAGTAATGCAAACACACTCACACAACAATAATAAATCACTAAAAGACTTATATTTAACCAACTAAGACAGAAATTCCTTTGAATTAATGGTGTTTATTGAGAATGAGCTAATAAATGTCTAACTCTTAATTATCGGGTAGATAAAGAGTTGCACTCAAAATTTGTAAAACCTCTCAATAAATTCTCAATTGATTTGAAATTTGAGATGTTAGATGATAGAATTTGTTCAAATTTGTTTGAACAACCATTAATAAACGAACAACAAAACAAATCCACGTAAAATGATTTTGATGTAGATGGGAGTTAATCGAGCAATGCAACGGCACTCGATGACCGATATAAAAAGGTTTGATGATTTTAACTAGTTCCACTAATTCGTTGAGTAAAATACCTTCGATAGCTATTGATTAGCTAAACTCAACTTTGTGAAGTCGCTGGATCAGTAGATATCCGAGCATGTTCTTGACGGAAGGAAACAAAATCAAAACCAAGAGACAAACAATAAACACGATCTATACTAAAATGGTTTCATTGATAAAACCTAATGATTACAAGATCGTTACAACATAATATTCACGACTCTTGGCAAGGGGAGATCGAGCATGATCTCCCCTCTCATCCGGCAGCACCTAGGCTCCGGGCAGACTCCTCTCAAAACCCTTATCCTCTCTACACATTGAAACTGGTATATATAGGCCTCGGCCCATATTAGATGCGACTGGGCCCATTCGTGTGATTGGACCATGCGTATGGTTCAATCGTACGACTGGACCATGCGTATGGTTCAATCGTGCGACTGGACCATACTTATGGTTCAGTCTTACGAATGGCCAATCGCATCTCTCAGTCGCACGACTGGCCCATTAGCAAGGCTCAGTCGCACGACTGAGTCTCATTCGCATATGCTCCTACGAATGACCCAGTTTCATGTGTTTACAACATATCAGGTGTATTACATTAAGCCTAGACTATTCGACAAGCGACGGACACACTATATGACAATATATGCTCCAACAAACTTGTTATTTGATTAAATGGTTCAATAACACGCTTAAATCTGAGTTAGCTCTGACGAACACTTAAAAGCAATTTTAAGCTAGATTATCTTATCTAATAGAGATTTAAAGTAATTTAGACGTATTGAGTTACGTTACTACTTCAGATCTAAGAAAATTAACAACTAATTGAACAAATCTGACACTAATAGATCAATTGATCGAAATCAATGAGCACGAGGCTCTGATACCACCTGTGAATCCAAGGATCGAGACTGGAAATTATTAGTTTAGATTGAACAAAAAGCGATCGCGAAATTATCACAACTTGTTTTTTAATTAATTGTTTATGAAATTGTAATTGTAATGTAAATCGATGAAGAAGAGATAAGAGAAATGGAAAACAAGTTAAAGTAATACGATAAAAGAATTTGCTTCAAATGATTTCCATTAATACTAAATTGGTTACAATTGGTATTTGGATTTTGATGATATGGTAATTGCTAGATGATGTTCTTGTTGTTCTTGCTATTTTGATTGATATTCTGTTGTAATCAGAATTGTTGTATTGTTTTTGTCTCTCAAAAGAGAGCACCCATGCCTTGTATTCTTGACGTGATGTGATTGACACATTTATGACTAAATTGCAGTCTTCCGCAGATGTTGACTTGATGACATCACTTCAGAAAGTTTGACTTGATTGACTTCATGAGTCTTCCTTGATTGAGGTTCATGCAAGTACTTTGTTCTTCCGTAGGAGTTAGCCTACCGTAGGAGTTTGTTCTTTAATCTTCATATTAACTTAATCTGCCAGAGCAAGCTTTCTTCTTCCGCAGGAGCAACAGTAACTTGGATCTCACGAGCAGACTTGTTCTTCAAAAGATGTTACAATGTTTCCGCCAAAGATCTATGGATGCATATTCCTTGAATTATTCTTTGTTATGTTTCGCAGAACATCTACGGAAGTACAAACTTGTTCATCCGTAGACAGTTCTTGTACTTAAGTTGTCAGGATCAGTGATCACAAGTTCGATGGATCAGTGATCACAAGTTCGATGGATTAGAGTGTAATGCAGCGGAATAAGATCAAGAATTAGACAAATTGTAGCAAGAATTTGATATTTGTAAACAAATACGAGAGAATATATTTCTGTGGCAAGGAATGTTTCAATTATACCAAATATTTCTGCTTAATTATTCACTAATTACAATAAGGTTGACACTCCTTATATAGAGTGCAATCACTGCTATTATCACGGGATAGTGACAACTGGCAGATCTAATACAAAAATAACTAACACTTAACAAACTACTGAAATGGTCACAACTACTGAGAACATATCAGAGTGCTAAGTACAAAATATAAAACTACTGATAAGAAACTACTGAAACTACAACGACTGAAGAACAAGCTCTTCAGTCGTTTTACAAAACTACTGAAAACATAAAACTACTGAAAGTAAACCGTCACAACTACTGAAGAAGTCCTCTTCAGCTGTTATGACAACGTCTGATACTTGGTCTTCAGTACTTGTGTCTTCAGACTTTGTCTTCAGCACTTGTGTCTTCAGACTTTGTCTTCAGCACTTGTCTTCAGACTTTGTCTTCAGCACTTGTGTCTTCAGACTTTGTCATCAGCACTTGTGTCTTCAGACATTGTCTTCAGACTTTGTCTTCAGCACTTGTCTTCAGACTTTGTAATCAATTGTTGTCTTCAGCTGTTGTGGACTTCAGCGGTTGTTGTGACGTCTGTGGGACTTAAAGGTTTTTCTGATCCGGCTCATTGGTTCTTTTGGTCCAACAAACTCCCCCTGAACCAATGCAGCCAAAACCTTTAACTTTATTGAGGTCCCACTTATTGTTGGCAAAATGGTTGGTCTTTTTCCTTCTTGATCAGTTGAGAAGATGACCCATATAAGCACTGGCCTGGAAATGAGTCTCTGATGATTTGGTTGGCAATGTATGGATGGGAGCTCTGTATTGGGGAATTGGACACTGAGCTGTTTCCCATCCATGAGACTTACTTCCCATGTATAAGCCTGTAGGATTCTCTGGTGTATGCTCTGAGAAACATAATTTGTTCTTCCATGGTAAGATTTTCCACTTCACCATCAAACAATCCTTCACGCCCATACAGCTCTGAAATGTACTTAGCGTGTTTGCCATTTTTGAGCTCAACTGTTGTAATTTGTCTGTATGCAAACTCATCTGGGTGAGTACCTTCAAGTAACAAACCGAGCTCATTTTGTTTGAAGTTCTCAAGCCTCTTGTAGACTAACCCCTTTTCAATTATTCTGTTCTCTAACATCTTTTGGGGTGGCTGTTTAGCCTCATAGGCCTTCTTGAAATCTTCTACAATTTCCCAGGGTGATACTACCAGGACCACTGTGATCTCTTCATCTACGATCCTTTTTACTTTGCCCTTGTATCTCGCAGGAATGTCTTTCTTTACAATTCTGTGAGCCACCCTAGGATCAGGCCATATTCTCACCTTTTCCTTTTGATATTGAAATATGTTAGCAAGGGTGTACAATCTCAGAGCTTCTTTCTTCATACTGATTATTGATGAAGAAGCAGCATAAGTTTTGTCTATGCTTTTCAGCATCTCCTCATCGTGAAGCCTTTGCTGCTGTTCTTCTTCTATCTTTACTCTCACAGTTTCCATCTGTGAGGTGGGAGTGATGGGCATAGGTTTGGCTTTAGGCAAAGTTAGGACTGCGGAAAGCGGCATCCTATCTTCTTCCTCATCATCCTCTTCTTCTTCTTCTTCTAGCCTCAACATCCTTCTCTTCTTCTTCTTAGGTGCATCATCGGCTGTTGGTTTTGTGGGTAAAGGAGTTGGTTTAATGAGTTGTGGTAGTGGTGATTTTGAAGTGGGAAGTTTTGCAGGTTGTTCTAGCATTCTTGTAGTGAGTGAGGCTTTGGAGTGTTTTGCTAGTTCATTTCTGTTCCCAGCACCTGCCTCATTTAGTGCTTCAATCACCAGTCCCTTAGTGTATGCTTCAGACGTACAGATCTTGGTGGTTATTGCCAAGATACTGTCCCTGGTCCATGACTTAATCTTGATCAATGATCTCCCAAGGTACTTTGCAATGAATCTGATCATGATCTCTAGTCTTTCTCTTTCTAATGCATCATAACTTGCCCATCTTGAGTTAATTTCTTTAACTTCAAGTCTTCTAATCTCTGAGTCAAGCTGTGCAGTATCGAACCCTTGTCTATACAGTTGATCAATAATGGAGTCCATTGATTTACTATGTGTAGCATCCGCCATTTTGATCATCTCATCAAGTTGGAGTTCTTTTTCTTTTCCTTCAGCCTTCCTCTTCTTATATGTGATATGAATGTCTTTGTGACTTTCACCCACATGATCAATGTTTGCTCCCTTCACAAACTCTTCTTCCTTCTCAGTCTCCTTCACAAACTCCTTTTCCTTCTCAGTCTCCTTCACAAACTCCTCTTTCTTCTCAGTCTCCTTTTCTTTCGGTATGCTCTTCCTCTTTGCTTTCAGTGACTGACTCTCCCCCTTTTTGGTTGCATTGGTTGCAAGGGTTTGAGTAGCAGAAAGCCTTGTTCTCACAGTCTTCTCCACCAGGGGTTGTATGATTGAGGGAAGCCTCTCATCCATGGTTTTGATCACAATGTCTGTGATCATTGGGGTGATGAGAGGTAGGGATTGCTGAAAGATAGCAGTTGTTTGCTCAGAGGGGTTCTGTCCCTGAGAAGCAATGCCAGAAATAGAGACTGGTGGGTTGAAAGTTTGGAGTGGCTGAGTGTTTGGGAGACCTTCAGGTGAAGGTGCCATCTGTGGGTTTATGTTGGTGGCAGATGGACTTGCTTCTTGAGAGAATTGGTCAAGTAGTCTTTGTAGTCTACTGACTTCTTCCTCAAGAATTGTGTTATGGGCCAGAACATCATAAAAGAAGCCCAGGTCATCATCAGCATATGCTGAATCACCTGACCTCCTGCTTGTAGCAGGATGTACATGCACTGGGTGTAGACCAGTTTTAGCATGTGCCCCTTTTTCTTGGAACTGAGGACTTCCAGCCTCAGGACGATGTCCTTCATCAGCTGTTGCCTCTGATGAGGTCTTAGCAATGTTACCAGCCTCAGTCTGATCATGTGCTGATTCAGAAGAGGTGGCAGCCTCACCAGATATTCTGATCTCCTTATCCACACCAGGAGACAGAACATTTAAACCCCGGTGCTGTGGGTTGTCAGAAGCATGTTGATCCTCTTCCTCAATGGCTGTGCTTGTCCCCTTTGATGGTGTTTGGTGGGGAGGAGGAGAGGCATGCAGCTGAGTCAGCACGTTTGCAATTATAATGGTTGGACTTTGAGGGGCATCTGCATGGGGAGATAGGGTAAAATCGGTATGCACCTGGGAAGAATGGTGCTCATCAATGGCAATCTCCTCAAATGAGGAGGATTCCAGATTTGTGGGTACCCCTTCTTTGGTTGCTGCAGGCTCCTTTTGAGAGGAATCCTGAGCGGCTGTGGCTGGTAGAGTCTTTGATACTGCTGGGGGGTTTACACCAGCAAGTACATCCTGCCTTGGTGGTACAGGAGCATCTTCAGGGGACTCATCTCCCTGAATAGCTCTGAATAGCTGTTTTGGGGCGTTTGGTTTTTGGTTTGGTGGGGACTCTGGATCTTGTGGTGGTGGCTGTGGGTTCCAGCTGCGTGGGTTTGCGCAGCTTGGCAGCCATTTTTAGTGATTGGTCAGAGTTGTGCCGGGAGTATACTTCAGGCAATACAGCCATAGCAGGGACTCCCAGGCCAACAAGTCCCTCAGCTTGAAGCTGGTTTTCAATTATGGCCATTATGAACCGAGGATATAATATCCAACAGTTAGCAAGTTGTTTTTGTGCCATATCCTTGAGCTCAAAAAATAGTATTTCAGAAAAATTTAAAGGTTGTTGCTCAGGATGGAATACATTACCTGTTGCCACCTTGTGGACATTTGATCCCATGATGAAGTCTTGGGGGCAAGGCAGACATTTACCATATGAAAGATGAGACATTCGGCATCCTGGAAATGTTTCTTCAATATGGTAGAGGCACTCAGGTTACCTTGGTATCCATGGTGGGCAAATGATAGATCTGTTGTGCCCTTTGGATAACCAGTTGGGAAAGTGGCATCATCCAAATTGAGGGTTTGGCGAAGAGTGTCTGGAGTAATGACCACCTTTTGACGATGGACAAACGATTGAAGAGACTCTGTGTCATTCTCCACAGAGACAGGAGTGACGTTTGTCCAGAATTGGCTAAGAGATTCGGCATATATGGTGGGGTTTAACATAAAAGCCGTTTGGTAAGGTGACTGAACCATTAAATCAATGGCGTTGTGAAACTTGGTCCAGTATGGCAATTTTGTGAGATGAGCAACACAGTTGTGTCGTGGTTTTAGTTGCATGGTCGCCATTGATGAGAAGTTACAGAGTTTTTGAACGTTAGGTTTGAGAAGAGAGGTGAGAAAAACTCTGAAGGTGGGATAAGGTATTTAAAGGGTAGGGTTAGAAAACGACTGAAGGTTTTGGTGTTAGTCATCATTTGTTGAAACTACTGATGACGTGGTATTAACTTTCAGAGGTTTGGAATGACTGACCGTATTGGTGTGATCAGCAGTTGTTATAAAACAACTGAAGACTTTGTTTTAACCGGCAGACGTTGAAATAGCTGAAGTCTCTGATTTAGTCATCAGTAGTTATAAAACTACTGAAGACAGTTTTGACTTCAGGTGGTGAAACAACTGAGGACATGGTTTTTGTCATCAGTAGTTGTGAAACTACTGAAGACAGTGGTTTTGTCATCAGTTGGTGTAAACAGCTGAAGACTTGGTGTTAGTCTTTAGTAGTTGTAAACTACTGAAGTCATAGGTTTGGCTTCAGTTGTTTAGAAACAGCAGTTGTAGAAACAACTGAAGAGAAATTACTCATCAGCTGTTTTCGTCAATTCATAGCTTTTCAGCTATTTCAGTCTGACCTCCACACTCATCAGACTTAAATATGAGTTTCAGAAGTTTCATTGGTCATCAGTACTTATCTACATTTCTGACATCAGTAGTTGTAGCTACATCAGCTGTTGTGATTTCATCAGCTGTTGTAACTACATCAGCTGTTTTAACAAATAAAGTACTTCAGTACGTGTGAGGCATGTAGCCTTCAGTAGTTATAAAAACTACTGAGGGTAAAGGAACTCATCAGTACTTATATGTGACATGGTTACCAATGATCATCAGTATTTATTACTAAGATCATCAGTAGTTGTCACTTATTCTAGCTGCAGCATACCAAGCCTTAACACCAGGTTGTGGAAAGTTGAACTATCCAAAGGCTTAGTAAAAATGTCTGCAAGCTCATCGGCACTAGGAACAAATTTTGGATCAATCAGACCTTTTTCAAAGCAATCTCTAATAAAATGGTGTCTGATTTCAATATGTTTAGTCCTAGAGTGCTAGACAGGATTCTTGACAATACAAAGAGCTGAAGAGCTGTCCATTAACAATGGGGTCTTAGTCTCTGTTATGCCATAATCCAATAATTGGTTTTGAAGCCAGAGTACCTGAGATGTACAGCTTGCAGCAGCAATGTACTCGGCTTCAGCCGTTGATGTAGCAACTGAGGTTTGTTTCTTACTCTGCCAAGAAATCAAACAGTTGCCTAGGAATTGACATCCACCAGAAGTTGATTTCCTGGTCAACTTACACCCTGCATAGTCACTGTCAGAAAAAGCAACTAATTTACCAGAAGTTGTAGAAATCTCATCAGCATTTGTTGTGGATTGTGCTGCTGGAGCTACAGGAACATCAGGTCTAGCTGAATCAGGCAGTTGATCACTAAACTTGAAGAGGTGAGTACTACTATCATCATCATCATCAGCACCAGCAGTACCACCAGGTGGTGAACTGTTGACAGGAACAACAGCAGGAGTTTGATGAGGAACATATTGCAGTATGTCCAAATCAAATATCTCCACAGGGCTTTGTGGAATCTTGTCCTTTGGAGATTCATTAAACTTAACATGTAGAGTCTCTTCAACCATCTTTGTTCTACAGTTGAAGACTCTGTATGCTTTGCAAGTTGATGAATAACCAACAAAGTACCCTGCATCCACCTTAGAATCAAATTTTTGGAGTTGATCCCGTGTGTTGAGAATGAAACAAGGACATCCAAAAGCTCTGAAGAATGAAATTAGAGGGGCCAAATGATGAAGAACTTCATATGGAGTTTTCATCAACCTCATATTTACTAGAGCTCTATTTTGTACATAGCAAGCTGTATTGACAGCTTCAGCCCAAAACGTCATTGGCAGTCCAGAGTCAGCCAACATGGACCTTGCAGCTTCAATAAGGGTCCTGTTCTTTCTCTCCACTACTCCATTTTGTTCAGGAGTTCTTGGAATGCTAAAATGCCTCTTGATTCCCTTTGAGAGGTAGAACTCATCAAGTGTATTGTTTCTAAATTCTGTTCCATTATCACTTCTAATACACTTGACTGAGAGGGAATACTGCTTCTCAACATACAACACAAAGTTGATAATCTTCTGAGCTGCTTCATCCTTTGAATGCAAGAAGAAAGTCCATACAAATCTGGAGTAATCATCCACAATTACCAGATAGTATTTCTTCTTAGCCATACTCATCACTCTCACAGGACCAAAGAGATCCATGTGAAGAAGCTGTAAGCAGGCAGTGGACTTAGGTTCTTCTATAGAGGGAAATGAAGCTTTGTGCTGTTTTCCTTTTAAACAAGCAGTGCAGTTATCTTCACATTTGAACTCCTTTATAGGAAGTCTCCTTACTAAACCATGGTTTATCAGCTGATTTATGTTTTTGAGATTAACATGACCCAGCCTTCTATGCCATAGAGTAGATTCTTGAGGGGAAGCCTTGGAAAATAGGCAAGGATGGCCTTTGAGATCTATTTTCTTGGAAAGATCTAAGGCATACACTCTTCCTGTCCTGTTGGCCTTTAGGAGAGTGTATTCATCCAACACCTTATCAATCAAACTTAGAACTTTGGATGACAGAATCCGACAGTTTTGACTGGTGAAAAGAGCAACATGGCCTTTGTCACACATTTGACTGACACTCAAGAGGTTGTACTTGAGATTTTCCACATGGTTAACATCATCAAACTTTATTTCCCCATTGGAAACAAAGCCTTTGCCGATGATGTAACCCTTTGCATCATTGCCAAATGACACAAACCCCTTCCTTCCTTGAGAGTAGTCATTAAGAAGTGATATGTTTCCTGTCATATGCATGGATCCTCCACTGTCTACATACCAGATGCCTCTGTGGCATGTTGAAGAACCCTGCAAAACAAAGCAAATTAGTTAGATTTTGAGACCCAAACCTTTTTGGTTTTGGGCCTGTTCACATCAATAGATGGTAGATTAACAGGTTTGTTGGAAATAACAGCCTGAGAGGAAGAAGATGGTGAAGAAGAGGAATCCTTTGGCTTGGACCTCCTTTTCTGTGGTTTCAACATAGGAACATCTAATTGGTTAACTCTTCCCAATAGATGTTGATCCATCATAACCAGCTGTGTCTGATTTTGTGATAAAGCTTTCAGCTCTTCAGACACATTGGCATTGGAGTTTGATAAGTTCCTATGTTGCACCTTCTTCTTTTGAGCTATCTCAGCTGTTACCTGTTTAACCCCTTCCTTTTTGGATTTCTTTTTGGACTAAAGGGTTACAGGATTTGATGTTGCTGGTACAAATGTAGCTTCAAACTCAGTTTTCATTTTAACCATTTTCTCTTTAATTTCCTCTTTATGTTTGAGTTTGGATCCTCTTTTGTACCAACAGTCATCTGTAAGATGATTGAACAAACCACATACTTCACATGGTTTCTTCTTCATCTTATGTTGATCATCAACTAATGAGGATGAAACTACTGAAGACTTGCTCTTCAGTACTTTCAGTACTTTGAAAGCATTATTTGCTTTCTTGACTTCCTCTTTAGTAGTCTTCAAACTCTTTCTACTGATTGTTTTCTTCTCTTCAGTTGTTGGAGTTTGAACTTCAGGTGTTAAATCTTGCTCTCCAGTCCTTTCAGGACTTCCAGAAATAACTCCTGAGTTGATCAACTCTTTGATCATGTGAGTGTCAGCAATGGAACCATCAACATTAGCTGATTGGTTCTGAGAGGGCTTAGTGCTGACTTCTACTTTTGATGATGCTCTATCAAAAAGTGAATCACATGATGAGGTGGATTGGTTATTGCTTTCTCCATCAGATTTCACTTCTGCTCTTGAAGCAAAATCTGTAGGAGGAGCGGTGTGATTATAACCAATGCCAAACTTCACATTGGGAGCTGATTGCTTGCTAAGAAGCATTTCAAAACCTTTGCATGATTGTACCCATCGATCACACTCTACTTGGGTGACTGCAAGGGTTTCTTTGAGACTTCTCTGGTCTTCCAGAATAACCTCTAGCTTGGCCTTTTCATCATTTAATTGGCATTTAAGCTTATAAATCTCATCACTTTTACTATTAAGAGCAGACTCATACTCAGCTTTTCTTTTGGAAATGGTTTTCTCAAACTCAAGTTTTTGATTTATTAATGCTACATTTGCCTCTCTAATAGAGACAAAGGCAGCTATGCATGATTCAGAACATAACTTGGCGTTAGCCTCTGAAGATACCTGAGTTACCTGTGAAGATGATGCATTTGAGCAGGAACCCTCAGTAGACTCCAGAGCCATAAGTGTCAGATTCCCAAAAGGACTGTCACCACCATGTTGATCAGCACCTGTGAACAGTTGTTCATGACCAGACATGTCATCTGGCAAACTGCTCCAGTCAACAACTCCAGGGGTGAAGAAGCTATGTTGTTGAGGTTGAGGAGGTTGATGAGATGGTTGAGGTTCTGGTAGTGCATGAGGTTGTGGTACCATAGGAGCTTGAACTTGACTGGTTTGTGGCATGTAATAACAAGGGTAAGGGTATGGCATTTGACCCTGAGGAACAAAATATGCAGGAGATTATGGTTGAGAATGATGACTAGAATTGACAGGATGTTGCCCTTTGTTTTGTTGACTATTGCCAGGGAAAGACACAAAAGGTGCAGAGGAATTAGATCCAGATGATCTACATTCTCTAGCAAAGTGTCCAAGCCTTTGGCATTTGTGACACCTCAACTTACTCTTGTCAAAACCAACTTTGGTTTTGCCAGAGAGTCCTGGGAATTTTCTTCCAGTTCTTTTGTAGAACTTCTGAGATCTGATATTTATCAAGGCCATTTGGCTCAAAATATCCATCTCTTCTAAGTCATCATCAGCAATCCCCTTGAGATCATCCATGCTGAAGCATAGATTGTCATTATTACACCCAGTAAACTGACTATCAACACTCACAAATGCAGAATCAGAAATGTTTGAAGAGAAATCAATATGCTCATCATACTGGCATTCAGATGAAGCATATTCTGACTCATGACTAACCAAGGCAGTGTTGCCTGGTACAAAGTCTTCAGTGAGCTTACCAGATGAAGACAGTTTTCGTTTTTGTTCTATCTCTCTCTCAAATGTGAGCAATTTCCCATGGACTTGGGTGAGAGATAGTTTGTTCAAATTTGCACTGGAGCGTAGGACAATAGTATATGTGTCCCATCTCTTAGGCACTGATCAGAGAAATCTGTTATTCATCTGGATATTGGTGTACTCATGTTTGACCATTTTTAATTTAGAGATCAAACAAGAGAACCGCTCAAACTGTTGAGTCAGTGTCTCACCCTTCCTATGAGAGAATGTCTCATATTGTTGGGCAAGGATCTCTCTATTATTTGCCAAGACCTCATCTGTTCCTCCAAATTGTTGTTTCAACGCATTCCAGAGGTCATGGGCAGATTCATAATGCATTAGCCCAGAATAGATTTCATTGGGTAGTGCCATGGCCAGAATTCCATGGGCTTTTGCATCAATCTCAAACAATTTCTTATCCTCATCTGAGTATTGATCCTTCCTCTTCGGAACCATTTGATTGGTTTCCGGGTTATTCACCGTAGGCTTGTGTGGACCATGTACCACTGATGTCCAACAACCTGAGCTGTTAACAGACATGTGATGGAGCATACGTCGTTGCCATATGTTATACTCATTCCTAACCAGCATTGGAGGCTTGGTTGAGGAACCAGTATTGTGAGGATCATTGGAAGGAGTAGTCATTTTAGGTCCAAATACAATTTAATTCAAGCTTTTAAAAGATTTTACACAGACCACAATAGACTCAATGAAAACCAAGAATAAATCTCAGGATGAATGACCAAAAACACAGAATATTCAATCTCTATAACCGTTTCTTGCAAAAATGCTAATTCAATCAAACTTGGATCTTGAATAGCAGTTTCAATGATCAATTATTAGATCAATCAATGATTAACCAGCTCTAATACCATTTGTCAGGATCAGTGATCACAAGTTCGATGGATCAGTGATCACAAGTTCGATGGATTAGAGTGTAATGCAGTGGAATAAGATCAAGAATTAGACAAATTGTAGCAAGAATTTGATATTTGTAAACAAATACGAGAGAATATATTTCTGTGACAAGGAATGTTTCAATTATACCAAATATTTCTGCTCAATCATTCACTAATTACAATAAGGTTGACACTCCTTATATAGAGTGCAATCACTGCTATTATCACGGGATAGTGACAACTGGCAGATCTAATACAAAAATAACTAACACTTAACAAACTACTGAAATGTTCACAACTACTGAGAACATATCAGAGTGCTAAGTACAAAATATAAAACTACTGATAAGAAACTACTGAAACTACAACGACTGAGGAACAAGCTCTTCAGTCGTTTTACAAAACTACTGAAAACATAAAACTACTGAAAGTAAACCGTCACAACTACTGAAGAAGTCCTCTTCAGCTGTTATGACAACGTCTGATACTTGGTCTTCAGTACTTGTGTCTTCAGACTTTGTCTTCAGCACTTGTGTCTTCAGACTTTGTCTTCAGCACTTATCTTCAGACTTTGTCTTCAGCACTTGTGTCTTCAGACTTTGTCTTCAGCACTTGTGTCTTCAGACTTTGTCTTCAGACTTTGTCTTCAGCACTTGTCTTCAGACTTTGTAATCAGTTGTTGTCTTCAGCTGTTGTGGACTTCAGCGGTTATTGTGACGTCTGTGGGACTTAAAGGTTTTTCTGATCCGGCTCATTGGTTCTTTTGGTCCAACATAAGTCAATTTTCAAAATTGACTAGGTATGATGTTTTCCTTCAATCACACATATAATCAACACAAATAGTTATTTGGGATAACATATATATCTTGCATACAAAAATATAAGAATTTACATGAGTTCATTACAAGACTTCAAAACTTCTAAAAGTGTATATTCAATCTAGACTTATCAATCAGGAGGAAAGGCATTGTTGAGAAAACCCCTGTCACACCCCCGCTAAAAGCGGAAACACGGGGATGTAACGAGACCGGGATCGTCATAACACATGGTAAGCGATAGAGATGCAATATAAATAATGATGAAAATCGTGTCATGACGACACCCGACAACGAGGGGACTTGTGTCGTGTTTAGTCAATGTTCACGACAACATAGCCATAAGCAACATGATAATGATAAAACATATACACATAAAGATGAAATTGAAAATGTTAATTCCCACAACCCGGGAACAAGTTTCAAAAGTTGATAATTGTTTACAAGCGTTAACATTGTTCGAAAAGATTTTTTAACAAAATGAGCTAAGTACCAAAAATGCATCCTAGGGTCTCCACTAAGGCAGCACACCTAGATTCCTGGACTTGCATGATCACCTGAAAAGATATGCTTAAAACGGTCAACATAATTGTTGGTGAGCTCGCAGGTTTATGTAATAAAAATGTAAGTGATGCTGTAATAAGTAAGCGCGTCGGAATACCGTGAATACAGTTATATACACAAGTAAATATCACATGACATGAGCTTTGCAACCAAACCTAGCGATGTACACAAAGAAATTGTCGGCATATATTCACCCAAGGGCCCGTTCCTGGCCACTGATGGTACCAACTAGTATACCATCGAACGAGGGTGGGGGTGTCAACCCAGTAGTACTACCAATACCTAACCGTCGGTTCCCACACTGGAATTAAATAGTTGCAAAGATAGAACCACACAGCAGACCCAAGCATGTATCAAATAGTACTTGCAACACAGTATCACGTTGATTCCTTGTATGTAAAATGTATGCAAGTTGTAAAGCATAGAAATTGTGTAAGCATACTTTTCCCCCAAGTTGTAAATGATTGAAATATTGTATAAATGTGAAAAGGGGCCACGAAACTCACTTGTTAGGTGGTAAGTATGTATGATTGATGTATCCCAAATGTTGAATGCAAATAAACAGTCAAACACCTATTGACAGTTATTGTATAGCATTAATGATATGATATATGTATAAGCGCGCAATAATGATGGGTCGGTTCGGGTCGTATCGGCTGGGTCGCGTATAACACACACAGACTGACACACGTACTAGATCGTATGTAGATCCAAGTACAAGACATTGTCGCCATTAATGATGATGTTTAAGTAAAAGTCTCGTTGTTATTGAAGAAACATTGAATAAGTGTCAATAGTTATAAGTCAATTGATCATTGTAAAGCGTTAGTTCAATTTGTTCAAAATAGTTTCTGTGCCCTTTCTCGCGTTGACTTTAATATTTGTGGCCGAATAATGGCATTATTGTGTTAACGTTACCTCAACACCACACGACTTACTCACACCACGCACAAGGGATCAAACACAACAATTTCAGTCGCATAACAAGGTCAGACGCACGACTCAACCTCCATTCGTGCGAATCAACCCTCAATCGTGCGAATCAGCTTCATTCGTACGATTGAGCCTTCATTCGTATGACTGGCATTCAGTCGTACCACACAACACCCAATCGCACCACTCAACTTCCATACGCACGAATCAACCTTCAATCGTGCGAATTAGCTACTTTCGTACGACTGAACCTTCATTCGTGCGATTGGACTCCAGTCGTGCGAATCACGCACAGTCGCACACATTCAGTCGGTCACCTGACTCAATCGCACACAAACACTCAGTCGCATGACTCAATCGCATACACTCATTCGCACGCATGACTCAATCGCATACAGACACTCAGTCGCACAACTCAGTCGCACGACATGCCTAGTCGCACAACTCAGTCGCGCGATTGACTCAGACGCATGATCCAGTCGCACGACCCACTCAGTCGCACGGCTCAATCGCATGGATGACCCAGTCGCCTGATCTGCAGAATCACGACTATGGTCGGGATGAGCAGCCCCCGAGCTGCTCTAAACACGGGTTTTACACCACAAGGACCTCCAGAAACACACAACAAACATACACAAACATGAAACACGAGCAAAGAGACCTCACACGCACCCATACGACCTTGTGTGTTCAGGTTGAACCCGAACACCCGAAACCCTAGTTTTGGACAGCCGTGAAAAGGCTAGAAAACGGACAACCAAAGACAACTACCTGCTAGAAAGGGGTAGTCTAAGCTGTAGACGGTGTCAAGACGAAGAAAACAAGACCTCTCGAGTTGGATTTGGTGCAAGAATGGTGATTTTGTGTGAAGAGGATGAAGATGAAGAAGATGGTGATAATGAGGATTAGGGCTGGTATGAGGGTATTTATACCCAGCCCAAGTTTGCAAAATTACAAGTTTAGTCCCTGCACTTAACCCCCGAGTTTTCCCAAATTTTGTTCGGTTGAAAAACGACTTTGTTAGGTGTTTTATATTAATTGTAAAAGTATGTATAATGTTGTTATGACTTAAGAAATGGTTATATTAAAAACATTTATTATATTTATAAAATGACATATTTGACGTTTTCAAAAATAAAAGCTTTAAAAGTCCTTTTTAAGGTTAACACATGGTTATAATGAATGCACACACAACGGTAATAAGCACACATGATATCGACATAAAGAGTCAAATAGAGATGAGGAATGACCAATCATAGAATAGATAACGGACAAACACGTTAATTGACGGACCTTAAAGTGACAGATGTCACAGTATCCCCCAGTTGAGAGAATTTCGTCCCGAAATTCAGCTGGAGTTAGGTCCATGAGTGTCATCCTCGAAAAGATGTGGATATTTGAGTTTCATCTGATCTTCACGTTCCCATGTAAACTCCGGCCCTCGCTTTGAATTCCACCTTACGCGAACAATAGGTATCCTACTGCGCTTCAGTTGCTTGACCTTTCGATCCATGATCTCAATGGGTTCTTCAACAAAATGAAGCTTGTCGTCAATCTTGATTTCCTCGATTGGCACGTGAAGGGATTCATCGGCCAAACACTTCTTGAGGTTGGACACGTGAAAAGTATCATGCACACCGCTAAGCTCTTGTGGCAACCTTAACCGGTAAGCCACTGGACCGATCCTTTCAGTGATCTCAAATGGTCCAACGTATCTTGGGGCTAACTTCCCTTTCTTTTCGAATCGAACGACTCCTTTCTAAGGGGAGACTTTGAGTAACACACGATCCCCAACATTGAATTCTAGAGGCTTCCGACGATTGGCGGCATAGCTCTTTTGACGATCTCGCGCGGCTTTAAGTTGATCTTTGATTTGGAAAATCTTGTCTGTGGTTTCTTGGATGATCTCTGGGCCTTTCAATTGACTTTCACCAATTTCGGCCCAACAAACGGGAGATCTGCATTTCCTTCCATACAACGCTTCAAATGGAGCACATCCAATGCTTGTATGGTAGCTGTTGTTGTAGGAAAACTCAATCAACGGCAGATGAGCATCCCAACTACCACCAAAATCGATTACACATGCTCTCAACAGGTCTTCTAGCGTCTGTATAGTTCGTTCACTTTGGCCATCTGTCTGAGGATGATAGGCTGTACTCATGTCTAACCGAGTGCCCATCGCTTTCTGTAGCGTCTGCTAAAAACGTGAAGTGAATCTGCTATCACGGTCGGATATGATTGACACCGGCACCCCGTGCCGTGTCACGACCTCTTTGATGTACAATCTCGCCAACTTATCCATCTTGTAATCTTCTCGGATAGGCAATAAATGTGCTGATTTCGTCATTCGATCAATAATGACCCATATCGAGTCATGACCGTTGCTTGTTCTAGGGAGTTTGGTGATAAAATCCATAGCTATGTTCTCCTATTTCCACTCGGGAATTTCAGGTTGCTGTAATAATCCCGATGGTTTCTGATGTTCAGCTTTGACTTTCGAACACGTCAAGCAATTGGCTGACGTATAAGGCAATGTCTTTCTTCATGCCTGGCCACAAGTATAGATCCTTAAGATCATGATACATCTTGTCTGCACCAGGATGAATAGAATATCGCGTCTTGTGGGCTTCATCCATGACTAAGGTTCGAACACCTCCCCATTTGGGTACCCATATGCGATCCATGAAGTACTGAATACCGTCATCCTTGCGAATCATCTGTTTATCTAACCCCCGGAACTCTTCTCCCGCAAGGTTTCTTCTTTTAATGCCTCACTCTGTGCAATTTAAATCTGAGCTTTCAAGTTGGTTTGGATGGTCAATCCCAACGCTCGTGCACGTAGTGGTTTCACTCGTTCTTTACGGCTTAAGGCATCAGCCACCACGTTAGCTTTCCCCGGATGATACCGGATTTCACAATCGTAGTCACTAAGAAGCTCTACCCAACGTCGTTGGCGCATATTAAGTTCCTTCTGATCTAGAATATGTTGAAGGCTTTTATGATCAGTGAAGATGATGCATTTGGTTCCATACAGGTAATGCCTTCATATCTTGAGTGCAAATACTACAGCGCCCAACTCAAGATCATGAGTGGTGTAGTTCTTTTCGTGCACTTTAAGCTGTCGCGAAGCGTAGGCAATCACCTTATCCTTCTGCATTAGTACACATCCCAATCCTTGATGTGACGCGTCGCAGTAAACCACAAAATCATCGGTCCCGTCTGGGAGAGACAGTATTGGCGCGTTGCACAACTTCTCTTTCAACGTTTGGAACGCTTGCTCCTGTGCATATCCCCAGTCAAACTTTTTGTCTTTCTGAGTAAGCAGGGTCAACGGTTGCGCGATTTTTGAGAAATTCGCGATGAAGCGACGATAATAACCGCCCAATCCTAAGAATTGCCGTATCGCTGATGGCGTCTGGGGCGTATCCCACTTCTTCACCGCTTCGATCTTGCCGGGATCTACGTGAATCCCGTCCTCATTAACCACATGACCCAAAAATTTTACTTCCCGTAACCAAAATTCACATTTTGAGAACTTGGCGAAAAGTTTCTCTTCTCGTAGCAGCTCCAGAATAGCCCGAAGATGTCCTTTATGATCCTCTTTTGATCGGGAGTAGATAAGTATATCGTCTATGAACACGATCACGAACTTATCCAAGTAAGGTTTGCACACCCGATTCATTAGATCCATGAACACAGCTGGTGCTTTGGTCAACCCAAACGGCATGACCAAGAACTCATAGTGCCATAACAAGTCCTGAACGCAGTCTTCGGTATGTCGTCCTCGAAAACCCTTTGCTGATGATAACCAGAACGAAGATCGATCTTTGAAAAATACGAAGCTCCTTGCAGCTGATCAAATAAATCGTCGATCCTGGGGAGAGGATATCGGTTCTTTACCGTCAACTTGTTCAGTTCACGGTAATCGATGCACATACGGAATGATCCATCCTTCTTCTTGACAAATAGTACCAGCGCTCCCCACGGTGAATGACTCGGTCGAATAAAACCCTTCTCCAGTAGTTCCTGTAACTGACTAGACAACTCTTGCATCTCGGATGGCGCTAGTCGATATGGCGTTTTCGCTACCGGTGTAGCTCCAGGAACCAACTCAATACGGAATTCCACCTGTCGTGGAGGAGGCAAACCAGACAAGTCATCTGGAAATACTTCTGGGTAATCCCGTACCACTGGAATATCCACCAGTTTCCTCTCTTCGTCTTTCTTTTCAACCACATGAGCCAGAAAAGCGTAGCACTGCTTTCGTAACCTCTGGCGTGCTTTCATGCAGGAAATAAGCTTTAAGCTCTTACCCGGTCGTTCTCCCTGAACCTTGAGTACCTCCCCGTTTGGCATAGGGATACGTACTACTTTGTCTCGGCAAACAATCTCTGCTCCATTCTGCGACAACCAATCCATACCCACAATCACATCGAAGCTTCCTAACTCGAAAGGTATCAAGTCTATCTCAAAGGCATGATCCTCCAGCGTCAACGTGCACTTCCTAATAATCTCATCGGCCTGAACAACCCTACCATTGGCCATTTCTACAGAGTAGCTAGTTTCTAGCCTACTAGGACTCAAATCAAGCAATTGCACAAACTCGGTAGATATAAAACTATTGTCTGCTCCAGTATCAAATAATATAGATGTGAAGTGATGATTGAGTAAGTGCGTACCCGTGACAACATTCGGGTCCTGACGAGCATCATTGGCTCCAATGACGAATGCACGTCCCCGAGCTGCATTCCCCTGAGTAGTCGGGCCTGGATTCCCAGCGATAGCCATCACCTGCTGTTGGTTGTTGCCCTGTTGACCCGGTGCTCGATTCAGTCTGGGACACATGTTTCTGTAGTGATCGGGGCTCCCACACTCAAAGCAAGCCCTTGCATTCCCGGCGGGGTTAACCGCGTTGACGGGTGCTACAAGATTCGGCGCAGTTCTGCAATCTCTTGCCAAATGACCCGGGCGCCTACAGTTAGCGCACACCCGGCACTGCGTCACTGGGGGATGATGATAATTGAACCTGTCACATTTGGGGTGCGGCCCCACATACTCTCTCCTAGCCTGAGACACGGCTACAAAATTCCTGGTCGGCTTAGACCTCTTCTCAAATTTCCCGGCACTCGACCGGCTCGATTCCCCAACATCTTTCCTCTTCTCGGCTCCTCGGGCCAAAACCCCAGTTCTAACCATCTCGTCAGTCAAAGCACCAGCTTTCAGAATTGCGCTTTGAATAGTAGGAGGAGCGGCTGCTGTGACCATAACTCTAATTTGAGGCGCGAGTCCCTAAATGTACCTCTCGATCCTCTTTGATTCCGGCGTAACCAGATGCGGAACCAATCTTGCCAGCTCATGAAAACGATCAGTATAAGCTACATGCCCTGCCCCCACCATAGCATGATTCCAGAACTTATGCTCCAACTTCTGCATCTCGTTAAGAGGGCAGTATTCCTCAGTGATCAACGCTTTGAATTCATCCCACGACATCTGCATCGCAGATTCTCTTCCTCTTGCTTGTACCTGGGTGTTCCACCAGGTTAGGGCCTTACCCTGTAGAGAACAAGTGGCATACTTGATCCTTTGACTGTCGAGGCACTCACTGATGTCGATCACTGCCTCCATCTTTTCCAGCCACCTGGTTAGGGCTATCGCCCCACCTTTCCCATCAAATTCCCTCGGCTTACAAGCCACAAACTCCTTGTACGAACATCCCCGACGAGCATTAACCACCCCAGTTTCGATACCGGCAGTACCACCATTCCCGGTTTCCTGGTTGCTCTCGTTTCCGGTCGGGTTTCCGTTTCCCGTCTCAGTCTCGATCCCACCTTGGGCTCCATCATCGTTGCCACCATCCCCGTGAGGGTGGTGTTGTTGGAGTGCGTCGCTCACTTGGGCCACAATAGTAGGAATCAGTGCGGCCAATTGCTGAGCGATCAGGGCTCCATGTCGGCGTTCCCTGTTCCTTGACTGTTACTGGCAGGAGCATCATTTGCTCTTGTTGCTCTGCCTCTGCCTCGGCCTCTGCCCCTTGGGGCTTCACTCCCGCCACTATTGCTACGGGTAACTCTTCGAGGCGGCATGTTCTAATCATAAAAGAGGTAACATATAAGCTTTAGTCACCATAAGATACACAAATATTCCACTTATCAAGTTCCAATGTTCATGTTCCGGTCGGTCAAGATCACCATGCAGCCCATTTCAAGCATATTCTCGGTATACCGGTGATGTTTATATATAGGGTTCCCCGCAGCGTTCCCACCACACCCACGATGTACCGAGAATGATGCCCGATCCGGTTACATGACATCCGACTTTCCTTTACATCATATCCATAATAATCCATCAAGTCCATGTATTTCATGTCAATATCATGGTTATTGTCATCATACATCACATGCAATTCGTGCAGTTCACACATCATAAATTGATAATGTTTTAATGATAATCCATCACAACAGTTGTAAGTCCATGTATACAATCACGTTTAGTCTAGCGGAGGTTGTCCATTTCCTCATCTTTCGAGGTTTCAGACATATTCTTCCTCAGAGTTAATCTCAATGTCCAAGGTCAAGCGCAATAGCATGATCTGTGAAGATCTCTTCGGGTCTAATTCCCGGATTTGATAACTAACTCGGCGCGCAGAGGGAACGGAAGATCCACAGAGGCTCTCTCATAGGGCGGAAAGATCACATAACAAATAGATGAACAAATCAAGCAGCAAGGAACACATACACGAGATATAATATGCATACAGAGTCCTAGCATGCAAATCTACATGAAGGTTCCTAGGTTATAGTCTAGGTCAAGCGTATTGCCTAATTCTCTATAACCAATGGCTCTGATACCAATCTGTCACACCCCCGCTAAAAGCGGAAACACGGGGATGTAACGAGACCGGGATCGTCATAACACATGGTAAGCGATAGAGATGGAATATAAATAATGATGACAAGCGTGTCATGACGACACCCGACAACAAGGGGACTTGTGTCGTGTTTAGTCAATGTTCACGACAACATAGCCATAAGCAACATGATAATGATAACACATATACACATAAAGATGAAATTGTAAATGTTAATTCCCACAACCCGGAACAAGTTTCAAAAGTTGATAATTGTTTACAAGCGTTAACATTGTTCGAAAAGATTGTTTAACAAAATGAGCTAAGTCCCAAAAATGCATCCTAGGGTCTCCACTAAGGCAGCACACCTAGATTCCTGGACTTGCATGATCACCTGAAAAGATATGCTTAAAACGGTCAACATAATTGTTGGTGAGCTCGCAGGTTTATGTAATAAAAATGTAAGTGATGCTGTAATAAGTAAGCGCGTCGGAATACCGTGAATACAGTTATATAACAAGTAAATATCACATGACATGAGCTTTGCAATCAAACCTAGCGACGTACACAAAGAAATTGTCGGCATATATTCACCCAAGGGCCCGTTCCTGGCCACTGATGGTACCAACTAGTATACCATCGAACGAGGGTGGGGGTGTCAACCCAGTAGTACTACCAATACCTAACCGTCGGTTCCCACACTGGAATTAAATAGTTGCAAAGATAGAACCACACAGAAGACCCAAGCATGTATCAAATAGTACTTGCAACACAGTATCACGTTGATTCCTTGTATGTAAAATGTATGCAAGTTGTACAGCATAGAAATTGTGTAAGCATACTTTTCCCCCAAGTTGTAAATGATTGAAATATTGTATAAATCTGAAAAGGGGCCACGAAACTCACTTGTTAGGTGGTAAGTATGTATGATTGATGTATCCCAAATGTTGAATGCAAATAAACAGTCAAACACCTATTGACAGTTATTGTATAGCATTAATGATATGATATATGTATAAGCGCGCAATAATGATGGGTCGGTTCGGGTCGTATCGGCTGGGTCGCGTATAACACACACAGACTGACACACGTACTAGATCTTATGTAGATCCAAGTACAAGACATTGTCGCCATTAATGATGATGTTTAAGTAAAAGTCTCGTTATTATTGAAGAAACATTGAATAAGTGTCAATAGTTATAAGTCAATTGATCGTTGTAAAGCGTTAGTTCAATTTGTTCAAAATAGTTTCTGTGCCCTTTCTCGCGTTGACTTTAATATTTGTGGCCAAATAATGGCATTATTGTGTTAATGTTACCTCAACACCACACGACTTACTCACACCACGCACAAGGGATCAAACACAACAATTTCAGTTGCATAACAAGGTCAGACGCACGACTCAACCTCCATTCGTGCGAATCAACCCTCAATCGTGCGAATCAGCTTCATTCGTACGATTGAGCCTTCATTCGTATGACTGGCATTCAGTCGTACCACACAAAACCCAATCGCACGACTCAACTTCCATACGCACGAATCAACCTTCAATCGTGCGAATTAGCTACTTTCGTACGACTGAACCTTGCGATTGGACTCCAGTCGTGCGAATCACGCACAGTCGCACACATTCAGTCGGTCACCTGACTCAATCGCACACAAACACTCAGTCGCATGACTCAATCGCATACACTCATTCGCACGCATGACTCAATCGCATACAGACACTCAGTCGCACAACTCAGTCGCACGACATGCCTAGTCGCACAACTCAGTCGCGCGATTGACTCAGACGCATGATCCAGTCGCACGACCCACTCAGTCGCACGGCTCAATCGCATGGATGACCCAGTCGCCTGATCTGCAGAATCGCGACTGTGGTCGGGATGAGCAGCCCCCGAGCTGCTCTAAACACGGGTTTTACACCACAAGGACCTCCAGAAACACACAACAAACATACACAAACATGAAACACGAGCAAAAAGACCTCACACGCACCCATACGACCTTGTGTGTTCGGGTTGAACCCGAACACCCGAAACCCTAGTTTTGGACAGCCGTGAAAAGGCTAGAAAACGGACAACCAAAGACAACTACCTGCTAGAAAGGGGTAGTCTAAGCTGTAGACGGTGTCAAGACGAAGAAAACAAGACCTCTCGGGTTGGATTTGGTGCAAGAATGGTGATTTTGTGTGAAGAGGATGAAGATGAAGAAGATGGTGATAATGAGGATTAGGGCTGGTATGAGGGTATTTATACCCAGCCCAAGTTTGCAAAATTACAAGTTTAGTCCCTGCACTTAACCCCCGAGTTTTCCCAAATTTTGTTCGGTTGAAAAACGACTTTGTTAGGTGTTTTATATTAATTGTAAAAGTATGTTTAATGTTGTTATGACTTAAGAAATGGTTATATTAAAAACATTTATTATATTTATAAAATGATATATTTGACGTTTTCAAAAATAAAAGCTTTAAAAGTCCTTTTTAAGGTTAACACATGGTTATAACGAATGCACACACAACGGTAATAAGCACACATGATATCCACATAAAGAGTCAAATAGAGATGAGGAATGACCAATCATAGAATAGATAACGGACAAACACGTTAATTGACGGACCTTAAAGTGACGGATGTCACAACCCCCTATCTCAACTCTAAGTATTTCGCTCAAAGTGAGACTTAAACTCAATACCTCTCAATATTTTCATATCATGAATACCTTACCTTGACCAACTGAGATAAGGATAATTCATTGGTCATCAGTAGCCTATTAATAAAGCAAACAAATCTGTACTGCAAGGATTACGACAAGGCCAGCCTCCTTCTACACCAACTCTACCTCCGCTGGTGCTCCCAGTAGGGAAGGATAGTGGGGCCCGGGAGGGTAAATCTTCAAGTTATATGTTAGTCCGGTAGTGTAAAATTATTGGCCCGGTAGTGTAAATTTTTATATAAATATCAAGTTCGTCCCCCCTAAATAAATTAATTTCGCCCCCGCCCCTTCCTTACGAGAATGTTCAAGCTCTGCCACTAGGTGCTGCTACCACCACCGCGCCCAACATCGCATCTTTAATGTCCGCCTCCAACTCCAATTAAATACAACTCTCTGCCCAATTTAATTGCATGTTCCAAGAACGCAAATGTATGTGATCTATAATCGAATTTGACAAGATTATAAACTACAAAAAATATGTAGTGTTTTAGAATGATTGCAATCCATCCACATGTACAGACCGCCATGGCCTACAATCGAATAGGAAGATCGATGAGGATTATGGTAAATTGATGAGGAAGATCGAAGGAAGAACCTTAGTTTTGTAAACATCAATTCTATATTCTAAAGTTAATGTATTTGATACAATAAACAAAATTCCATTCTTTTTAAAACACAATGATTAATACATATATCACAAATGATGTAAAATATATGACCCAATGAACGTATAAGACAAAAAAGCTCGCATAATAAGATGATATATTTGATACAATAAACAAAATGCCATTCTTTTTAAAACAATAGAAGGACACATGTCTATCCTTTCTTAGGCTTTAAATTGAACATCCATACTATAACCTCACCCTAATTACTTATGAAAATTCAATATTATTACTCTTATATATAATATGTTTTGACATTCTTTCAAGATAGATATATTTTAATGGCTTATCATGGAACTGTGGTTGCAAATGAAACCAATATCATTTATGCACATAAACAAAAGCACAAGTTTGCCCATGCATGCTTATTTAGGTTTAATGGCACTTAAGGAAAAGATACAGGAACAACCAAAGTTTTACAAAAACAATAAAAAATGAACTATCAAGGTGGCATGAATAAGATAGTACATATACATATATATATATATATATATATATATATATATATATATATATATATATGCATGATTTGATTTTAATTTATTTAGTTTTGGAGCTGGTGAGCTTCTATGTCTTTGGTGATCTTCTTGTAAAAGTCCAAAATCGTATCTGGATCGGGAACATTAGGGTTCAACTTCTCATACTCGTCTGTCCATGTAACCAGGTTGTTTGTACCATGCATATCTACATGAATGTGTAGAACAAACGTCTTATATAACTCCATGAGATCTCCTTCTACTACCTCGAGTGTGACTAACTTTTGGTCTTCATTGATGTCCTTGACTGTTGTTTTTGCAACATTATGTTTTCCATCTGAAATGAACATATATAAAATATAAAATTTTGACTTCAAGTGGTTGTTTGCAAATGAATAAAGAATTAAGACATTATGTATGTGATGTATACCGTGAAAATAGTTCCATATGAGAACTACCCCACAGTTCCAACTTCACCTTCATGGGTTTGATAGTTTTAAACGGTGGTAGGGGTCAAGCTTGGAACTTGGTGCGAGTTCTTCTTGACTAACTCTTGAAAAACATCACCATCCGATTTGATCTCAATCTGAACACTTCTTTTACCACTTAATGCCATCTCTCTCCATCTTCAACCAAAGGGATGACAATAGCTTGTTTATATCTTTGATACTTATAGAGCTCTTTCTCCTCCTCGCCCCTCCAATGATTGAAAAACCCTATTGATTTATCAATATATTGTTTTGAGAAATATTAATTATGTTATGTTGGTAACCGTAAAAGTCTTAATTTGACATATGGGCATATCACTTCTATGGATACCTCAGTTTTGTCGTAGTTGAACTTGCCTGTAAATGTCAATTTCACTCGTTATTTAATGATCCATCTTCACACACACTATCCTTAGTGTCCGCCTCATTTAAAGGTACCCACTCCTTAAAGGCTAAGACTCCTCATATTTTGATCCTAAAATCCTCACATCATGTACAGACAAGGTTCCATACGGTCTTCTATCCAGATTTTAACACCCCTTTTAAGTGATATATCAATTTATTTTTATTTTTCATTGACTTGAGTTGTCTTTGTTAGAAATCCCATCACCACCTTGCCGCATCGCAAGCCCACCACCACCGTTTCTTATTTACCAGAACACCGCAAAAACATCACCCGACAAATTTGTTAGCTCCGGTGGTAACCTGCAGAGAGATGAGGAGGTTTGTTGTGGCAGGTGATCTGCTAGTGGATGAGGGTGGTGGTGGGTTATAATCCTTGGTGGTGGTGGGTTATAATCCATGGCGACGAAGATCTTCTAGACAAAAGGAGGGGAGGTGGTAGCTGGTGATGCAAGCAATGATAGAAACAAAAATGTTTTTGAATGGGGTCATTACGTATTGTTGTTCCTCTGCAAATAAACTTGATTTATAGATTTATCTTATCGGTTCGGGTCGTCTTGCTGGTTTATAAGAGGCCAGGTCAAATTATATGTAAGAAATGCAACTGTGATTTAATATACAAACTTTATTTTAAGACACAAATTTTTTCACAACAAATGTACGACGCTTTTTTCAAGGAATATAATTATTTTAATAGAACTCACCTATCAGTTTTTCAACCGCAACCGCACCCCAAACCCCACCCACCCTTTTAAGAAGAAACACACAACTGAAAAATCAACTAGCTCAACCCATAGCTTTTTTTTGCTCTGAGCGATACTTGAACGTAAAATCTTCTTCATTTTTAATTCTCTTGAGTACCTCACCTCAATCACATGAGCTGAGAATCTTTGTTATTTCAAAGCGCATGCTGAAAATTTATTTCACACAAAGATCATAAGCCTAAAAAGTTATTGTACATATTATTCGTGATATTTCAGTTTTGTATATATTAATGGTTTCCTTCATCCTCAAATCTCATATCCTGATTCTACATACAACTTTGCAATTAGGGTGGTTGCATCATTCTAGTGTGGGTTTTCCCTTATACAAAAAGAATTTAAAATGATTAACTTAATATATATATGATGCTCAAAATATAAACAACATTTGATTTTTAATATAAAATCCATCTAACATGTCACACCCTCAAAATCCACGTGCGGAGTTTTACTGCAAGGCGTGTGAACAAACTAGGATCACAGTCAATAGTTACTCAGAACGACTCTATATGCCACATTTAAAATAAAATCAACCAAAGTTCAAACTTTAAAACCATGCGGAAGCGTTTTGTATGTAAGGAAACCCAAAGTATATAAATGCATAATATGGCAAAACACGCGTCAACCCAAATAAGTAAACATTAATAAATAGAAACCAACAAAGATGTCTTTAAAATAGAGTCTTAATATGCACGATGAACCCGTGCAGTGCTCCTAATGGCAAGCAAAGTTAACGACCTGAGAATAGCATACTAAAAATGTCAACACAATGGTTTGTGAGTTAAAGAGTTGACGTTCAAATATAAACAATTTAACAGTTGTGATATATAAGCAGTGTATTGTAACATATAGCTAGTCTATTAACAATAAATATTAATTCATAGTGATTTCGCAATTGAAGCTGACTGTGATAAGTTGTTGCCTCCTGTCACGACTTACCAGGTCGTGACAATGTTCAATAGGACAAATTGCACCCGGTTGACCTCGAGTCACACAGGTGGGGCTCGTCAGACCCAGTAGTACTACCCAGGTTTCCCCGCAATTCAATATTAACAATTCGAAAGTGTGAGGACTTTTCCATGGTGAACAACACTATATTAATATTATACACAACTCAATATATAAAGCGTTTGTAAATTACCAGTATGCTATCTCCCCCAAAAGAGATTAAGTAAAGAGTGGGGCATGAACTCACCTGATATGCGTAACAACTACTTAGGGTTTACTTGGAAGAAAGAGTGGACAAACAACCTTCAGAGGTTACCTAGATCATGTAAGTACATAAGTAAGTGTAAACAGAGAACATGTGGAACCCTAAGCACACTACAACCAAAGACTCAAGGTTTCAGAAAACAGACACGTTTGACTCAGTTGACCCGTTTGACCCGTTGGTGATAACATGAGTTATAATTCAATGAAGCAAACGTGAACATATAACATACATGGTTAATATTAAACTGGATCACATGAGGTGCTACATTACCCAATGCATAACTTATATCATCATACCACTAAATATCATACAAGTCATGTGAATCTAAAACATTAACATGCCCACCAGTTACAACATAACTAACATGCCACACAAAGATCAAATCACGCACTACATGCCATGTGAAGCCACTCACGACTTCACATCCTAAACCCTGCCAATCCTACTAAGTAGGGGCCTCAGATTCGCATGCGTGTATGATGATCACAATCATATTCATTAACCATGTTCATTGCATTCAACATACACCACAATAATTAATTTCTAGTCCCAAACATGATGTCTTAATTACTAATCAACCATCAACATCATACATGATCATCAAAGTCCATACATCACCCATGATCATCCAAGCATTCCATACAACTAAATTAACATATTCTATCACATTATAAATCATCCATGAACGTACTAACATGCTCCTAATATCCCAAACATGCTCAAACTATCATCTTTCAAACTTTGTGCAAATAAAGTTTCCCTTTTGGGAAAGCACATCCCGAAATCTATCAAACACCCAATGTATTCATAAATTCATTAATAATTCACCAATTCAAGTTCATAACAACATCTAAGCATGATCAACAACATCCAAACATCATAATTCACTATCCTTCATGATCAAAAGTTTCTACTTTTGGAAATCTATGAACTACAACATTCATTCTTAGTTTTCTAGCATCCATATCATCAATCTATTATACATACATCATCATAAACCCTTCAACAACATAAATTCATCATCAAATCATCATATCATGAAAAATAAAGTTACTATTCTTAGTAACCTATGAACAACACGTCAAAAACGTAACTTTCTTGCATAATCGATGTTAACTAACATGTATACAATCTAACTAACATGATAGCATCATCAATTGACCAAAATTCGACATCATGAACACCTACACGAATTAGGGTTCGGCCAAATAGAAAACTCCCCAAAACTTTTAAAATTCTAACCTTTAAACGTGTAATGGCTTGTATTTGATGATTCTAACTTGTTGCAACCCTTGAAATCGATCAAATCCGATGCTTTCTTGCTTGTTCTTGGTTGAAATCGCAAAGGGAGGGGGTATGGGGATGAAGTCGCGGCCGATGGGTGTGGGGGGCTAGGGTTTTGTTTTATTTAATTTAATTTTGCATAATTACCATTTAAGCCCTTGTTGTTTGTATTTTTATAAAAATTAGCTTTTAACTCCTTTTTAAAAGTGTTTTTAACTAAGTTATTAAGCATATAGACTCATAGTCACAATTATATATTTTATTTTTATAAAACTCAACACATACGAACTAATACACACGTTTCCACGTTACGCGATTAATTTCCACAATGAACATTTAAATCACGTAAACACATAAACATAACACAAAAATCACATAATCAGTTAAATTATCATTAATTTAACATTATTAATTATTATTAGGTCACCAACATTAAACGACAACTAGTGCGTGCTCAAGACACGTGTATGCAAGACGTAACGGAACTAACGGAGTTTGGTAACGTAAAATTACCGGATGTCACATAATAGTTGTTACTCTTTCTTTATCCATATGTGTTTTGTTTTTGTTTATAGGTATCATCAATGGTAGACCGTATAATTAATAATTTCAAAATTTACAGTCTTAGGCCAGAAGTTGAAGTAGAAAAATAGAGTAAGGCCCAATAACAAAAAAAACAAAACAAACACTTCAGAGGAGTCAAAACCGGGTAATTTGATTATAACTAAATGACGTGAACCACTGCGACCAAAAAACATCCTTCACTTCATTCTGTAAACTAAAATAGAAGGGTCACTGTCCAAAAATAAACGGGGTTACAGTGTATTTCGTTGCATGCATACCACATAAAAACAAAAGTTTAGTGGGGTCACTTGACCCATATGAATGCAAGTGGTTCCGCCCCTCGATGCGAGAATCGATGGAGGCGAGCGGTGGTGCCGGAGACGGGTGGTGGTGGGAATTCCTTTGACGAAAGTGTTGATGGAAATGTATTATTTGAGTTAATTTCATGTGGTATCAATTGTGTATTAAATGTATTTGATTTGACTTATTTGATTTCTTTTAAACAGGGATATAATTGTCATTTTTACAAAAGTTAACTGAAAAATATAACGACCATCCATATTGGGATCTTCTGTGATACAGTTTCTCAAACGTTTGGACCGACCTTGTAATTTTCCAAACATAGGGACCAAAAGTAAAAACAGACCTAATCACATGGACATTTGTGTAATTAACTCTAAAATTATGTCAAAACGTAAGGAAAAATAAAACTATCCTAACATTATATTCAGAACATTATAAAATACAATATACCCATTGCCAAAACAATATATTTTATAAGTTATTATAGGTAAAATTAAACACGTTACAATGAATTGTTATATTTGAAAGTTTCTAAAACAATATATTTTATAAGTTATTAAAGAAAAAGAATATACGTCTAGAATTAATCTCTCCTACTATATAATACACAAACAATGGGTAGGATTGTAATTTCACCAGGTTTGTAAGACGCCCTTCCCTTCCAATCCGTTTCCGATCGGTCGCCCGGCACCATCGCTAGAGGTCCGTTTCACCTCCCACGTCTGTTGTCAAGACGTTTCCATGGCCTTTCCGCACCGCCATTTACTAGCAATGGCTGCCAATTGTGCGGCGATAGAATCTGTCGAAGTGCTGCTGCTCATCGACTTGCTTCGGGTCTGCATTTTCGTTGCTTCTTCGATGTTTCCCGGCAATGGAACCAAATGATAGAACCCAAAACAGTAAGCTTGAATCAAACTGGAAAGAAATACAAATAGACCCGGTTCGAGATGGGTTGATCTCCGATAACAAGGTATATAAACCTTACTTTTGATGAACATAAACAAAGACAAAAACAAATAACACATAACAATACTATTTAAACTAAAAACTTCCTTAACTTCTCCCACAATTTCAGCACTGATTTCGTGGAACACCCACCCCACCTTCTGAAAATTGAATCTTTCCCGCCAACTCTTTTCCCGCCGCCAAGCACTGCCACTGGATTCCTATCAGTAACTTTGTTGAACCTTTAACATTTTTCATACATATTGAACTATAGTTATAACGAGTGACACGACAGTGGTACTTTTTAGTATCGGTTGATTGCTTCTAATTGTTGGATGTAGTCTGTCATTGACAATGAGAGAAGGGGAGATTATCTTGGATAAACGATTCAGGTATAATAAATTAAGAGTTGTAACACATTTGCCTTTAAATGGGTTAATTTGGTACATGCTTGATTAGAGTCAGTTGAGTCTCACCGATTGAAACTCATCTTAAATGTATTTAAATGCATAAGAACCTTGTATTTTTTTATTAATTAATTAAGTTTACAAAATATTACTACAATATGTTTTTTACTATCTTGCATACCACATTGATTGTTTCAAATGTCTTAAGGAATGAATATCATATTATGCCTGTGGTTCAGGTTGTTCCCCATTTCATGGATGTCATTCAAAACGACCGAGTGGCTGCTATACCAGCAGATGGCAAAGAAGGTCCACCTGATGCGTGTGTTATTGAATTGGGCGGTACTATATGTAATTATTTTCTATTTAGTATCCACATATGTTATTATTATTATTATTATTATTATTATTATTATTATTATTATTATTATTATTATTATTATTATTATTATTATTATTATTATTATTATTATTATTATTGTTGTTGTTTGTTGTTGTTGTTGTTGTTGTTGTTGTTGTTGTTGTTGTTGCTGCTGCTGCTGCTGCTGCTGCTGATGCTGCTGCTGCTATGTGATGTCTGATGAGATGATGATGATGCTGCTGATCTGGATCTCTGATCTGCTTGATGATGATGCTGATGAATCGGATGAGATTGATGATCTGATGTGAGTGATGATGATG